>VZTD01003341.1:329793-415133 GCA_013397725.1 Rhagologus leucostigma | reverse complement strand
ACAAAAAAAAAAAAAAAAGGGAAAATAAAGAGTATCTGTATGTGCTGTGAAGACAAAGTGCTCTCAGCTCTTCCCTGCTTTATTGCCGTTGTCTTTTCAGTTTAAAAATACTGTCTAAACTCAGAAGTACTTGAGTCTTTCCAGTCTGGTAATTTTACTTCACAGCAGCTCTGTCCACAGCACCAGAGACATTTCTCAAAGGGAAAATCAGATCAGAGGCTCGGTGGACGGAGCAAACATTTTTTTCGGCCATACTTAGGGGATCATAAATTATTCGTCATCTGCCTTGGGGGCTATTATCATAATGCAAACCCATCACTCCTGAAGCTTTTGAGCACTTGGCCATCTCACCATCTTGTTTTATTAAATTCCAATGACAAATGATGGACATCTCCCAGACACAACGGGAGGCAGAATTTCCACTGCCTGGATCAATTCCCTCCCCTCCCACATAAGCAGAAACTCTTTGCTGGCTGATATTAATGTTCAAGCATGTATGAATTTCACTTCTCTGGGTGAAAACTCACTTGGGGAACCAGATTTCACCCTTGCCTTGGCAAAGCCATCGCAAATGAAGACAAGAGAACAGCAGCCTGGTGCTCACGGGGAGGCTGAGCAGGGCAAAGAGGCCCTTGCAGATGCTCCATGGGTTTGGAGTGGTCACAAATTCGGCCAGTTTGACCAGTTTCCTTCCCCAAAGAGGCCAGTCAGTGTAAAGTAACTCCCTGCACAGGTTTGCACTAAATAGCCTGTATTTCATCAGGGCTGAGCAGAAATTAATGAATGAAGATGAGAAGCTCGTCCTGCCAAACAGCTGCCTTAAGGTAAGAAAACACTTTCTTCTATGTTTCTCATGTCAGATATATTGGCTAAAATCCCTGAGGAACTGATAATATGGATACAACCTCCCCACGAGAATGGCCAGTAAAACAACGGATTGCAGAAATTACAACAGAAATGCGCTTTTGGCAGAGCCTTCCCTGTGCTCTTTGCCTCGTGCTGTTTGCATGACAATGACAATGTTGCTACTCCAAAAATGTGATGAAAACTCTTCCAAGAATAGGTCCAAGTGACCAGAGAGGAACCTGGAGATACTTTTCCTTCATTTAATTAGAAAAGGTGGGCCATGTATTGTGTAGTCAACAGTCAGAAACCGGGACCAGTTCAATCAAAGTCAAACAGGCCCAGAAGTCTGGAAGGGATTATCTTTAAAGACAAATTGTTATTCTTCGTTATGGGTGTGACTTGGCTCTCAGCAGAGTTATCAGTTTTTATCTGGAGCGATGTTTTAAACAAATAAATTCTCCCCTGCTGGATGTCAGAGGCACTTGCCAACATCAAAGACCCGTTTTGCATCGCGCTGATGATGCGACGCTGCGATACCAGGGTTTGTCTTCCGTAGATAACAGGGGAAATTCCAATTTTCAGAAGTTCCCTTCAAAGCCTGGAAGACCGAGCTGTAATTTTATATTTCCTTTTGTGGACACGTCCCTTAACCTGGCTGATGGGTGTGCAGAGGAATGCAGAAGGAACATGGGTGGGGAGGCTGAAGCACCCGGGGAGGCAGCAGCTGCCAGCGAGACCTCGGGGCTGAACACTGGGAACAACTCGTGCTGAGGGGAAGAATTTATTGTTGGAACAACCCCACAATGGAGCAGCAAGAGGGATTCTCCCTTTCTGCTCAGAAACTCGCCTTCTGAACATCTGTGTGAGGAGGATAGCACTTAAAAGCCTGTAATTAATGATTCATTTGCACATGTTCTCCATGTTCTCTCTTTAGTGATGATGGTCATTAGAGAAGTGCAGTCATTATGGTTTGTTATTCACTGTTGATAAATATGGAGCAACCAAAGACATGATGTGCATCCGAAGTGTTTCCCTTTTCACTGGAGCCTTTTGCATCAGTGAAAGTGAAGAGGGAGTGGCACCAGCTCATGGAGAAAGGGCCCGAGTTGCTGTCGGCACGGAAATGAGGGGTTGGACCGTGTTAGCCCAGCACTGTGGCTGCTGGGACAGGCTGGAGCTGCCCAGGTCCTCATGGTGGACAAAGAACCATGGCCCAACACAGGAGGAGGCCACTGGTCCAACCCCACGGACACGACCATCCATCCATCCATCCATCCATCCATCCATCCATCCATCCATCCATCCATCCATCCACCCATCCATCCATCCATCCATCCACCCATACCTGCTGTGGCAGGGTAAGGGGGTCAGGGCTGGGCCATCCTCCTGGAGCAGCACATCTCTGGTGACAGTTTTCCTGTGAAATTCACCAGAAACAGTGACTCTGAGCTGCAGTCAAAATATGATGGGAGCACCTCCTGGCCAAAGCTTTTCCAAGGCGCACCAGGCAGGGTACTGGTTAGCAAAGAAATTCCACGTTCCCACACTTTTCTCCCCCGGAGTGGTGGGGAGTGGGCTGGAACCCCAACCACGGCGTGGGGAGATGGCAGCGCCTGGAGCAGCTCCGTGCCCCCGGGCAAACAGCTTCAGTCATCCATCCCTCCGTTTAGACATCAAAGGGACAGTTCAATCCTCTCCTTGGGTTTGAGGTCGAGCACTCAATCAGGGAAGACTCGGAGGCAGCCAGAGGCTGTTACTGATGGTCAGAGCACACAGAGACCATCACCAGGATCAGCTGGGAAGCAAACGCTCCATTTGCTACCGCCCTGCACAAAGGCACCTGGAGATGAAGATGAGGAAGACAAAGAGGAAGACGAAGAAGACAAAGAGGAAGATGAAGATGATGGCTCAAGACGCCAGCACAGCCCGAGTTCACCCTCACAAAGGGTGAGGAAGGGATGGAGGGCCAGCAGTGCTCCCCCAGCATCCTCAGTCAGGGCAGAGGCACAGAGAGCCAGCAGCCCACACAGCCTGGAAGGATGGAGAAGCCGCACAGGGACCCAGAGCTGAGGGTACAGGACCAAAACCCCAAATTTCTTTTCAAAAATCCATGAACACAACATGGAAAAGATGATGCAATGACTTGTAACCAACAAATACCATTTCCCATTAATTTCTCTCCGGGAGCCTGTGCCTTTTCTGTTCGGTTTTTCTTTTAGGCTGCCCTGGGGATTTGCAGACAGCAGTGCTAAAACCTAAAAGGGCAAATAAACACAGGGACCATTTGCTTGCTGGCTCTGTGTACCAGTTTGTGGCAGAAATACCAGCACAGATGATCAGAGGGCTTTTTCTTTCCTTTTAAGCAGAGCTCCTGACCTGTGCATTGGGGGGTGAAATGATTCACTCAGTTTTTTTCCAGAGTCTTGGGGGCTCAGCTATGGTTTTCAAAGTGTATTTTAGAAGGTGAGTCATCTTCCATGTCTTCCTTGGTTTCTTTGTGTTTCATCATAACAACAATGCCTTTTTTTTTTCTCTTTTCCTAGTGATTTTCAAAAACTTTACAGGAGTTTTTCTTTCAAAACCCCACCTGCACCTGAAAAATAGTGTCGTAAAGCCATAAAAATTGCAACCTGGAAAAGGGACCGCTGCCCCTGGGTCAGCCATGGCAGCTTGTGTCACACTGTGAGGTGCTACAGATGCCAAGAGACCAAAGATAGATCAGTTCCATCTCTGCTGAAACCCTGTGGCTGCTGGTCCCCAGCTCCCCGTGGAAGTGGGAGGTGACACACTGAGCCTGCCCAGACGTGGCTCATGCCCAGGGCCAGGGCTCCAGCAGGGGAAGGAGAATGAAATCCTGGTGCTGCTCAGCACCCAAAGGCAGAGTTACCCCCGTACACAAAGAGCACAAGGGTTCAGTTCTGCTCAGACTCAGCCCAGTCCTGCACAGCTGATCCCTGTGCTGATTCACAGCGGTGCAAGGGGAGCTCACAGATCATCTCAGTCGAGGGAGGGTGAATTTTCGGGTGTCTGACAGATCCATCTCCACTGTGTCTTAAAGTAAAATATCAATTGCCAGGCTTTCCCTTGTGTGTAACCAACCTGGGCTGGGACAGAGGGCACTGAGCACAAACTGACTTCCTCATCATACAATGGGTTGGGTTGGGAAGGAACTTAAAGCTCACCCAGTTCCACCCCGCTGCCATGGGCAGGGACACCTTCCACTACCCCAGGCTGCTCCAAGCCCCTTCCAGCCTGGCCTTGGACACTTCCAGGGGTCCAGGGGCAGCCACAGCTTCTCTGGGAACTCTGTGAAAGGGCCTCACCACCCCTTCTTGTTGGAGGAAGGAGCAGGTTTCGAAGAAACTCAGGGTTTATACACTAATTCACACTACTCTGGAATCTCAGCAAGCCCAGTGTCTGCCTTTCAGAGCAGCTCAGCACTGAACTTCAAGGGGAAAATGAGATGCTTTTTGTTAAGTAGTTACTCTGTGGCTTTGAGGGAAAATACCTCCTTAGCCCCAGATACAGCAGGAGGTTTTATTGCCTTTATTATCGTATCACTGGCCACAAATGCTGGAGCTTTTTTCTCATACTTGAAGTGTCAAAGGCATGTGTGCCCTTTTTCACATCTCTCTCCTCCAGAAATTATGACCTAAATCAGGCAAAGCCAAAGAGCTCTGTAGAAGCATGAGAAATCGGAGTGCAAGGAGGAAGAAAATGCCAGAGATGGTCGAAAAGGTACCCAGGCATTTCAGCCCTATTTTATCATCTGGGGCTGCATCAAGTCAATCTCTTTCTCTGGAGATGCTTAGAGCAATTACATTTGTTCTATTTATTCTCCCTCAAAGGCTCGGAGATGAGTCAACAGAAAAATCTTTTAGGATGAAAAATTGAAACTTGAAATAGGCAATATCCCTGGACAATTTGTTCTGCAATCAGAGCAGCATTCTCTTTCCTTACTGCTCTCAATCTCTAATTTAAAAAGGAAAAAAAAAAAAAGAAAAAGAAAAGAAAAAACTCAAAATGTAACAGTCACATCTGTAAATACAGTTCTTCTCAGTCTTGCTTGCGAGCTCAAGGAGCTATTTCGAGGCAATACAGAAGTGCTTGTTTTCTAGAGTTCATTTCTGGTGAGAAAATTCCCTCAGCTCTGCTCAGAAAATCCCAGGCGAGAGCAGGAGCTCTCTGAAAGCCTGGAGCCAGCCCACTCACGCACAGCACAGGCACTGAAAGGGAAGGATAACCCCACACACCTCTTTGAAGGATTTCTTCACCTCCACCAGCGGGTGCCAGTGGGCGATGGGCTTGCGGGGGTAGGCCAGCATCTCGTTCCAGTGGTCTCTGCCCAGCCCCTCGGCGTTGACCCCCACTCGGCAAACCCCGATGATCTCGTTGTGGCCCACCCTGAGGAACAGCAGAGAAGCAGCACCGTCACCATCCATCCCTCAGGCTGCCCAACCCTGCCCAGGCAAGGCCTGGCCCCCGCTGCTGGTGAGCCTGGGCTGTGGTGTCTGCCCCAGCACCGCCACCAGCACAAGTAATTACGGCAGTTTTTAAATTATTTCGACGGCAGATCAGTCCAGACACAGGATCTGGAAGGAGTCTGAGTAGGGCTCTACAGCAAGAATAACCCCAAGTTCAGTAATGCATAATTCATGCACCCAGTGCTGCTCACACTGACATTATTTGCTTTCTAACATGGGTTTCAGGATAAGTAAATAACCAAGGGGAACATGGCACTTGCTCAAGGAAATGCCATAAAGCAAGGACCAGCTTTACCAAACTATCTATTTTTCCATAACCATAAATATCAATGTCACTGTAGCAATAAATCACCAGAGGCAGGTCGCTACCACTGCCATCGAGGCTGTGGAAAACACTGTGGAAAATTGCATTTGAGAAGGAAAATCTGCACCCAATGGGATGCTCTCCCCTCCAGCTCTCCCGAGCCTCCCACCTACCGATCATAATCCATGACGGAGATAAGGAGGCTGACTTGATCCATGTTCTCGGGGGGAATGTCAAAGATTATTGCTTCATTGTAGGTGGGATTAAGCGTGTTTTTCTTTATGGTGGTTTTCTTCTTTTTCAGCCTTCGCCCGTCACAGAGCAAAGACACTTTGACATATGGATCTAGGGAGGAAAAGATAGGAAAAGACCTTTTGTTGGTGGAGGTGTGTTTTGTTACCTTTGCAATATAGAAACAGCTTTATCAGAGGATGGGCTGTTGTTGCTGTTGTGCCCGGGATGGTGAGAAATGACATGACCAAAATCCGGAGAAAATGGCTTATTTAATTAATTATAAATCGATTTTTGTAAGCTGAGTCGCCAGCATGGCAGAAGGATATTGGGCCTCTGACCAACCACCCATCTGGGTGACTGGTCAGTCCACACAACACCCATTTCAAAATATTTTTCTCAGGATATCATAACAATCCTTTGGAAAAACAGCAGGAGTAGAAATAGAGAAATAGTTTACAAAAAACCCTTTACAGTGTTTTTCATAGTTTCTGTGAGAAACATAAAGTTCTCACAGAATGCAGCAGAAAGCTGAAAAATTCCTCTGCTAAAGCTTTTCAGTGTCCACAGGCTGTGAGTTCCCATGAGCCAGAGGCACTCCTCAAATGGACTTCTAGATAAAAGTTTGTTTGCAGACCAGCAAAATCCACCATTGCTCATACTGGTGTGGGTGGTGACCTGAGGTTCAGGCACCAGAGAACCAACACTGCATTATTATTGCCGCACAAAGGCTGAGCTGGCTTCACCTCAAGTCTCAGTTCTCAGACAATTCAGATGGCATTGAGCTCCAGCTGAGCAGAAACAGTTTCTGCAAAGGTCTCTGTTGTTACTGCCTTTCGCACAATGAAATTCAAACACCCTGAAGTTGGTGTCTGGGAAAGAAACTGGTTTTTATGATGAAAACCAGAATTTGTGAGCGCTGAATTTGCAAGTCAGCTCTTTGGAACTGCGAATGCAAGCAGTCTTCAGGTGGCTGCGATCCCTAGCTTTGAGTACTGGCCACTGGACAGGGGAATGCACATTCCAGTGGGATTTATCCAAGTGGCCCAGGATCCTCTCCTGATCTTGGGGTGAAACAGTTGATTCCGGCTATAAAGGGTTGCAACAGATCTAAGTGCCCAACTCAAGGGATGGATCTGAGCTCTGGCCCTGCAAACCCTCCAGTGGGGTGGGAAACCTCTGACAAATAATTCTACTTTAAACATTTTGTTCGCACTTAAAATACAGACAAAGCTTTTTCAGGTGTTTCTGGGACGGTTCACCCACCATCCACTGAGGGTACTGTGAGGGAAGAGGAGGAAATGTGGATGCTAAAGGGTCCTCCTCAGCCACCAAACACCCACCTGAGTAACCAGTGATGTCCATAGCTTTGAGATTCCTGCATTTAATGACTGTTAAGGTGAGGCGACCTGCAGTTGGCAAATAACAAAGGGAAAACATGATCTCGCCCAGGTCCACGCTTTCCTTCAATAAAACAGAGAACACATTTTATTGGAAACGTGCAGAACCATCCGGGTGCCTCCTCCTCCACCACAGCATTTCCTCCGCTCTGCCATTTGGAGTGAAGGACACTTTATGGAGGTGATTCCAGTGCAGCCCAACACTATTCGGCTGAAAATGAATACAGAGAACAGGAAAAATGTGTTACACCTTCACATCTTAGTTAAGGACAATCTTCCTCTGCCTCAACGGACTTTGTGCTTCCCATTGCAGCCTCCCAGCTATGCACAGCTGATGTACTCCTGCTCCCCTGCTCACGCAGAGGAGATGGGATATCACACCAAATCAATGCAGTGAGGAAATCAAATTAGCACCAAGTTTTGTTTGAAGGTACAGTACACGTCTCTAGTGCCTGGTTCCTCCAGGAATGTGACAAACACAGTGAGGTGACAGAAGGATGAGCTCCTGACCCGCAGTGGTGCCGTGTTCTCTGGTTGTGCACTGCAACAAACTCCTCAGAAACTTCCTACTACAGCCAGGGCCATCAGTTCACAACATCACAGACTGGTTTGGGTTGGAAGAGACCTCGAATGTAATCCAGTTCCAACCCCCTGCTGTGGGCAGGGATGAATTCAGTAATAGAGGTTCATGACTTTGATGGTGCCCCACATTTCTGCATAAAACGAAAATGTCTTTGAGTAATGCGGTGGTTTTCTCTGACACTGAGCGTGAGTTTTTGGGCAGTTACCAACTGGGGGGGGTCAAAGCTTTAAACCAGAAGACAACCATGAAGGGCCCACTGAGCGTTTAATTTGTGACTTGTCTACATTTGGACCACCAAGCCCTTTGAGATGCCTTCAAGGAGCTGGCAGAGCCCGGGGCTGTGTGTGTGTGAGTATAAATGGGGAATTAACCAGCAGATGGCACTCAGAAATGTTTGGTACTTTTGGATTACACAGAGGCCAACGCAATTTACTCTTTTAGTGCCCCAACAAATAACTTTTATCCACGGCTTTTAGCACTTCTTGTACCTGCAGCTTCATTGACTACACCTCCTAAAAGCCCTTTCCATCATTGCCTTGCCCATGGGAATTCAGGGAAAAATAAACAAACCACATGTCTTATTTAAACTAGAAAGCATCATTTTCTGAAGTCAGCAGAAAGATTTCCAAACACCTTCTAAAAATGGATTTAAAAAAAATCTTATTTTCTACATACAGATCCCACATCTGTAGAGCAAACAACCCGTTTATTTTCGGAAACAGTGTGTTTGATTCCTTTCAATGTGATATAATGATCTGCTGAAAAGAAATTGTAGCTGTTAGGAGCAGAGTGATGGAACTAGAAAGACAAGTAAATGCACTTAAAGCTTTGCTAAGTGTTAGGGGAATAGATCTTGTTGATGGATGAGGTTTTTGCCAAATTATTTCCTGCTCATTCTCAGGTAAGGCAAAGATTAAATCTTTATTCCACTTAGATGTGCAGAATACTAATGAATATTATATAAAATCTTGATTGGGTCTATTCTTTCATGCATTCTTTGTTCTTAGTTGGTTTGGGGGGGACGAGGGCAGGAGACCTTGGACAAGATGTCGGAAGAGAGCAGCCCTGTGTGAGATGGTGACAGCACCCTCTGGACACCATCTCATCTTCTATTCCTCTCCTTGCACTGAGAGGACCTGTTCAGGGTATAAAATGAACATAAATTGTTCTTTGACCTCATTGTATCAGGTCAAGAGATTTTTCTTTGCAACCATAAATACAAGAGAGCAGAGCGTGTCCTGTGGGTACATTATTTTCTTGCAGGATATAGACACTGGGACATTTCCAAAATTCGTATCAGTACCTTTTAGGAAATAATGGAAGCTCTGAATCAATAGACTCAAAACCGAAAATGTTTCCCTGATTCACAAGCCGTACAGTCATTAATTAAGTAGCTGAGTGCTGGCTATTTGACCAGATCAGTGCTTAAGTGTGTTCCTACCCTCTTACCCACACCACTGATCTCATGCATTATTAGGCACCCAGAGCTTTCTCGGGGTTTTGTGCAAACTGTATTTACCCTTCTCAATTTTGATTAAACAGAAACGTCCTTGGGTGTGCTACAGCTGGCTGAGATGTTCCAGGAGCAGCACATTCCTTAAGGATGGCACGGAGAGGACGAGGGGACAGAGACAAACGTGGTGCTGGATGCGTGGCATCTCTGCCAGGCTGCTGCACGGCACATCTTGGGCATGGGGTTGGCTCTGCTCCCCTCACACTTTCTCTGAAGGCTTTTCCCTCAACAACCCTTCTGCTGGTGCATCTCCACCTGCTTTTTGTGGGGTTTTCCCCCATTAAATGAGATTATTTAGCCAGGAAAACATCCTCTACTTCTTGCAGAACCAACAGGCAGATTCCTCCAGGAGACATCGGCACATCTGGTGCTCTTTGCTCCCCTTCCTGCAGCCCCTCTCCGGGTGAATGGATGTGCCTGGTGCCTGCTTGCCTCACTGCCAGCATTTCTGCTTTCATTACCATCCATCAGTCACAACAGCCGTGGCTGTTTGCAGGTTGGAAGCCAAGAGCTGTGAGCACCCTGCTAACTAAAGCTGTCGCTTTCCTCGTGGCTGATCCTGCGCCTCCTTCCCACAGCACTTGCAGGCAAGATGCTCGAAAGGCGGCACAGAGCAGCTCCCAGCACGCTCCCAGCGCTGCCCCAGGCTGCCTGGCAGGCGCCAGATCCATCCCTGTGTCCTTAGGCTGGCAGGGCCACAGCTCTCCGTGCCCTCCTAGGACAGCTCCAGCCCCAGAGCCACCTTCCAGGGTGACGTGCTGCGTGCACCCCGTGTCCCCTCAGTGCCCTGGCACCGTGTCCCCGCTGGGCACAGCAGCACAGGACACGGGGCTGTGCACACCTGCTGGACTTCACAGAGCTTTCAGAAAGTCCTGAACACTCTGCAGCAGAAGAACAAGCACTGATGGAAGTCACCAAGGGGTACAGCTGGCGGGGAACACGGTGCTGAGAAAAAAAGCACTGGAGTTACAAAGCAAATGTCTTCTGGCACTGCTGGCCACAATAAATATCTGTGTTTGACAGTTCCCTCCTCAGCAGAGAAAGCAGGAGAGTAAAGGTATGAGATGAGCTACGAGGGAAGCTGCAGGACAGATTTTTGCAAGTTGTGGCATTCTGCCAGTCACCAGGAAAGATGTGACAGGGCCCACGCTTCCAGCCACAGGGGTGGGGATGTCTCATCTTTCAGTTTCAGAAATAACAATGTGAAATGACAATGATGATGGCTGATTTGGTGTCCAGCTGCAGAGCAGTTCAATTGTTCATTTGCCCTGAGGACTGGCCAGATCCTCCTGGGAGGGCAGTGGAGGAGCAGACAGCTATTATGAAGAGGTTAATGCCATTGCTCTGCACTCAGCGATCAGTGTGAGCACTTGGCTTCTCCTGCCAGCCCTGTGGAACACGGAAGGGGCTGGGACTTTTCCTCTCTGAGGCTTGGCTTCTCTTCCAGGGGGAATTCAACAGAACTACTAAAAGACCCAAATCCAGCTCTGGAAGGGTTGCCAGCAGCACATCCAACATCTCTCAGCACCAACAGGCTGGTACTGGCCCCGCAGAGCTCTTTCTTACTGTGATCATGTGTACGGGGCAGGGAACTGTGCCATGGCTGCAGGTCCCTGGGGCTAACAGGAGGCAAGGGAGTTAGGAAGGATCTATCCCTGTGGAGAATCCCCACCCTGCCCAGCAGATACTCACCGTCGTGGCGTACTGAATGTCCCTCCAGATGGAAGTCTCCCGGGAGAGGTCTGAGTCCTCGAACAGGTTCTCCAAGATAACCTCTCCTATCATGTCGTGCCTGGAGAACCTGTCAAAGTCAAAGACGCTCAGGTGGAGTTTCCTGCTCGCCAGCTCCTCGTGGGGCACGGGGAAGTGGAAGGACTCGTCGAAGGTGGGGTTCAGAGTCTTCCTGTGGACTCGCGTCTGGAACTTGCGCTTGCGGTCGGGCAGGAGGTAGATCTTCACGTAGGGATCCGAGCTGCCGCAGAAGTCTTTGGCTGGCAAGTCAAAAGCCCTGAGAATTCGGACAGTCAGCGTCTCGTTCTCGTAGTCGTACTTGAGAGTGAAGTTGATTTTCCCACAGGTTTTCTCTGCCTCTTTCTTGGGGTCCTCGGTGTCCACAGTCTTTTGTTTGTAGAGCTCGGGCTTGATGCGGCCGATGCTGGTCGGCTGCTCGGCCACGGCCGGCGGCTCCAGGCCGTAGTCCATGCTGGACACGTGCATCTGCCGGGGGAGGTGCCTCTTGAAGGAGATGTGCCTGCGGGAGGAAGACACAAACAGCTCTGTGGGTTTCCAGGGACGTTGCTCTCCTTTCTCTGCCCTGGGCTCAGAAAGCAAGAGAGCACAGAACGAGTTCAGTGGGTGCTCCCGACCTCTGCACACACACCACGTATGTTATGGGCATGAACAGAGGGCAACACCTCCAAAAACCTTCAAGGAACCAATCCAGCAAATTTCTTAAGTTCCAGAGTACTTGCCACAAGCTGCGTTTTCTCACCTGTGGCACGAGTCACAGCCCACAGCTGAACAGATGGGCCCCAACAGCTCCTTGCCCAAATCACAGACAGCACCACGTGGAAACTTTTCCCACCCTCAGTCTTTACACTTCCAAGATACTGGCACTAAGCTCTCTCAGGCAAAAAAAGCCCCTTTTTTCTTGCTTTTTCTTATTGTGAGACAACCACAACCAGTTCAGAAGGTGAGGCTTTATTCGTAGAACCACAGCATGGTTTGGGTTCAGAGGTTTTAAAGCTCATCTCATTGCATCCCCTGCCACGGGCAGGGAGGGACACCTTCCCCTAGATCAGCTTGCCTCAAGCCCTTTCCAGCCTGGCTTTGCCGGGTATTGCTGCTTCCAGACTTTTCCAACAGACTCATCAGAAACTGATAGATGATTGTTGACAGGGAGGGAGGCACAGCCTCGTCGGGAAGCGTCTCTTGCCTTGAGCTCTCCTCCAGCACAAGCTGTGTGTAAGCAGAGCTTTATCTGAACAGAGCATAAAAGCTTTCTGTGGACTCAGGGCATTACTCCAGATTATCTGGTGTTTACAAGAGCAGTTTATAGACTTATTTAACCAAACTAAGAACTCTACAGCCAGAGCATTAGCTTTCAGTCATACACAGTGCTTGGAGACCTTGGCAGGTTCCTCAGAGGTATTTTGGATAGGGTTAGGCTGGGCTGTGAATCAGAGGAACCTGCCAAGGAGAAAGTGGGTTTCAAACCTGCCCACGTACAGGCAAGTCCCCCTTTGTTTGTCCTGATTCAGACAGGCTGAGGGTTTTTTCCTCCTCTGTTGGAAAGGTATAATAAAAGCGGAAGGAGAGTGTGCATGCAGAGAAGGCATCAGCTGTCCAAAAGCAGTGAGGATAAATAAAAGAGTGTGGCTCACAAATGCAGGTGGCACCGTGCTGATTTAACTCAGCTTCTTTAAACAGGGGGCTGCCATCGGTGCCTCACTAATACTGCAAAAGTGCAGCCAATTTTCTGAGCAGTGCCTGATTTCCCTGTCACACTCCTGTGCACATCCCAGGCACGGCCAGTGAGGCAAACAGAAGTGCTGGGGCACAGCCAGGACCCTGTGATCCCTTTTTCCTGTCCCCGTTTCATCGCCTTCTGTGTCAAGGAGAGATGCTGCATTTCACAGGATCACAGAATGGTTCGTGTTGGAAAGGAACCTTAAAGTTCACCTCATTCCACCCCTGCCATGGGCAGCGACACCTCCCACTATCCCAGGCTGCTCCAACCTGGCCTTGAACACTTCCAGGGATGGGGCAGCCACAGCTTCTGTGGGCACCCTGTGCCAGGGCCTCACCCTACTCTGAGTAAAGAACCCCTTTCTAACATCTAATCTGAATGTCTCCTCTGTATCCATGCTGAGAAGGTGTCCCAAGGTTCACACAGCCTTTCCCTGGCTTCCTGAGGAGGATGCTGATGTCTCTGTCCCCATCTGAGCATAAGCACCGAGCGCAGCTGGTTCTGGGTTTGTGCAGCGAGCGATCCATCAATTGTGCTGATCTAATTGTTTCTGCCAGGAGCCACAACAGCGAGAGAGAGCCAAAAGGTCTAATTCTGTCTGACAGGGTACATCATTGATACTTCAGCCTGCCTCTCATGCTGGAACAAAATTAAAGTGGCCGAAGCGTGCGGGTGACTTGACACAATGAGGTCAAATCGCAGTAATAGGGCTCCAATCCCTGATTTTTTAAAAGGGCCACGGTGAGCCAGTTTTAACACATTCACTGGTTGATGGCCAAGCTTTGGACAGTAATCTGGTGTGTAGGTGCTCTCTTTACTCTCGCTGATGGTATCTGAACCTCTGGCTCCACCCAACAATCCTCCCACCTCTCCAGCTGCTCACAGAGCGTTGCCCCTGCTGACCACCCCATTCCTGCTGAGCACCTCATCCCCACCCAGCAGAACCATGGAATCAGGGAATATCCTCAGCTGAAGGGCACCCACATCCAGTTCAGCTCTTACTCCTGCACAGACACCCCAACAACCCCACCCTGGGCATCCCTGGCAGCGCTGTCCAAACGCTCCTGGAGCTCTGGCAGCCTCGGGGCCGTGCCCATTCCCTGGGGAGCCTGGGCAGTGCCCAGCACGCTCCGGGAGAAGAATATTTGATACCCTGATACCCAACCTAAACTCCCCTGGCACAGCTCCAGCAGGTCCTGTCCCTGTCACAGAGAGCAGAGATCGGAGCTGCCCCTCGGGAGGAGCTGCAGCCCCCAATGAGCTCCAACCTCAGGCTCCTCCAGGCTGAGCATCCCATCCCAGCCCTCACCTGGTGGAAGACGCCGGCTCCGTGGTTTGCCTCTGGATCCTCGTGCGCCGCATGATGTGATCCTTCATGGACATCTGGACCTCTGCAGGGATGTCTGGGGAGGTGTGGCTGATCTTCACGGCCGCCTCCAGGAAGCTGATGGCCCCCGTGTCCTTGAGCTTGTCTGCCATGCTCTCCTTGTCGCCTGCCTCGTTCCGCAGCACGGCCAGGTGGGAGGAAAGGGTCTTGTTCCTCCAGGGAACCCAGCACAGCTTCCAAAAGAGAAACACAAACACTGCCACCAGGGCCAGGCCACACACAATAACTATCACTGCAAGGAGGCTGACGGAGAGCTCTGAGGGAGAGAAGGACAGCGACAGGGAGGGATGGGAAAGAAGAAAAGAAAAGACAGATGGTGAGAAAATCATAAGCAAAAGGGAGAAATGGTCCAAACTGACTTAAATCACAGCTAATGGAGAATTCTTAGCAGGTTCTTCAAGCCAGAGCCAAGCCCAAGTGAGCAGCCCCTGACAGGCTCAGGACACACCTGGGGAGAAATGGGTGCCTCCATATGGGCAGAGCTGTGAAGTTTTACACCCTGATGCTTAAACTGACTATAAAATACCATCCTTGGTTTGTTCTGCGGCATCAGCAAACTGCTGAGTCTGAAACCAAGAAGATCTGTACAATTCCGTGATGGAAACAAGCTCGTGTGCTGTACCACAGAAAGTGCCTTTCTGCTTCACGTCACAGCTACTCAGGCACAGTAATGAAAAAATCCATCTACCAGGATCCTGGAAGTGGATTGTTGTTGTACTATCAGCGCCCACATCTTGTCCAGATGTGCCCATAGGGAATAAAAAGTAAATACCAACACCAAGGAAAAAATAATCACAAGCTGCTGATGCAGAGAAACCAAACACAGCAGGAGTTCGTACAGAAAGTACTACACGGTCTTCCTCAGTCTGAACAGCGCTTGAGCTGCATGTGTGCTCTGATGCTCTGAGACGCTTTTACCTCATGTGTTGTGTATTTCAGTCTTTTTCTGGAGAGGAAAGAGCTTCTGTATGTGTGGCTGATGAATCAGGAAAATGGAAGAGATATATATATGTGTGTGTGTGTATAAATATATATATACACAGCATCTAGGCTGTGAAATGATTCACAGCACTGCACAAAGAGAAAACACTGGCTATTTTTGCTTCCTTTTCCGCAGTGTATTAATTTCCAGATTCCCATCCAGACCAAAACTCCGAGAGCTCAGGATCCCAAGGAATACCAGTCCCTGATGGTAGAGCCAGGTTTTGTTCCAGAGGTAAGTCTGCAGTGTCAGGGCTATGGACAATTCCATCATGGATTGCTTTGAGCTCATGGACAATTCCTTGATTGCTTTGTTGTTTGAAGTGCCCAGTAAAGCCACACTCTTTAAATTACCCAAGTGCAGGACAGGACAGAAAGACAGAAAGACAAGCAACAAACCACCGAACACCCCAGAAGTTTATATGGAGCAAGCTTTACCTCTTGCCCACCCTATTTATGTCTATTCTTGGACCATAAATGTTCTGTGAGACCGCATTGAATTCCCTGCCTGAGCCCCAAGGAATGGGGTGGGTGCCCTGTGCACTTCTGAGCTGGGAGCTCCCCTCTGTGCTCCATCACAGCTGCTCTAAATGTGATTCCTGATGTGCTTTACCTTAAACAGGAGCCGTGAAACACCTTCTGTTCCCTTTGATCATATAGTTTAGTTTTAGAAAGCTGTAATAAGACATTTTATTATAGAATCACAGGATGGTTTGGGTTGGAAGGAACCTTGAAAATCATCTCATCCTCCCCCTGCCATGGGCAGGGACAGCTTCCACTAGACCAGGTTGGTCAGACCCCCATCTAACCTTGCCTTGATGAAAAGGCTGAGAAAAATCTCTGAAATATGAGGAAAGACTAAGTTTTTATCTTGAATAAATAGATGAACTTAAAAATTATTTTAAAAAAACCCCACAATCGCTACAAAACAACAAACCCCCCACCCACCACTGGTGAACCACGACAGCAAAGTGTTCAGGAGCACATCTGTACCATCAAATTTCGCTTGGGTCTCTCTGGGAGTGCGGCAGCCACTGCAAATTTGGGATTCTCGCATCAGCTCCTGTGAGCGAAATCTCCAGGCAGCATCAGGACACAAAATGTGACATCCACACCCGAAGAAGCCAGCCCTGCGCAGCGCCTGGGAAGCCATCTGTTGTTCCTGATATCCCGGAGGAAAGGCACTGCTTTCCCACAAAATTACTGAGCCCAGCAAATCCAGCAGGAGCTCCAGGCAAAGCTCCCTGGCTGCCCGTGGGTCCTTTGACTCAAAGGGAAGGGCTGGGAGGTGCAGATGGGAAGGATAAATGGCACCCAGAGGTTTCTGCAACTTCTCTTTCCCTTCCCAGCCTCCTGTACAGGTCATTTATTTTCTGTTGTAGCTCCGAGGTGGAAACACAGATCGCTGCTGGGGTGAATAAACGGGTCCCATCTTATTCAATAATAAATAAGGTTGTACCAGTCAGCAGCAGAGCTTCCTTAGAGATTTGCCTAAATGTATTCTTACCAAAGCTGAGAGCACAGAGGTTCCACTTCCCTATCCTTTGAGTTAAATCTTGGAACTGTGCCCAGGAAACTCAGTGTCAAACATTCATAAGAAAGCTCAAGAACCTGGACTTTTTGCTAATACGTCTGTGTTGGTACAAAGGAAATCATTGCAATGCACAGTCTCTCACTGCTGGGAATTGCTGCGTGACAAAGAAGATTTTCTTTTAAGGTATTTCCACCCATTCCAAGGAGTTTTATAGGCTGCATGGCTCTGCCAGCACACCAGGCTCATTATTGGAAACCATCAGAAATAATCAATTATCCTTTCAGAAAACCTGTTGCCAGCTTGAGAAAGATCCTGGTTCCTGTCACTCCTTGCAGGGCTGGGATTCGTAATGGATCTGACAGGATTCACAGATACTTTTATGCATGACCTCCTACTCCTTCCTCTGACAGCTGACACAAAGCACGAGTGGAAGCGATCAGGATTTTACAGACAGTTTTTAAGCATCTGCCTGCTTAGAATATTGGGTTGTTTGAAGATGACACTGAATTCTCCAAGACTTTTTCGTGACTTATTAAACTTAAACATCAATTGGACAGAGTTGACCTTCATTGGTTTAATGAGCTTTCTCTTATGAATTTGAAAATACCAGTTACCTTCTGAAAAATATCTGGTATTGAAAATGCTGTGCTTTAAATGTCCTTTAACTTACAAGAAACTGTAAAAAAAAGATAATTCCTCATCTAGCAGAAAATGCCCCGGGGCCAGAGGCTGCTTTGGTATTTGTGGCACTGGTGGAGGTAAGGCTAGTTCCCCCGAAAGGACACCTCAGCCCAGGGGAAGAACGAGCTCCTTGGTTGATATTATCCCCCCTTTGGCAAGGTCTGGATCCAAGGTGTGGGGAAAAGAGGGAAAAGAGGGAAAAGAGGGAAAAGAGGGAAAAGAGGGAAAAGAGGGAAAAGAGGGGTGTGCCAGCATCCAGCAGTGAAGAAGGGCTCTGTCTAACGCAGGAACAGCTCAGATCCCGACTGCTCCCAAGGGACAGAGTCACTGAGAAGTGTCCCACCCAGGGAAAAACACAACAAGAACTGCGGTTTTATTCTATTCCCCTCTAAAAAATTAACAGTTATTTGTGACTTCGTTATCAGGTAAGTGGTGTGGTACAAGTGCAGAGCAGCTCCAGCCATTCCTCACCCCGGTCCTGCTGGACTCAGTGCTGCTCCCTCATCCTCACCCAGTTCCCACAGGAGACACGGGAGAAACTGGAAAATTGGTCTTTTTACAACTCGTAATTGAAAAGATAAAGCTTAAAGGAAGGAGGTTGCAAACACAAATGAACACGGCTGTTCTCCAGCCTGGCTCCCCCCGGGAGCGAGTGCTGCTTCCCGGAGGAGCCCTCGGCTGGAAAATGCTTTTGGCTGCAGGGCAGCAGTGACGGAGCTCCCGCCTGAGTAACGAGGAGGGACGGGAGAACAAGGAACAGGGAAGGAAAGGACATGGGCACCGACAGGATCCACCCCTGGAAGTGCTCAAAGCCAGGCCAAGACCTCGAGCAACCTGGTTTAGTGGGAGGTGTCCCTCCCCATGGCAGGGATTTGGGACCAGATGATCTTTAAGGTCCATTCCAACCCCTCAACATTCCGGGATTCTGTTGTTCTATGATCTACCTGCTTGAGCTGATATGTTTAGGATAAACCATCGAGCTCATATATTTATGATATACTTATTTTACAACCCACTTGTTGCCAAAACACCACAGAAAGGAGCTGAAGCCGACAGTGCTGGGGACACCGAGAGCACAAACGAGCCTGGATTCTCTCAGTGTCACCCCAAACTGATCCTATTTCTCCTTTCACTTGACTTCTTGGTTTGTGTTTTTACTGGTTTTTTAACACTCAAACCCCTTGCTATTGAACCTCACCAAAAAGCTCAAAACTGCATCATTTCCAAGGTCACTACTTCCTACTGCCTTTAAATCAAAGACAGATGGCCCAGGGCAGGACAAAGAAACAGCGCAGCAGATTAAAACTGTAAAGCTAAACTGAGGAAGGGGCAAACATTCCTTGGCTGGTCCAGCCCTTCCCACCACGGTATCCATGAACTCGCAGAGCAGCTCCTCAGCACAGCCCCCCTTTTTGTTTCATCCTGGATGGGAGCTAATGAAGAGATATGGTCGAACTGCCTTTCAGCTTGATGTCCCTGCTGACTTCCTAATGCCCAAACTGAGTTACCAAAGGGGATAATTAGCGAAGTCCAAGCTGAAAGTGATTAATAATATGACAAAGTCATGATTAGAGCAGTCTATTAACTGCAAGACAATAGTGGTCTAATTGTGGCAACATTGACTTTCACTGCTGTGAAGTAGCTTGCACTGTCATTAAAGAGATTCATGGATAACTCCGAGTTTAATGTGAAGAGTTATATTTAATATCCCAAAGATGTAATTTAGCTTTCCTTCCACCCACTCCCCACAGAGAAAACAAAACATGTTTGATGGCTCTCTCAGCACTCCAGCAGCCATTAGTCATTCCAGCTACCTGTTGCTTTTAAACAAAGTTGGAATGGCACGAGCGGAAGTTCAGGAGGCTGGAAATACTCAGTGAGGGGCAGTGTGGGACCAGGGTGATGCCACCACCCCCAGGACCCGGCTGTCCCCTTCCTCCCTTGTCACCTGTGAGGGCACAGACATTTCCTCAGGCCCTGGAGCCCCTCACCAAGGCAGTGGGGACACTCTGACCCCACCTTCTGCCACCACAGCTCGCTTGGTCCCACAGCTCCATGCTCAGGCACAGACCCAGACACAGCCACCAGCCTGACCCTGCCAAGAGCCCAGGGGCATCTTCCCTGGGAGAGGTTCTTCCTCCTAAGCTCTCTGGTGGTTCATGGAAAATCTGGGCATCAGGGAGAGCTCGGGCTGCTTTGCTCTCTGCTGGGATCCCTTCAGCTGTAAAAGCAGCTCCTGGCTCTTCTGAGCTACAGCTTGGAGCGTGGAACATCCTCCCACAGCAAAAGCTCCTGGAAGGGCAGCTCCAGGAGGTGGCAGAGCCCAGAGCAGGGGGTGATGGTGATCACCTCACTCACACTGGCTGTGTGACTGGTTCCCCTGTGCCACACACCACGTGTCGCTCACACCACCCCAGCAGATACTTCCAGGCTTCTCTGTCCCTTTTCTGCTACATTTTTCTCTTGCAGGAGTGTTTGTGAGAATATATTGTTCTGTTTCTGTAGGGCTTTGCGGGGAGCGCGCACTCAAGTGATGGATTACTGCAAGAGGTGCTGCTGGAGGAGAGCAGGCAGCTCTGGGGCTACAACAGGCCACGTGAGGCACCCACCAACTGCTGATCTCATTTTCTCTCGATTGAGGAGCAGCAGCAATGTGAGCCTGATTAGCTGAGGGCTGGAAATTGGGCACGGGGAGCTGTGGTGGATCTCGGAGGCATGGGCAGGGGGGAGCACAGGCAGCAGCTGCAGAGGAGGAGGAGGAGGGTTCCATTAAACCCCAGCCACGGAGACGTTTATTTAGCAAAGCTGCTCGGCTTTGGAGGAAGGAACAGGGACTGGACGGAACAGAAATCAAATATTAGAACTCCACAGCAGCATCCAGCAGCACCACAGAGACAAGAGGGAATGTTCCCTTTGGGGACACAGCACGGAGCGAACCCTGAGGGGCACCGTGGAGGGCAGCAGCAAACAGAGCCCTTGGCAACAGGGATTCTGGAAAGGAAGCTGGCTTATAAATCCTGGGATGCTGCGCTGGGTGAGAGGTGAGCTGCAGTGCAGCATCGTGCAGTCCTCAGCCAGCTCCTCATCCCTCTCCAAGCCTGCCATGGCCTCTGGAACGGTAGCAGAGCAAATGATACGGACCAGACTGTCTCTGTCACCCCACACAGCCGCCGTTCCTGCTCCAGCAGGCTCTGTGTTTCCAGAGCTCACAGTGTGTGGGCACTGGGGGCTGCACAGGGCACGGCAGTGGCAGGGAAGCACTGCAAGCCGCTCTCTGATTGCCCCTCTTTGCTGGGCTTGTGTCCAGTGTGCCAGTTCCCCGCTGATGGCTTTATCGTCACATTTCAGGCCCCCTCGCTACCATTTGGCTGTCATTTGAAACTTCATCAAGTTCTTGATTTGCTGGCGGTGTTCTCCAGGCAGGCGGGAGCTACAGGAATACGCTCTGAAATATTCCTGAGCTAGACGAGTCATTAGGAGCTGTCACTTCAAAGTCTGGCTGCCGTCAATTCGCTCCTCACAGCAGCGCAGGAGCTGCTGCTCAAACACAGCACAGAGGTGGGTCCTGGCCAGGGGGAAATATTTCATCAGCCTCTCAGCAGATCTTAAAGGGACAGGTCAGGACACAATTCTGGGTGGGGCAGAGCTCCCGCTGCCCCTCAGACGTTATCTCATGCTGTGGGAGGTGATAAGGGCTGCAGAGCCCCCCTGCAGCAGCACATCTGACCCCACTGATCACCCGCAGGTCCGAGGGTCACAAACTCGGTTTTTTAGACCCTCACAGCTTCTCCTGCCCAGAGAGTGATCCCAGCACCAGGAGCAGGTGTCACCCATGGACACCCTGCTCAGAGCAGCCAGAGCTTGGCTGCTGGTCAGGCTCCCTGGGGGGACGGGGGTCATCGCCCAGCCCAGGGCAGAGCTGCACCCCGAGAGTTTGGGGGAGAGGGAAATGAAGTCACAGAAGCACTTGGCACCACGAGCCATCCAGAAAGAAGCAGAATCACAGAATTATGGGAATATCCTGAGCTGGAAGGGACCCAAAGGCATCACCCACTCCAACCCTTGCCCTGCACAGACACCCCAACAACCCCACCCTGGGCATCCCTGGCAGCGCTGTCCAAACACTCCTGGAGCTCTGGCAGCCTCGGGGCCGTGCCCATTCCCTGGGGAGCCTGGGCAGTGCCCAGCACCCTCTGGGGGAAGAACCTCTCCCTGATCTCCAGCCTGACCCTCCCTGACACAGCTCCAGCCCTTCCCTGGGGTCCTGTCCTTGCTCACAAACCACGTGGTTTTTTCTCTTGGTAATGAAAGTAAAAAACCACTGATGGTTAGTCTCAGCTGGCCAGGGCTCCACAATGGTCTGAAATATCCATGGAGACCCTGAAAGACCCCCTCACTCCGTGCACACTCCCAGCACCACAGGAGAGGTTTCTCCAGGTGAAGGCAGCCAGCCCCAGCTGCTCTGGACATGCCCAAGCCTTGTTTTGTTATTCCGTATCAGCCACAACTAATTCCACAGAAGTCAGCACAGGGAATGTGAATTGAGAACAAGTTCTCACAGCTTGCTGAGCACTTTCACACTCAGCTCATCACACAGAGCTCAGTGGCAAACGCCCCTCGCAAAGCAGAAGGGTGGGAATGCTCAGGAGGGGGATGTTCTGAGAGGAGACATCCAGAGAATCATGGAATCATCGAATGGTTTGGGTTGGAAGAGACTTTAAAGCTCATCTCCTTCCACCTCCTGCCATGGGCAGGAACACCTTCCACTATCCCAGGCTGCTCCAAGCCCCATCCAGCCACAGAGTCTCCCTGGAAGCTAAAATGAGATTTATCCTGTTCCTGTGCTTCCCCAGTCCTTGGGCTCTGAGTCCTGCGCTATCAGCTCCCACCAGCTTCCTCCTGCCAGCACAGGCTCCCCAGGAACCCTGACAGAGCCTCCTTGTCTCCTGCACACACCCAGCCAGGAAAAGGATCCTGGGAAGGTCAGGACAGGAATGCTCCAACTGCCTGTGCCAAAGTTTCAGCTAGACAGCAAAAAACTTCTTAAAAATTAATTTGCTGCTACCACAGGGTTCCTGCCATGCAAGAGCTTATCAGAATGCAAACTACAAGCTTCAAAGGGGAGGATGAATCAGAAGCTATTTTGAGAGTAATTATATAAGACTATAAAACTCAAACCATCTCATTACTGCACGTTGAGGATGGAGACAGCCCTTCATAGGGAGACCTCGCAGGGATCCAGTGTTTCAGTGGCTGATCTATGGCCCAAGAGCAAACAGCAACCTCATCCCTCCCAACCGGGCAGAACTTGCTTCACTGGGCACTGCCAGGGCTTTCCTCACCCTTTGCTGTGTGTCTTGTGGGGGTGTGGTTCTGTAGCTGGGCAATGAACTGAACGTGAGACACCAGCAACTTCATCCAAAGTTTTGTTCCTTTAACTGTTGCGTGATTTAGAATCAGGGAATATCCTGAGCTGGAGAGACTCACAAGGATCATCCAGTGCAGCTCCTGTCCCTGCACAGACCCCCCAACAACCCCACCCTGGGCATCCCTGGCAGCGCTGTCCAAACGCTCCTGGAGCTCTGGCAGCCTCGGGGCCGTGCCCATTCCCTGGGGAGCCTGGGCAGTGCCCAGCACCCTCTGGGGAAGGAACCTTTCCCTGATCTCCAACCTAAACTCCCCTGGCACAGCTCCAGCTGCTCCCTCGGGTGCTGTCAGTGGTCACAGAGAGCAGAGATTTCTCTGAGAATTTGCTGTGCTGGAAAGGAGCTCTCAGCTCATTAGCGCCAATACTTGCAAATTCCCCAATTTTATAAACTCTAACTTATAATTAAGGAGAAAATACTTAAACCATAAATCTGCACATGGAATAAAGTTCTGTTCCAGCATCCACAGCCTCAAGGCTTTCCCATGTCATGCTGGAGCCTGCGGCACCTCACGGCTGTGAGAGGATGAGCCCCTGGGACACCCCCGAGCTGTCACCTGCATTGTGCCCTGCCTGCAAGGAGCAAAGAGAGTTGTTTTTATTCCTGCCTACATATCCAGGCTGCAGCTGAAGCTCCTGCTGTGTCTTGGCCCGGAGAAGGCAGCACAGAGGTGTGGGCGATGCTGTCCCTGGCCTCTCTGCACCCCGTGCCCGGTCCCTGGGTGGGGACTGTCACAGCTCGTGGTCTGACAGGGCTGATTAAATGAGTGCATTACACACAGAAGAGACACTGTCAAACCCTCTGCCACCTGCTGTTCTCCAGTTCATGGTTTGGTCCTTCTTTCACCCAGGGAACAGACGGCAAATGCTCTCACACGGGAGTGGGAGCTGCTCCAGCCCCAGGGGAGTTTAAAAAACCAGAGGGAAATCTGAACAGAGTAATTCAGAGGGACACATCGAAGGTGGTGTTCAAGTGCAGGTTCAACCACGAGGCACTTCACGTCCCTACGTGTAACATAACAAAAAGAAAGGAAAAAAATCAACACTTGCAAAGCACAGAATCATTAAGGTTTCGAAATGCCTCTAAGATCGAGTCCAGCCAAATGGAAGTGCACAATACACCAAAGAAAGGGGTCTGAGGTAAGATGAGAGTTTGGTGGCCTGGAGCTTGTGCTTTTCTCACTGGAACGGAATGGAGAAAGAGTTAATTGCCCCAAAAAGAAGGTAAAAAGTCCCGAATAGCTGACGAGCCCTGCGTGGCTCTCCGGGCAGGAGGAGCCTCCACTGTAGCAGCCAGAACACAGCAGTGAAACCCCACAGAACCTGCATCTCTGTGGGGCTGCAACACCAGATATTCAACGTCCCAGATGCGCTCTCGGACCCTGACTCTGCCCATGGACAGCCCTCAGCCCATCCTCAGCTCCATCTCCCCAGACGGACCTGGAAACAAAACTCCCTTCTCCTGCCACCCCCACAAATCCCGCTGGGCTTCACACGGTGCTGAGAGACAGCAGGGACAAGAACTGACCCCCAGTAAAGTGGTTGGGCTGGAGGAGCCCCATCACAGGCTCCTGAAGACAAAAAATGTTGGTATTCAGCCGTTATTGACCGATTTGGGCTTTCCCTCCAGGCTGCATCCGAGGCAGATTTGTCACTGAAACTTCTGCTGGCGTGTGCAACCCAAAGGGGAACTTTGTGCTGTCAGAAACGCAGCATTTCTGTTATCAAAAGTGACAAAAAAAGAGGGAAAAAAAAAACTTTTTCAAGCCGAAGGAAACATTCCCTGGTGATTTATGTCACTTTGTGACTTAATCAGCTGCTCTCTAGAGCATTATAAATGTGATAGGAAGCGTTGTCATTGCTTTCTGCCTAACTGATGACAAGCTAATGAACTATTATAAGCCACAGTGAATGCAATTATGGCACAGGGCTGTGTGCTAATCCCATGACATTTTATCACAATATGCTGTAGCAACATCTGTAAACAACTCGGTGGTGCTGAACACACACAGCGACCCGGGCTGGGGTTAAATCCCTGCCGAGCATCCTCATCCCCCCGGGATGTGGCCCTGCACAGACAGGACCTGAGCTGAGCCCTGTGTGCCAGGGGAGCCTGGCTGAGGCTGCTCGACCCGGGAGAAGCCTCTTATCCAGACCTGGAGCTGAGCAGAGCCAGGCAGAGAGGAAACCACAGAAATCCAGAGAGTTCTGGGAAGCAGAAATCCAATTGCGTTTCAGGATGCAAAGCAAACGGAACAAGTAAAAGCTTTTCACTGTCTCTCCGCAACCAAAAACCCTGGAACTTGAAATTTCCTTTCAAAAACTTGATCAAAGCCGTGTCTGCTGTGAGACACCAGCGAGGCCGGGCTCAGCAGTGCCTCTGTGCCCAGACTCTCCACCCTGGAGCTGCCACCTCGCTGCCCCTCACTTCCTACAGTGGGATTCAGTTTTGGGGAAAGGCTTCCCTGTGTCTCCCTCTCAGACTCCATTTTGGCTCAAAAAACCGCTAAAATCAGGCTGCCGTGAGAAGATCTCAGGGTAAAGCTTGACAGGGAGTAGAGCTGGGGTCTCTCCCCACCCTGGTGCTGGAAGCCTCCTGTCCTGGGGTCCAGACTCCACAAGAGGACACAGCCTGGGGCACCCAAAAAGCTCAGTCAGGAGTGGGCAGAAGACCCCAAGCATGGGACAAGGCAGCCCTGAAAAGCTTCCCAGAGGCTTTCCTGAGTGCCCCTTGCCCAGGACACGGAGCCCCTCCAGCACAAGGGGCTCCTTGAGCTCATGAGACATTCTGGTTGAGTTTATTGCCTGGACCTGCCCCATGGGAAACCCAAAACTGGAGATGCAGGATTCTTCCAGAACTGCCCTGGCTCCAGGTGCTGCAAAGACCGGGTGATACCCAGCCTGGTGCCCTCGAGCTGCCAGCTGGAGCCACCTAGACCCAAAACAGCCACACAAACCCACATCAGTCCCTCTTTCTCTGTCGCTCTCAACTTGTCACGCTGATAACACCAGCACACAGCAGGCAGAGCAGCACTGGCAGATCCAGAGCTGGATTCAGATGGAGCAGCCGGGAAGGACTCACCTTGCCTGGAGCCCAGGGCAGGTACAGGGAGCCTGCACCCAAATGCAGAGGTTTGGAACAGAGCGTTTCTTTGTTCAAGCTGCCCTGAGTGAGGAGGGAACTTCCTCGCCGTGGCTCAGCTCCTGCCATCAGCTGCTGCTGCTGCTTCCATTAGCTCGGAACAAAGAGAGGGCTCTTTAACCCCTCCAGTGTGCTGCTGTGCAGCAGTGGTGAGTGCAGGCTGTGCCTGATCCTACACATCGATTAAATGGATTCTGAGATGCCCTTTCCCAGTGGCTCTCACCACTCCATACCCTGCAGCTCACGATTCTTCCAGCACGAGCGTTTTGACCAGAGCCCAGATTCAGAGCTGGGATCAAACTCCGAGTAAACGCTCACCAGCATCCAGGAGATGAAGTGCTGCATCTGGAGAGAGAAACTGAGCAGGTGTCACCTCACACTGTGCCACACAACTGTATTCATTTCTTTGCAGCAGCTACAAACGCACAGAAAATCAGAGTATTACAACACCAGGGACTGGAATTCCTGGGCAATTATTATTCTGCAGAACCAAACGGTCCTGGGCCGTGTGCCTTAAGGATGGTTTGGAGAGGGCTGGTGTGAAGGGAGCTCCTGGCATACTGCCTTCAGGCTTCGCTGCACAGTTTGCTGTGATGTTGTCAAACATGAACCGGCTACAGCACAACAAACTGAACTGAACAGAGAGACACCCTCGGTCGGCAGCTGCGGCTCCGCCGCGCGCGAGGCTCCCCGCAGGAGAACTTTCTTTTATCCCCTAGGCAGGGAAAATGTACAGTTAATAGACAATCCCTGCAAAAATCCCCTCCCTGACCCTCCAGGATGCCATTTTGCAAGGTACAAATATAATTAAAGACAACACATGACAGAGGGACTTAATTGCATCTCTCCCCAACAACTGCCAGCGCGATTGCTCTGTCAGGGAGTCCGCTGGATGGAAACACTCACAGACAAGATCCCTGATTTTCCAACATGCAGATGGGAAGGGAAAATATATATTGTCATCTTTGAAAAAGAAATGGCAAGTATTAAAAGCAGAAAAAGCTGCCTAACCAAGATGAGATGGAAACCTGGGGTCCTGAGAAAGAATATTCGATTGCACCTGGAAATGTGAGCAGTGAGAAGAAACGGTTATGATAAACAAGGATAATTGAGGTTATAGGTAAATAAAATAATTGTGTCAGACATGACCCCCCATTCTGGGGTCTGGTTTATCCCTGCACAATGAGCACACACACGGGAGACGATCCGGCTGCCGGGAGCACACGGCGTGTGCAGCAACTCCAGCACAGCCAGGATGCCGAGCAACAAACACCTGCAAACACAGAAACACCAACCACCTTCCCAGAGTCATCCCACAGAACGGTGGGGAAGATCGGGGCCAGGCTGTGCCCTGGTTTGAACCAGCTCAAAGCACACGCTGGGTCTCGGTGAAACGCCGGGAGAATACTGAGGGCAGGGGAAAATGTTCCAACAGCAAAGGCATTTTGCTGAAGCAAAATGTTTTTTAAGGATAAGAGGCTCCATATTATGAAAAAAAAAGGCGAAGAATTAATAAAGTAACTTCAGAAATGTGGACTTACCCGAGCGGTGGCAGCTCCTCAGCGCGGTCCCTGGTCGCTGCCCTGCTCGCGCATCAATTAACACCGGCAGCAATCCCGCTGCTGTTTCTATGGAGTTGGGGATGCTGATCCCTGACTATGCATGAGGCTGCTGCAGCTGCATCGGAACAGGCTCCCCGGTCCGCACGAATCCACAAACACGAGCAGCCTCCCTGCTCTGCCTCGGGAATGAATCAACCAGCAGCAATTAGGCGGCTGCAAAGCTGCGCCTATGCAGAGAGGTACTCACAGGGCTCCCGAACACGCACACTCCGCACAGCTCCAGAGGGGCATTTTATTTACCAGGACCATCTCAGAGCATAGCCAGAGGCAGCTGGAGAGCCACAGATCCACGCACAATGCAGGAGCGGAGACACATGTCTGTAGACAGGCGATTTAATCCGTTTTTCCTCGATTTACTCTGCCGGTTTCAACCTTATTTCAATACAGTTTTACAAACCTTCCTCTGGCAGCAAGGTTTGAACCTGATACCTCCAGGATCTGAGCCTAGTTTAGTTGAGCTAAAGAGCAAATCTGCTGCACGTAGCTCTGGCTGGCTCTTCCCTGGGAGGAAAGGCAAGATTCATTTTGCAAGTGCATTACTCTGTGATGAAAAAGATATTTGCCCCAAGGAGCTGCTCCTCACATGCCTGGCCTCTGGAAACTCAAGCTTCAGTGATTAATATTAGCTTTGCCTGGGTGGCTTGGAGCATGTTTACTGTTATATTGACTTAAAATACACTTGAATGGCGATTCAGAAAAGTGTGCTATTATGCCTGGTGAGTAAATTCAAAACATGCCCATATTTCACAGGTAGTGGCTGAAGGCATCCCATATCCGTGAATGGGGGTGTCATCAGTTCTGCCATTAGTCAAACTAATCTGTCAGGGGATAGTTTTTTTCCCAGAAAATACTCCAGAAGCAATTTCTCAATTTAAAAAATGATCTTTCTGCACCAACGTTCCTGCAATGAAAAATCCTCTACTGCCCAGAAATTCCCCCCTTTTTCTGCCCGCAGCAAGAACACTTCTGTGCTTGGTTTAACATTTTAACAGTCTTTGCCAAGTGCCAGGAGGGTGTTTGGAGCTGTACAAGCTGTGCTGCCTGCACCGGGACCTACGAAAAGAGCAGTTCACACAAGGGGCAGAACACTAAATGTGCTCTGAATTATCGGGGGTTGGAACACAGGACAGCTGACACCGTGTGCGGGGGAACACAGGTCTCATAAGGTCTCTCTGACTCTGTGTCTTCCCCAGCTGCCCTGTTCCCTCCTCTCACTCCAGCTTTCTCCTCCTGCAGCAGGAAAGCACAGGAGCGTTCTGCTGGGGTGGATCAGTGCATGAGGGAGGGTTTGAGGAGGGTTCTCACCATGCTGAGATCAACGGGGACTGCTGGGGACAACCTGCAGCCGCTCTGCACATCCCCCACTGTCTCCTGCCCTGGTTCCACCAGGCAGCAAAGCTCTGTACCAATGGATCACTAAGGCAAAAAACCCCCAACTTAGGTTATTTAAAGAAAGTTGCAGCACAGAAGTGCTGGAGGTAGAAATCAAACCCAGAGGTTTGTTACTGGATGTGCTTTGCTCCCAGGATAAATTCCTTCCTGTACCCAGGCACCGTCCTTTAAACCAACATCATAAGATGCCAGCTCCAGTCACAGAATCATGGAATCCCAGATTGGTTTGGGTGGGAAGGAGCCTGAAGGTCGTCCAGTGCCACCCCTGCCATGGGCAGGGACACCTTCCACTAGCCCAGGTTGCTCCAAGCCCCGTCCAGCCTGGCCTTGAACACTGCCAGGGATCCAGGGGCAGCCCCAGCTTCTCTGGGCACCCTGTGCCAGGGCCTCCCCACCCTCACAGGGAACGATTCCTTCCTAATATCCCATCTAAACCTACTTTCTTTAGTAACACTCATCAGCTCTGCAGGATCATTTCAGAGTGAGTCCAGCTTCCCCTTCCTCCCACAGGATCTCCCGGCAGTGGCTGGCAGCCTCTGCCCTCACCCGGGCACCGTGAACCCACAGGGAGCGGGACCCGGCTGGGGTCACAGCACAGCTCAGCCCCAAGTGAGAGCAGCCCGAGCAGTGCCCAGCTCAGCCCGTGCTGCTGAGCGCTGCGCAGGGCACGGCACAGGCCTGGAATCCAGGGATGCGGGGATGCAGGACCACGGCTGCATCCCCCCGGAGCAGCCCCGGGCAGGAGCAGGCAGGGACAGCTCGCCCAGGGGAGCTCGGAGCAGGCTGTGGGGAACCACAGGATCACAGAATATCCTGGGCTGGGAGGGACCCACCGGGATCGCTAAAACCCAGTTTCTGGCCCTGCACAGCAGCACTCCAAGCGCCCTGTTGCCCAAAGACCCTGGAGCCCTTTGCAGCTCCACTCCCACGGGCAGAGGGGCCGGGAAAGGCGGGCAGATCACTGTCCCCATGGTCCTGTGGGGTCCTGACTCCCCAGCTCCACAGCCAAGGACTTTGCCCTTAGTACAGCTGGGCCACGAACTCCCTCAGCTACATCCAAGAGCTCTCACTGCCCCTCCAGGGCACAGAAGGGATGAGTCCATCCTCTTAAGGGACATCACCTGAGGTAAATGCTGTCCCCACAGCACAGGCAGTGTCGCTGCCCGCAGCTCACGCCCGTGCACGGGTGACACTCCCAAGCATCCCTGCACGACAGCCGAGGCCCGGCAGGGAAGAGAGCGATCAGATGGAGGGAGCTACGGGGGAGGACTGGAGATAGGCACAACAAAAGGATGCTGCAGCTCGCTCCATCTCGGGGCCCCCAGCCAAGAGATCAGTTCTATTCCTGGCACCGCCACGGGCCCAACTGCAGGGAGAGCTCCCCCTCTCATCCCCACTGATGCAGCAGCACCGAAACCTTCCCCAGCCAAACTCCTCATTTTTCTGACACATTCGGCCGCCGGGCGAGGCGCCGGCAGCGCCTGCAATCCTCCTTTGTTGGGTGTACGCAGGAGAAGCGCTGCAGCTCGATTGCTCGTGTTGGCTGCGAGGAGGAGATTCAGCTGTTACATAACCAGGGAGCAGAGGTGCATCCACTCCATCCACAGCAGCCCTTTCAGCCGCTCAGTCCAGAACGGTTTGAAAAAAAATAAATCACCGCATCAAAAGTTACTCTTACATAAACTATTCAGTAACATTTTTACATTCACAGTTTTTTTCCGCTCTTGGATGCAGTTCAGGCAGGCTGATGATACCTGGCTGGTTTCCTTGCCACTCCACACATTCCCCGAGGATACTGCTCCCCATCCACGCATGAAACAGCAGAAAAGACCGAACTGCCCCTGTGCTGAGCTGTGCAGGAGCAGCCTGGCTCCAGCTTTGGCAGTGCTTCCTTCAACCTGAACTTCAGCAGGACACTCCACAAGCCAGGCTGACCCAGCCAGTAGTTAACAGATTTATCCAGGAGGCAACAGACTGCCCGAGACGCCGGAGACTCCACATGATGATGACAAATAAGGCCAGTTTGACTCCAGCAAATTTGGCGTGTGGCTGCTGGGGCCGTGCTGCCCACACGGGGACACTCCAGCAGGAGCCAGGGCTCCTCTGCCCTGCTTCTGACACGGCACCTGCCTGCTGCCATCTGCTCCTCTTCACACAGCCCCACCTTCCCCCTGCCTGCCTTGGTGAGGACGGGCTCGCTGCGTCTGAGCACGGGACCGCAGGCGGCTGAGAGCAAATGTGCTCGACGTGAGACTTCGGGATAAAATGGACAAAGCATCAATGCAGATAATTAGATAAACATGCAGGCACTGATGGAAAGGCATCGTACCTCTGTAGCTGTGTTAGTTAACACTTGATGCAAACAGAATTTTTTTCCCCTTGCTGGAGCAGCTTTACAGCCAGGAACTGAGAAATATTCGTACATGTCGGGCCCAAACTGTGTCCTCAGTGCTGTCTAGACATAAAAATGGGCCCAGTCATGCGGAGCAGAGACAACAGCCCTGGTTGTTCGTGCAGCCAGCCCGGCACAGCTCGCCCGGGGCACTGGGGCTGACACTCAAACCACAGCTCAGAGCACAAAACATTCGCGATGCTGAAGGCAGATGGTGATGATGTGATCCCGACCTGAACACGAGGTCCTGGACAGGCTGCACGAACAAATGCAGATCTGCCATATCAGGGTGGACAGAACAAGAGCAGTGCAGATTATTTCTGCTGCAGAGTCAGGAAAACGCTAATTTTGGTGCAAGGTAAAGAGTTCCTTGTATCATCAAAGTGATGCAATAAGTTTGCAAGCTGTTTGCTCTATTTGCAATAGAGAACACTGCTGCACGGGGTGTGATGTGTAAGGACACAACCAGCCACGTAAGAGACATTCAGGACAGGCAGGTATGAAACAAACTCATTTTAAGAAGAGGATTAAGTTACAGGCAAAGTGGGATGTGAAAGGAAGGTGTTTGGCTGGATGTACCAGCAAGGCAGTGCTGGAAGCACCACTGCAAACCAAGGGCTGGCAGAATCCTGGTGCCCTGTGCCCTGGGTGCCAGCTGCACCCCAGCACGAGATCCCGGCAGAGAGGGGCAGGAGAAAGGGAGGGAAGATGACACAGAAAGCCTTGGACAGGGATTGATGGGCAGCTGTGCTGCACAGGGGCTCTGCACAGTGTGCTCAGCAGAGGAGAAAAGTTTGTGAAAACTCGTGCTGTGAAAAACGCTGTGGAATCCCTCGGGTTTGCAGATCGTTGCCTACAGGAACCTTGGAAGAAGCCCTCTATGAAAATGTTGGAATACACAAACAACTTACAACAGGTTATCAGTAATTCTAAAAACTACGAGATTTGGGGTTTTGCTCCTCAGCACATGAGCCTGGGGTTCCAGCTGCCCCTGCCAATGTCTTCTGAAGTGACAGCAGGAGATCTCTCTGGAGCGAGCAGCGGTGAGAACAAGTGTAGGGAGAATTCCCCACTTTGCAACACCGAGCTGCCCCTTTGCTCCTGGAGCAGAATTCCTGCTCCTGACTCATCCCTGACACACCAGAGTCCCTGCCTGGCTCTACAGCCTGACCAGGAACAACTCGGGCAGTTCTTAGGGAAAGGAGAACACACACATGAAAGTACAGCAAGATCCCTTCCTGGTGAACAGAAGCCCGTGCAATCCTTGTGAGTCCCTCCCTTTCTCAAACCAGGGTAGCACCAATCAGTTCCTGCCATCCCAGTTGCTTAAGGAGGCTCTTCACTGCTTTTTGTTGGTTTGGCTTTTGTTTCACACAGGACAGGAGCCTGTGTTTTCGAAAAAGGAACTTTCCCAGGAACTTTCTCTCGTGAAGCAGCCCAGAACATCCCAGCTGTCCCCCCGTGCAGCCATCCCGTTCCACATCAACAGGTGAGGCAGGACTTCACCATGGAACATGTGGAAAGAGAAGGAGCCCCCCCAGAGGGGTGCCAGGACCAACCCCTGGGTCTAACACGGGGCTCCCAAACATTTTCCTCCCCCTGCAGGGGCTGGATGTCCCTCCTGCCTTCCACAAGCACCCTCCGGCAGAGGGGAGCAGGGGCAGTACCTGGCTCGGAGATAATCAGGCTCTGGTCAGAAGGCAGCAGGAGGAATTCCCTGCAGGTGTCCAGGTCCAGGCTGGGCAGGCTTTTCTTCTGGCACAGCTCGGTGAGGATGCTGATGGCCCTGCGACAGCGGCCGTCCTCCCTGGGACCGCTCATCGCCCTCTCCGCATCCTCCGCTCCCGCTGCTCTCTAGGAAACTCAAACTAGGAGCAGAGGGTGGGCTTGGGGCTCATCACAGGAGCAGCTTCACTCCAGTTCCACCCTCTGGCATGGCAGCACCTGCCGGGACACCCGGAGCTGCCCCGCGGCCCCTGCTCAGAGCCGGAGTGTCCAGCCCCCGGCGCTCCCGGTGCCTCATTGCCTCTGAGATCACAGCTCTGTTTACTGCCAAGGCTGCTCCAGACAAAGAACCTCCTACCAAACTCAGTTTCGTGCCCTCCACACGAGACGTATTAAAGCTGCAGCCCAGATAATTCCTTTTAACCCTTTCACTGCTGCCCTCTCTCCAGGTGCGGAGTTTCAGGTCCCAGCCCTGGGTTTTGCGAATAAAATGAGTGGTGAAACCTCCTGGCTGAGGACAGCACATCAGCAGAGAAGAGGAACCAGAGTGCTCCCACAAGCACTGCACAAACTACTTACAACCGCCAAAGGCAGCATAAGAAAAGCTGCAGCTTTTATTGATTTGTTTGTGCTGGTCCTCACACACCAGGCTGCAGATGGCCATGGAGATTGAGAACGCCATTCTAGCTCGTAATTAGATTTTTTTCTTTTACTTTCTGCCGTATTTTTTTATTCCTGTTGTAATTTAGCAGGCAGGTCATGCCACGCGACAGAGCATACATTTGACAGGCACGGCCCAAGCAGCAGTTGTGGAGCAGGCAATTAAAATTATGTACAGCAGGATGGCTTCTTGCAGCTTGTACAAACCTAATGAGCGCTGTGGAGAGCCAGGGCTGAGGCTGCACAGGTCCCTCAGCCCCACATCACAGCAGGGTGTGCTAAGGTCGTGTTTATGCTCCCTGTTAATCACCTGCTGGAGCACTGGGAGCTGTCACCCCGCGCGTGTCCCGGGGGTGACCCAGCACCCAGCGCAGCACGAGGCTCCCCTGAGCACAGGCTCAGCTCCATGCCCCCTTCCCAGGCTGGATAATTCCTCCAGCTGCTGGGCTGGTGACTGTCCGTGACACAAAGGGTCTGGTTGGCACCTGAGCGGCACAAAGGCACTGCCCAACCCCCCTGGGGAGCTGCTCAGGGCCCTTCTGGCCACCCTGGTGCCTCCTTGGCCACACCGAAGTGTTTTGGACACGTCACCAGCACGTCCCTCCTGCCACGGTGCTGTCCCCACACGGCACCTGTGTCTGGCAGAGCGACTTACCTGCCGGGCTCTGCTCCTCCCAGAAACTTCTGCTGCCAGGACAACGTGAGTGAAACCTTTTATTAACCCAGCAACCGGTCACAAAGAGAGACTTTTAATGAGACACCCCCACGGCCCGGCCAGTGCTCCATGAGCTGCTGCTGCAAACGGGCTGAGGCAAAACTGCACCCTGAGAGCTGTTCCCGAAGGTGTTTGTCACCTGCAAGCCAACACCAGCAGCCCCAGGGGTCTGTGTTTGCTGGGGAGAGATCCAGACACTGGGACCTAAACCCAGTTAATTCCCCAGAGCTCAATTCCCAGTAATTTCCCAGAGCTCGAGCTCAAGCTCAGGTAGAGTTTGCATCACATTCAGATGACAAACTCCCTAAACCCACCCACCCACCCATCCATTTATTTTTTAAGAAACTTGAGGCTCAAATTATTCCTCAAACCTGAGATCTGGGTCTGTACAACATCTACCTGGCAAGAAGAGCAGGAGCTGGGGAGGGAACAGCTTCTCTTCTCTGCTCCTCCTTTCACTGCCTCCCCTGGGGCATTTGTGTCCCAGAGTCCCAAAACCAAAGGATTTCTACCCAAGGGGATGCAAGCGAGCCCCAGGCATCACGTCATGTCTCCAGCACAGCAACAGTTCCTGCCTGAGCCACCAAACCTGGCACCAAGAGAGGAGTTCCTGGAATATATGAGTCAAGTGTTGCATTGGAAATTTGAATTTATCTTAAAGAGATTTCAACAGACAAAAAAACCACCCCAGCTAAACTCTTTGAAAAAGGTTAATGCCCAATTGAGAGCTTGTAACACAGAAATCAATAATAAAATTCAATTATTTGGGGAAAAAAAGGCTAATTTTATTACAAAGGTAATACCAAGAACTTTTACTTTTAAATTTAAAGTCACCTTGGGTCAAATATTCACCTTGATTTACATATCAGAGGATTCCAGGCTCGCTGGATACCAATAACAGAAGATCCTGGTACTAGCATCCATAATCTCAACAAATATTCCTTCAGAAGAAAAACCAGACTTTTTTTACACCTTGTACCTTTAGATTTATGTCATACACACTCTTTAGTGTCCAACACAGAAGGCTGGAAAGGAGCCAGGTGGCAGCTGAAGATCCAAACGCTGCTCTTCCCAAGCAGGAACTCTGGTTCCCAGTTCTCCTCTCCCACACCCACACGCACAGAGCAGCTGGGATACAGATTTTCCCTCTCATGCCCTGCTGAGAAGTTCCCACTTTGCCCCATGGAGCAGCCCAGGAAAAGCCCTGGAGAAGCAGGACCCCATCCCCAGACCCTGCAGCTCCCTCCACCCCTCAGGGCAGCCCAGCACAGCTCCCGGGCTGGCCAGAGCTTCCTTTTCCCAGCTGCCCCAGACTGAGCTGGTACTTGGAGGCCAAACTGCTCCCAAAGCTGTGTTTCCACCTCCCAGGACGAGAAGGAGAGACAATTCCCCAAATCCCGGGGACCTGGCAGAGCTGATGGTCTCCGCAGGGGCTCAGTGGTGTTGTCTCACCCACATCCACCCTGGCGTTTTGGGCTTCCTGAGCCTGGCAGAGCTTTTCCCTGCAGCTGCATCCCATTGGCATTCAGGGGAGCGTGGATTCCTCTCCCTCACAGGGCAGCGTTTGTCTCCTCCCTGCTCCGGTCCAGTGCCCTGATGTCACTCTTGGAGAGGCAGAGCCAAGAGTTAAACACAACAGCAGCTGCCCCAGAAGGGCTGGAAGTGGAATAAACTTTGGGGGAAAGTGGCTCCACAGACTCAACAAGGAAATGAGTTACAGGCAACACAGCAGCTCTTGAATTACCTCTGAAATAAATCCCTGCGGACAAGAGCACAAAATGAATGAAAGCTGCAAGGAAAGAAGGAAAACTGCAGCTTGTGGCAGCTCGAGGCTGCTCAGTGAGCAGGAAATGGAGTGGGAAAATTCCTAAAATCTGAGAGGGATGAAAGAGGATCATTCTCCCTGCAGTAAAGCAGGAGCCAAGCACCAGAGACAACATTGCACAAACATTTGAGGAACTGGGAAGTTTCGTAGCACTCTGCAATTGGATTAATGAGGGTGGTGTGCTCCGGACACACCCACTGGAGGGGATTTAACCCGGGGCTTGGAGCAGCCTGGGACAGGGGAAGGTGTCCTGCCCGTGGCAGGGCTGGAATGGGATGAGCTTCCTTCCAACCCAAACCATCCCATGATTCCATGAATGTGTGCTCCTAAGCTGGAATCACAAATACATTTGTCCAGCTGAGACAGAACATGCTGTTCATTTAATCCGCATTAGGATCTATTTGAAGCTGATATTTTTATTTCTTAATAATAATCAAGTCTGGAGAGGGAGCAGCAGCATTTATTTATGCCAGCTCTATCTAATAGCATGGCATTGTTTACTTTCCCAGTTAATATAATAATTGGAAACAGCTCACAAAGGATTCAGAGCTTCTTGCCAGGAAAAATGACGCGGATCTGGATCCTCTGGCAACGGCTCCGAGTCATCTGTGGATAAACACAACGTGCATTGCTGTGCCCTTCCACAGAGCGTGGCTGTAGGTGTGTGAACAGTGAGAAACCCAAAATCCTCCCCTCGCCCCTGCCTGCACAGAGGAGGAGAGCACCTTATCCTGTGGAGACAGGGAGGTAAGAATTAGTTTAAGTCAAATACAATCAGTTTAAAAACCAATTACTTTGTGCTGAGTATGAAACCTGCTGCACAGAGCCACAGCAGAAATACAAAGGAGAGGCTGGTTCCCTCCTCGTGTGTTCTGAGTCTCTCCTGGCTGTTCAATCCCTGTGGAAACTTGGGTTTTGGGAGGAATTATTCAGTTCCAGACACTCCACTCCTTGAATATTCAGGAAGGAAGGAAGGAAGGAAGGAAAGAAGGAAGGAAAAATCATGTCGAATGTGTAGCTTAAAATGAAAATCCCTGGACTGCACCACGAGCACACTCCGAGATGAGGAGTTTAAAGATAAATAACGCATTTCTCTCCTGGGCACAGCCTGGGAGGAAACTGCTCAGCCCAAAGGCCACGGTGGCGGGGGGTGGCAGTCCCTGCTGCCAGCTCCTGTCCTGCAGTGCCAGCAAGGCATTCTGTGCAGGGCTGGCTTCAGTGGATTCAGGGCAAGGAAATGTGGCTTTGCGTCCTGAAAAGCTCCGATTCCAAGAGGCATCTTGGAATATGCTGTGTTGCACACAAAGCTGGAGCCGGAGCCAGGCGGCTTCGGAGCTGTGTGCATCCAGGGAGGAAGCGTTCCAGAGGCAGGACTACCACCAAAAGCTCTTTCCTGGTGATGAGACTTCTGAAATACATTTTATTGATGTGGAATGTTTGCATATGCTCAAGGTGAAGAGTGGGAGCCTGATTTGGCAGGGCCGGGAGCTCTAAAAAGCCATTTCTGCTCCAGCAGCACCGGATGGCTGCTGACATCAGCTGAGCTGGGTTTGGGGAGGTGAAGGATGAGCTGTGCTCAAAGCCATTGTCCAGAGAGCTCAGGGAACTCCAACCTTCCACAGCTGCCTTTAACACGAGGCACAACCTCAATAAAATAAATGAAGTGAGAGCCTTGCCTGGCTGAGGTACCCGCCCAGAGACCCAAGGGAAGGGCTGGAGCTGTGCCAGGGGAGTTTAGGTTGGGTATCAGGGCAAGGTTCTTCCCCCAGAGGGTGCTGGGCACTGCCCAGGCTCCCCAGGGAATGGGCACGGCCCCGAGGCTGCCAGAGCTCCAGGAGCGTTTGGACAGCGCTGCCAGGGATGCCCAGGGTGGGGTTGTTGGGGTGTCTGTGCAGGGCCAGGGCTTGGACTGGATGGTCCTGCTGGGTCCCTCCCAGCTCAGGATATTCCATAATTCCATGACTTGGCACCCTGGTGCCACCCAGGGCTGTCAGCCTCTGTCAGCCTGGCAAGCTGAGCTTATTTAGGACGTAAATTTCAGGAAGATTGTGGCAGCAAATACCTGGAACGAGCATTAGGCAGGGATTAGACCCATTTCAATTCCTCAGCCTGATTCCAACAGTTAATCCAAGCTCCCCCAGGTCGGAGTGGCTGCTGTTGGTACAGGGCTGCCAGAAGGCTCAAGCTGGCCTTTGCCTAAATGTTAATGATCAATATTAACACATCCTTTCTCTGAGAGCAGATGAAAAACTGCTGCTTTTAGGGTCTCGTTTCAGCCTTCTGTGCCATGGACAGCTTCATCAGTATCACTGCATAATTTATTTTTAAAAAACTGCACTTTCTTTGAAGGCCAGTAAAGTGCTGGTGTCAGAACCCAGAAGAGAGATTAAAATTTGTCTCTGGTTATAAAGTGCTAAAGATTCCCGGGAAGCCTTTGCTCTCACATCCTCCTCATCCACTGCAGCTCAGGGAAGCAGGAGGAGCCCTTTGACATTGAATCCCAGCAGGCTCCAGGTGGCATTAAGGGCTTCCAGAGCAGGACAAGGCTTTGGCCATTGATTCCCAGCTCCAGCAGCCATGAAATGAGGAGTCTTTAGACTTGAAACATCCCCAGTCCACACAGCACATGGCTTTATCTCAGCACCATTTCCATCAGGAAAGAAGAGAGAGTTGGATAAAAGGCCCTGGAGAAATTCCATGTGTCTGCACAGTGAGAGATTGAACACATCCATCTGCAGGCACCTCCCAGTGACACCTGGCAGAGAGGGCAGGAGGTCCCGAGCCCCAACACTCCTTGGAATTAACCCTGGCTTTAAACCACAGGTGTTTTCATGGAAACCAAGAAGCAAAGCAGAATATACTGAATCTCAGCCGTCTGGAAGAACCACTCTAAGTTGCTGTCTGTAATGGGAAATAAGGAGTTATAAGCTGAGTTTTTTCCCCCTCAGTGTGCTAACAAAGTATTTGCTGTATTCTGATTATTTTTATCCCTCCCAGTGGAAATACAAGTAATAAAAGTAGCGGTATTTTATAACAGGGAAAACAAAACCTATGGTGCACAATTGTGCCTCGGAGAGAAAATGCTGTAATGTTTTTATTTCAGGAGAATATTAACATGTGAAAGGAAACCTGAGAGCTCTTTGATTAACCTGCTCCAGCAGCCTCTGGAGAGCAGCATGGATGTGCAGGAGCTGCTTTCCCTGGGCTGGTGCTTCCCACCCAACACCCTAAAGGGGCCGAGTCTTTGGCCAAATCTCCTTCTCCCCTGTCTCTCCTACTCTCCCAGGCACTTTCCAGCCCTTGGGAATGTGGTGTGGGTCACAGCCATTCCCAGCTCATCCCGTTCAACCATCCCAAACCTCTTTCACAACACCCGCAGCCAACAATCCAAGTGTGTTTTCCTGGTTAAGGTGTGGGTCTGCATCGAGGAGCTGTTTACACATCCAGCTCACCCTCAGAGCATCCTCCGCAGGGAGCTCCCCTGGGAGCCCAGAGCAGCATTTGCAATACTCCTATTAATAAAAAGAAAAAAGAGAAAGCCCTTGTCAATCACTTCACTACTTAATAATCTCCTTCCACAGGTGACAACAGACAGAATCCTAAATGACAGATGTGCTGGCAATCGTGTCCCCAAGGACCCTCACGGAGAAATAACGGGATTCAGCTGAGCCTTGCAGCACGTGGGCCTTTCCCAAGGCTTGTTTCTGCTGCATCTTCTTTCCCAGAGCGCCACATCCCCCAAAAGAGGGGCACCAGGCCCTGCAGTTTGGAATAAGGGTGTCCCTGCCAGCTGCCCCTGGGCAGAGCAGAACCCACAACAGTCACGGAAACATGGAATGGTTTGGGAGGGAAGGGCCCTTAAAGCCCATCCAGTTCCCCCCAGCCATGGGCAGGGACACCTTCACTGTCCCAGGCTGCTCCAAGCCTCATCCAACCTGGCCTCGAGCACTCCCAGAAGAAAATTTACAGGCTGCTCTGCCAGGCACAAAGGTTCCCAGCCCATGAGGACTCACCCTGGAGAAAAGGCTGGGATGGTGGGGAAGAGGATGGTGTAGGGTATCCTCTTTGTAGGGAGCTGGTTGCTCCTGCCAGCATCAGATCTCAGGGCCGTAAGAGTTCACCTGGACTTTTTTTTAGTCTAAATATCTTTGCTCACTGATAACACTATTTCCCAAGGCTCTAAATGCCGAGAGGCAAGGACGCCCTGCTGTCAGCAGTGGCAGAAAGTCGCTGAGTTAATCTGCTGAGGTAACAGTCAGACATTCCCCCAGCACTGCCCTCAGAACCCAGCACCCAGGGCAGGGGTGCAGTGAGATGAAATTTAAGGTCCCTTCAACTCAAACCACCCTGTGATTCTGTGACTGTGAGAACTCAGGAACAAACAGGAAAGAACATTGTTTGGTTAAAAGGAAGAAGTAACTCACCAAGTAACTGAGGGTACAGGTGTTGATTTGGATGAGGCTCTGCCATCTTACAAATCTGGCCCCGATAAATCACATTTCAGCCATGATTCTGCACCCAGGAAACCCTCCTGTGAAGCCGCTTGTGTGCCCATCACCCAGGAAAGGCAAGAAGGAGAGAGATCCTTGGAACCACAGGGCAGGACAGAGTCTCCAGACCCACCAGCATAACTGAATTACTTTCCACAGAATTCAGTTTTCAACAGCCAGCAGCAAATAAGATGGCCTGGCACACTGATGTTCTGCTCAGCCACTAGAAGGAACCTGGGTCTGTATCTGGAGGAGAATTAGGCTGATTATAATCGGGCAGAAGATTAAACTGGTTTGACATGTCCACAGTCACCCCCTGAACCAGCAGCACACGGAGCACCAGCTCTCCTGCTGGGAAAGGGAACTGGGAAATGGAGGAGTTAACAAAGACCAGGCTGAGCTCTGGACACCTAACTGGGAAAGAGAACTCCCAGACAGCACAGCAGAGGATTGAATGCTGACAACAAACTCTGATTAATCAGGTTTTCCAGAGGGCAGGAGAGCATTGCACAAGGCTGGTAAAACCAGGAACACGCTGCAACCCCGTCAGGAGACCCAGACCACACACTGGTACCCACAGCCCCATCAGCTCTTGCCATGAGTAATGAAGGAAGGGCCAAAATGTGTCAGTATTCCCATTTTTGGCTCTGTCTTTCCAGCACTGATCACTGTTCCTTAACTCATTCCAGCAGGTTATACCCTTCCTTTCTATTCAGTGCAGGGCAGCAGGACAAGAGATGGACACAGAGAAAGCCCAGCCCACCCCACAGTTGGTATTACCACTCGGTGTCCTGAGTTCCAAGCAGGATCAACACCCCCAACACCCATTGCAGGGCCTGATTTGACACAAAAATCCAGGGCTGAGATCCCTGGCAGGCTGAGATTGCAGCTGCCCTCAGCTCTGCTCAGCATCGAGGACACACAAGCCCAAGAGGAGCATCAGATCCAGGCTCCTGCCTGCAGGTGGGCTCAGACCTCAGAGCAAACCTGTGGCAGCAGCAGCAGTGACTGCCTTGGGTACCTGCTCTGCTCATGGAAAGGATCCCAAACCAAAACTTTTAGAGACAGAAGGTGGCTGAGGAGCATCTCCTTCCTGGACAGGTCTCAGCAGTGCAGAGAGCACCCAGAGCTACACTGCACGCCAGGCTCAAATGAGAATTCCAGGAGAAGATTTCAAATGAGAAGTTCCTTGGCGGTGCTCAGCCTGGAGGAGACTGAGGGGAGACCTCATTGCAGTTACAGCTTCCTCGTGGGGGCAAGACGAGGAGCAGATGCTGAGCTCTGCTCCTTGTGACAGTGACAGGACCCAGGGAAGGGCTGGAGCTGTGCCAGGGCAGGGTCAGGCTGGAGATCAGGGAAAGGTTCCTCCCCCAGAGGGTGCTGGGCACTGCCCAGGCTCCCCAGGGAATGGGCACGGCCCCGAGGCTGCCAGAGCTCCAGGAGTGTTTGGACAGTGCTGCCCGGGCTGCCCAGGGTGGGGTTGTTGGGGGGTCTGTGCAGGGCCAGGGGTTGCACTGGATGATCCTTTTTGGGTCCCTTCCAGCTCAGGGCATTCTGTGATTCTGTGATTCTGCTCTTTGGCACTATCTGGTGACGTTCCCACATCAGAGATTTTTCAGTGTGAGGGGTTCATTTACACTTGCCAGAGGCAGGGGACAAAGCTGGCGAGCTTCACAGAGCTCCTGCCCGCTGGGAGCTCCACCAGCCCCTTGTGCGCTGTGGTCACAGTGATGAGGAGGGGACAGAAGGGCTGTTCTCACATCCCACCCTCTCCCCTCCTCAGCAGACGTGGCTCATGGAGCTTGCCAGGGCAGGAGGCAGCGAGGGGATGGATCACTGCTGCGCCCAGCATGAACACTCGCAGCTTTCCCCGTGCAGGGCTCAGCTCCGCTCCCACACCCAGAGCTCTCTGAGGCTGGGACAGGCAGAGAAATGAACGAACTTGAAGCCCCCAGGGCTGCACACCCCACCCCAGCAGGGCCCTGCAGGGGCAGAAGGTGGTGCAGAGCAAAGCTCTTCACGCTGGGTCAATCTCCCTTTCCAAACCTCCTTCCCAGGCATTCCACGGCTGCCACTGCAGCACTGGGGCATCTCCAGAGGCGCAGAGCCCGGCGCAGCACAAGTGCCCTCAGCAGGTCCCTCCCCACCTGTGGAACCCGATGCCTTAGGTTTCAACTTTTATATTTTTCAAATCCTGTGCTGCCTGGTGCGTAACTCTGCAGTCTCGTGCGGCCCGTTCGCTGCTGTTCTCTCGTGCTGGTTGGACGTAACAAACCTCTCTGGGTTTGCTCTCCAAGGACACCTTGATTGTCCCAGGCCCCAAAATGTGTAAACTAAAGCCTTGAGAGGAGGGGCAAACTTGGGGTAATTACATCATTAACTGAAGTTATAATTGGAGAATTAACCCTGATATGCAAACAGATCAAACTTATAAAAGTGTGAAGAACCCGTGACCCGGGGTCCATCTTGGGTGTCGCCTTTGGCCTGCCCAGGGTGCTCCTTTGAAGGCCCTTCAAACAAATACCTGCCTTTATTCTCTTATTTTCGTCTAGCCTCTGTTTTTAGGTGGCCACCTCAAAGCATCAAACCCAAAGCCAAGACTTTCTTCCTCAGAAAAACCTCGCTGCTCTCTCCGAGCCCGGCGTGCAGAGCTGCGTTAGCAGCACCATCTGCTGACACGATCTGCGCAGGGGATTTTAAGGAACGAAGGGTTGGTGTGCAGGTTCTCTGCAGGACGATGCGCGAGTTACACGCCGTGGTCCCTGCCTTCACACGGGGCGTGCGGTTGGGTATCCAGAGCTCTCCGTGCTTCCCATCCCGGCTCTGAACTACCCGCATCTTCCCCTGTGCTCCTGAGCTGATTAAACCTCAGGCTGGCAGATGATCCGTCTTCATTTCGGAAGCAGAATTCACCCTGAGCTCGGGCCCTGCTGCCGGCACTGGTTGTTGCAACAGCTCCTTCCTTTGGAAACGTTTAGCTCAAATACAGGAGATGAAGAACTTACATTTGGGATTGCCTGGAGACACAAACTCTGAGAGGAAACAGACTTCAGTTTGGAACTTTGCATCTTGGTCTGCAGTCAACAGCAAACCCCCCATCAGATCCAGGGCACAGACCGTGTTGCTGTGCCCGGTGGCAGCTGCAGAACTGCACCAGATACGGCTCCAAAAGAAAATTCCCAATGAGTGGTGTTTCCAGCCACTTTAAGAGCTCTCTCTTTCCTGACAGGAAAGTGATCTGAAGCAGATACACACTGCCACACAGATCCCACTGTCCACAGCATGGCCCAAAGCTGTATCCCAGCCCCATATTCTCACAGTGGTGGAAATCTTCAAAAGATGTGGTTTCCGAACACTTCTGAGCAATTCTTCCACCACAGAAGGCTTTTGGTTTTGTCTCCGATACACAAGACAAAAAACCAAAGACACTCTCACCACGGCAGTCTCTGGACAGGTTTGGCTGGGGTGGCTGCATCCTGCCCAGCCCCAGAGGCCTCTGGTTGTGCCTGGGGCCCTGAGCGAGGGCAGGGGCTGAGCTGCACAAACAGCAGCAAGTTCTGCCCCCGGGCAATGCTGGGGGGTGCAAACAGGGCCAGTCAGCAGATCACAGAATCCCGGAATAGTTTGGTTTTGAAGGAACCTTAAAGCTCATCCCATTCTAACCCCTGCCATGGGCAGGGACACCTTCCACTATTCCAGGCTGCTCCAAGCCCCTTCCAGCCTGGCCTTGGACACTGCCAGGGACGGAAGATGAACATCAGTGCCAGGATGAAGCAGCAGATAGAGCCCTGCACACTCTGCCTGCTCCTTGGTGAGGAGCTCTCCAGCACCCTCAGCCGCTGTGACCCAGCCTTGTGCCATCTGCTCACTGGAGTTCTGTGCTAAACGTGCTCATCTCTGATGTGTTAACGAAAGGAGCAGGAATTTATATCCCTGGTTTTAAACCCTGCCAGTTTAGCAAACATTATCCCAGCTCCCAAGCATCGAGCCAGGTGGAGATCACCCAGCACTGCGCTGCAGCCCATGGGAAGCAGGGGAAGATAATTTGGCAAGGAGCAGTTTACTCAGCCTTAAGTGCTTTGTTCTGCTCGATCTGCTCCACTAACACGGAGCAAAGGACACGGGAACAGTCGGGAATGCAGTTCAGCCCCTGTGAGCCTATTCAGGCACTGGAGTGATCCAGAGAGCTCACGTGGTGAGGGAAATTAATAAGGGGAAGGAAGATCAGTGCTCTGGAGAAGATCCAGACTCATCATCTCAGCCAGCAGTAACTCCAAAATCATCTGTGTCTACAGAGATAGCCAAACTCCTGGAAGTGTCCAAGGCCAGGCTGGACGGGGCTTGAAGCAACCTGGGATAGTGGAAGGTGTCCCTGCCATGGCAGGGGGTGGAATTGGAATGAGCCTCAAAGTCTCTTCCAACCCAAACCAGTCTGGGATTCTGTAACAAATGTGAATTCTACAATGGCAGCAAAGGGTTGAGCAGTTTAGCAGCCGTTTCTAATCCTTGGTAGAATTTTGGGACGGGATTTTTCACCCTGGGGTGAAATGAAAACTGGCAACTGAAGCGCGGCACTGTGTGATGGGGTGAACAGCTCAGCGTCACCAGAGCAAGCCAGGAGAATTAAAGGCAGGAGAATTAAAGGCAGGAGAATTAAAGCCAGGGCATTAAGAGGGAAAAAAAATCCAAGCAAGCCTATGGAGGCAATCCAGGGACTGAGCGGAGTCAAACAGAAGAGCTGCAAATGCCAGATGCCAGTCCAGCCACAAAGGCCAACCCCAACTGCCCGAAGAGCTGGAGCAGATGGACTGGTGGAGCTGGGAGTGCTCTGGACACAGCCAGGCAGCACCTGGCAAAGAGAAACAAAACCCCCTCCAAGACCTCCTCCCTGCCCCTCTGCCAGCTCCAGGGGAGGCTGAGCAGGGCACTCAGCCATCCACTCGTGCCCAGCACGTGCAGAGCCGGCACCACGTTGTGCTGCCAGCGTTCGGGCTGGAAGTGCAATGGTTTGGGGCAAACCAACTGTTCCTTGGGGCAGGAGCAGAGCCCAGAAGTGCAGCAGTGAGTGCAGGTGTTGTTTCGGCAAGGACAGAAGCTTCAGTGAAGCTCACTGAACCTTTTCCTAGGACACAGCTCTCAACGAGGAGCCTCTAAACCACCACAGGCACTTAAAGAACAAACAAAGAGTGAGAGAAAAATTCGAGTTCGTTATGAGGCACAGCCTGAAGGGAACTACTGGTACGTAACAGACCTGCCTGGATCGGAGCCTTCACCTGGGTTTTGGAAGTTCAGACACACCCCAAGCTGGGAGGAGGCATTCCGGGTTACCAGAGCTCTCCCTCACCGGCTGCAGAAAAGTTACTCCAAGGGAATTTTAGCTGAGGTGCAGACTCACTCCACTTCCTTCTCGCAGGCCTGTGCTCAGCTGGGGCACTCCGGGAGCTGCCATCGTTTCAGGACTCCTGTCAGACCCAGCCAGACGAGTTCCTGCTTCCAGCTGCAGAGCTGCAGCTGAGCTGGGTCACAGCCCAAGATCTGCAAAGCTCAGTTCTGCCTTTAGTTCTGAGCAGGAGAGTCAGGACGCTGCTCCAGCAGCAATATCCACACAAAAAATGGGATTTATCAGTGGTGGGGAGCAGCTCAAGGCACATCCACCAAACTGCAGCTCCGGGGTGAGGGAACACAGCACAATTCCAGGTGTGCAGCTTTTTCACTGCGTGCAAACGGTTCAGAGACCTCCAAACCCTTGTGTTTCGTGCCCAGGTGTAGATAAACGTAACAAATCATTTTCTGCAGCCTCAGCTGGGTTCACCTGGGCTCCTGCAGCCCAAATTTCACCCTATTTCCACACTGCAGGTGTTGTCGGGGGAGTCTTTTGCCAGGTGTGAATCCGTATCTGATGACGTGCAAGAAAGAAACTCAAATGGAAAGAATGACTTTTCTGATTTAATAGAAATAACCAACCGAAATGGGTTCCAAACAATGCTTTAAACTGAGCTAATACAACTTCTACAGCACATTCCAGAGCACTTAACAAGAAATATTTACAGGCAGCTAAAGTATTAAATAACCAGGGAAAGAAAAATTTCTGGTTTTTAATTACACACCAGCAAAAGAACACAGGAACAGAACAATTAGAAACGATAACTTTTTTAAAAAAAAGTTAAATAGGATGATTCAGATAATACAGTATCACAGAAACAACACTTGGATTTTTTGAAGAATCATATTAAAAGATGAGCCAAGTTTATTATGTGCAAAATGAGCCAGTTCCAGTACTGGAAGCAGGAAATAATTGAAGAATCAAAGGATGCCATGATTTAACCCTTCCAGGAGAACGTTTACATGTAAAACAAGCTTTGCACTGCACAAATCTGTATAGGATTATTTACATGTGTCCTGGTGTTCTGAGCCTAAAAATCCCCCATCGCAGGTGAGCACAGACGTGCCAGGGGAGCTCGCTCCAGACTGAATCCTGCCAAAGTCCAGCTTACAAAATATTTCAGTACCTCTCGTTGTAGAAATTCCATAAAGCCTAAAGACAGCAGCCTCGAGCTGTGATTTCACTCAACAGAAAAGGCCAAACCTGCATTTCATACATTTTATAGTCCATTTATAATAAAGATTCCCAAATTAACTGCAATTTTGGAAAGCTGATTCAATCCTGACACATCAGAAAGCACAGAAAGCAGGATCCCCATAAGCCAAGTGGAAGCAGATGGAAGAGTTACTGCACACACACTTTGAGAAGACAAAATAAATCACCATACCCAAGGATACAATCCATACGTGCCATCTACATAAACTGTGGCATTTACATTCTTATTTTAAAAAAGTACCTCCATTATTTGCTCAAACATCTACTTCTTAAAAAAATATGGGACTTTCCCCAGTTTTTTAAAATAAAATGCCACACTCTACTTTGTCAGGAAGTGCTGCACACTTTGTTTTTAAAAGCTAGGCTTGGTGATTTGCATACAAACTTCCCTATAAAATCATTATCCAAAGGACAAGATTCCTGTCATGCCGACAGGCAGCTGACAAAGCAGTTTTATTGCTTTTTCCGAGGAAGAGAGTGAGAAAAACAAGGAAAAGCCAACTGGGAAAAGCCAATTCCCAGTACACCACACACATGGCTTCAAAACACTGTTGCAATAACCTAAACTTTTGCAGGTCAGCCAAAACCAGGTGATAAAACAGAAATTTGGGCTCATTTTAAGGCCTCCTTCTCCAGTGGCTTGCAGAAATGTTTGATCCAGCATGAAGTGTGTGACAGTGAAGTGTCACAGTGCTGACATCCCACACAGAGGAACAACCTCTACACTTAACTGAGCGTTTCCATTTGCACAAGTCGGGGAAGCCCCCTTTTTTTGGATAATGGCTCTGCCTTATTGTGCTCTAGGCCGCTTGATCCCAGGGCACAGCTAAATAAAAGCCCTGAGCCCGTTTAGCTGTTGAATTCCCCCTAATCACCAGGAATTCCGCGGCAGGAAACCTGCTGAGGTCATCCAGCAGCTCACGCTGGGCACTTCGCACTCTCATTCCAAAAGCAAATTCCCTTTTCCTTCTTTGGATTTAACTTAAAACTTCAGGGGCAACAAAAATTCTCAACCAAAATGGAGACAGGAATTTATGGGAGTATTTTAAATGAGAGCACTTACACCAAGTGCCGGGCCCCTCCTGCCACCCCGTGGGATCACAACTTTACAGGATTTCCTGATGGAAGCTGTGCCCTGATTCCCCAGGTAAAACCACTCACACACTGCACACCCAGCAGCTGGCACGGAGAAGATGCCCAGAGAATTAGTGGCTCATTAACACAAACTCAGTAATTTGCTCCTGAATGAGTTACAAACAGCGAGGCACCAAAAATTGTTTCCACTGAGCAAACCCTTCCCAGTTCTGTGATGAACATCCAGACTACAGGATCAGGGACTGGATTAGCAGAGTTTATCTACCCTTTCAAATAATTTCAAATGGAACTTTGCTGCTTTCAGAACAATCACTCAATTGCTGCTTTGGGAGTTCAAAAAGGAAGGGGAAGAAGAAGAAGAAGAGAATGTTTTGTTTCCTTGTATAAAAGAAACACTTGAGATTTCTTGCACACGTTCAAAATTCCACATAATCCTAATGAGCACTGGGAACTGGATGGGAGGAGCAGCTCTGGAGGTTCAGTGGGGTCTGTGCAAGGGTCTGGGCTCAGTAGGGTCCAGCTCAGCTTCACTCCTGGTGTGCAGAAGCTGCTGAGCACGAGCTGGACAAGTTTTCCACCTGGAGTGAAGGGTTGGAGAGGCCACCTCAAAGGAGAGGTTGTCCCAAAACACTGGGAACTGCTCTGGGGTCTGGGTGGGGAGCAGAGGGAGCTGTTCCTGCAGCAGCCGGGGGTGCACGAGCCTCCCTGGAGGGTTTGGGGTGAGTCCTTCCCACTGTGCTCTGCTGGGATCCCCCTATGCTCCATCTGGGATCCCCCGTGCCCATCCCGTGCTCTGGCTCAGCCCCTGGGTCTCTGCAGGATCCAATCCACGGCTGCTGCCCAGGGAACAGCTCAAAAGGTGAGGCCTGAAGGTACCAGAAGAGCCATAAAAAAAGGAGCCCCGAGTGAAGAGAGTTCACAGAATCTTATTTTCATGATAATTTTAATAATATTCCTTTTGCAAAATGAAGCTGAGAAACTAGAAATGCATAAATAGGCAATACACAGAGCCATGAAATGATCCCTTGTCACTACCAGTGTCCTATTCACACGTCAGCCTTTCCACGGGCAAAGTTGCTGCTCTTTGTCAATTTAATACGTTGAAGTGGAATTCCTTTTCCTTTCACATACAAACTGGTAAAAAATAAATTTAAAACGGCACTGTTAATGTCTGAGAAATGAAAAAAAACCCAACCAGTTTGAGTTTGAAGTGTAACATTTGAGTAAAGAAGTGAGCTGGAAGTTACAAACATCTTCAGTCCCCTCATTTATTGCAAGAGAGGGAGAATCCCAAGGTACAGACCTGGTTCCTATAAAAGAAACGAAATCTGCAGCGATTTGCATAAAAACTGCTGAGAGCATTTCTCAATTTGATATTGTGCTAAAATATTTCTCTTTACCACTATGGTAAAGCGTGTACAACGTCACAGGAACTGCTATGCTGAGTACACCAAACCCCAGGGATCTCCCACAGAATTGCTGGATCCACACAAATTACGGCAAATTGAGAGTCTGCCATCTCGAGCTCATTGGTTACACGAATCCTTCAACTTCCTTCAACAAGATCAATACGAAGGCCAGAAATTATATTCGTTATTTCTAGTACTGACTTGTGTCAGTAAAGAAAACAACTTCTCAAGCTGTAACTCCTTGTGATTCCATGATTTCTAACCAGGAATGCTGGGATGGAGGCAGTGCAAGGGAAGGCACTGCAGAGGTGCCTCAGGGGTTATAGTGAGGGAACTGGGAAATTGTTCTGTTTTTACTCTTTGACCAGAAACCACTCAAGGCCAAACCCTGTGCAAGTGCTTTGTTCAATGGATGGACAGGCAACCCAAACTCAGACTGATTCCAATCTTTCTGCACATTTCCCTCACAAGCTGCTTCTGAAGAAAGTTCTGAGAAGTACTCTAAGAAAAATAAGACAGAACCTCAAAATGAATGCAATGTTAGAAATAGCATATATTACAAATCTTTTCTTGATAGGAACAATCAATAAGAATACATATTAGCTTAAAAACAGTTCAGCAAATGTTGCTGATCTGCAAGAAATCTCAATTCACTATTTACAAATAAGACAAAGTGAATACAGGAAATTTTACACATTTGGTAGTTAATAGGTTATTGTTTGCCGAGTGGTCTATTAGAAACTGATATTTAGGAAGACTGGAAAAACACCCCAACCAGTTATTACCTCTTCAGTCTACATTTTAAGTACAGAAAACTAGAGAATGAATACTGGAGAGAACATTCTGCCTCGTCAGGGGGTCAGGGACAGATGACAACGCTGAGACTTCTGCCATGGATGCCATTAAAATGTTCTGGGCACAGGACTTTAATAAATACACCTTGTCCTACTGAAAGGGATTGTAGCCACCAGCTGAGCCTTTCATCTGCCAGAAACTCACATTCCTGCACTCGCCAATTCAGAACAGTTTAATGATTTTTGTTTCTTTTTCCTTTTGCTATACATAAAATGGAGAAGAGAAAGCAAAATATCAACAATTGGATCGACACAGAAGATCAGTTATTCACAATCCAGCTTCAATGAGATGATCAAAGCAACGACCAACACACGCTTGAGTGGACACAGAGAGGGGATTTCAGGAGCTCAGCTCAGTTTACACTGCAGTGTAATGCGAGATACAGTCACTGAACTGGTCCAGTCCTGCAGAACGTGTCACTACACAGTCCTATCTGTACATGGAACATCTCTTATCACATCTGCTTCTCTTCAACATTCCTCCACCTCTGTCTGTGAGACCAGGATGAGTGTGTCCCCTCCATCAGGAAAAGAAAGAATATCGCAAGTAATCAAGGAAAAAAAAAATACAAACCACCAAGAATTTACAATACAGTTTTTTTCCCCTTTTGATGCGAATGTTTTTCTGTACAAGTGTTTTTTGTTATCTAATACTGTTTAAAAAGCTATCAGCTTCTTCAAGATGGCCACTGTAGGCATGATAATATTCCAGGAACACTTAAATAACAGTTTTTACAATAAATTTTAGGTCCATATCATTAGATTACTTTATATGCACTGGTCTCTCATCTGATTTTAGGCGTTTTCTACGTGGTTGTATAAAATCTTCATCGGAGTCCTCAGTTATTTCACCATCATCCTCTTCCTGCTCAAATTCAGGCAAAGGCTGGAAGGTCCTGTCTGAGTAGATCTCTGTAAGTTTATCTTCAAAGTACAATGCAACTGCCTTCCCTGCCTGTGCTACTTCTGAATCAGCCTGTGGATGAAAGAAGACAGGAATATTCACCTGTTGGAAATGCACATCCCTTCACCAAGTGTGCATGGTCTGAAACGCTTACCTTCAAATTAATCTCTTGTGTTTCTGCATAAACTTGAACAACTTTCATCATCTAAAAAGGATACCAGAGTCAAAAAAAATGAAATTATAATCCTTTCTAAAGTTACGAGATCGCACAGGATTGGATGACTAAAGTCAGCCATAACAACAACACAGTTTGTTATGGTTTGTTAGCTTTAGTTCCCAAACTTAGGCAGCAGGTTTAAAACAGTCTTAGGTGGTAAATAAACCTTCAACAGAACACACAACTTTTGTACACGTAAGTGGCTCCCAGCCATTTTCTACTCATGACTGCTTTCTTCACAATAAATTTGAGTTGCCTGGACATGATTGTGGGACAGTCTCCTTTGGAGGGAAGTGCTCCAGAAGATTGCTTTCCTGGGGATTACCCCACTTCGATTTCTACTTTGGAAAAGCATTTGGCTTAGAGGCACTCGACATGATGCTGCTGTGAGAGGTCAGAGTGACTCAACTTTTGCCATGAGCCAGGCAAGCTGAAACACAGTTTTTCTTTTTTAAAAAGATAAGAAAAAAGTCACCACATCCCTCAGTCCTTCCTCCCTTGTTTTACTCTGGTCTCTAAGAGCTGCAGCATGTTTTCCTCTACAGTGGATGCTTCATTAATTCCCCTGATTGAGAAGTTCACAGAATTACAACTCCTTCCCCAGTGCTCATGAACCTCCCCTAATGCAGGGACATAAAGGAGTCGGGGCTGCCAAAGTCCCAAATGCTTGTAAGCACTTCCAGCATCACATCATTAACCCTGATTTCTCCTAGTGAGGTTTTAATTGCAGCTTTGTGCAGTTCCTTCTGTTTCCTTCTGCACAGGGCTAGAAATGCAGCCCAAACACTGCAAGTTCAGGCTGCATTTTACAGAGAAATAAGACACATTGGCTGCTTTCTGCATTTCTAAGGTCAGAAGAAAGCCATTCCCTGTGAAGCCTTTTGTCATCCTTGCTTTAAAGCATCTCAAAGATCAGGAACCCTCTTAGCTCCTGCTCTGTTTCAGCACAATATGACCTTTTTTTCTTTGATATTCAGATTATTTTTTCCATTGCTCCACTATGTCCCCAAGTCACATTTCACATGTAAGGGGTATTTCATTATCAGATGGGATCATTGCAAAATTAGTAAAAAAATATGACCCCATAGTCAAGTTATCCACTGAAAACTGATTTTTGTGAGAGCCCAGCTACCCAGGAGTTAAAGCAGGAAGGTTAATAAATGCCATAATGGCCCCAAAGCTTTGCTGGATTCAGCCTGTCTGAGGTGCTAAAACCAGAATATCTTCAGAAAGGCATTTCTCCTCAGTAGAGGAAGTTTCTCAGTGGATTCTACCATGTCCCATGAGGGTAAAACAATTACCTGGGCAGCTTGAGACACTTTTAAGGACTCTTTGGTTGTCTTTATGGCACTTCCTGAGCACTTCTACAATCAATTCAGTGCACAGTAACCAGGTCATCCTGCTCCTCACTCACGGACACCACTGAATGCACTCTAGAAGTTCCCTCTGTTCTCCCAATTTAGCTAAAAATGAGAAGTTATTCTGCAACTGCCTTGAGATTTCTTTGGTTTTTCAGTGTCTGATTCAGCATCTGCTCCAAAAGCAGAAGTTACAGCTGGAAGCAGAGCCCTTCACTGGAGCAGCTGCACAACCAGGTTGAAATAAATCTTCATCTAAAATTAAAAACGGTGCTGAGATTGGAAGTTAACATACTTCATTAAACCTTTCACAGTTCTTGAAGATCAACCGGACATCAGCCACGAAGTCCTCTGGGGTCTGGTAGTGTTGGGAATGCTTTTTCTGCAGTTTCTTCTTCACCGTGGATAAATCCATTGGTTTCTTTATAATTTTATAGTAGTTTGGTATCTGTAAAAAAGCAACAGTGATTTATCACTGAATGGACAGAGTTCACAGCTGAATTTCTACAATGAAGGTATCAATCCCTTGATCTCATCACACACTTCAGGCATGTTCAGCAAAGCAGAACCATTTCCTTTCCTCAAACTGTTAAAAAAGTTCTTTATAAGGTACAGAGTGATAGGAGAAGGAGGATTGATTTTAAATTGAAGGAGGGTAGATTTAGATTGGATATTGGGGAGAAATCCTTCCCTGTGAGGGTGGGGAGGCCCTGGCACAGGGTGCCCAGGGAAGCTGTGGCTGCCCCATCCCTGGAGGTGCCCAAGTCCAGGTTGGATGAGGCTTGGAGCAGCCTGGGACAGGGGAAGGTGTCCCTGCCCATGGCAGAGATGGCACTGGATGGGCCTTAAGGTCCTTTCCAACCCAAACCACTCGGGGATTCTGGGATTCTTTCTAACCTTCAGTGTCTCTCACAGCACAGCAAGGCTTTTCAGTACAGTTACTTCTTTTACAGCTGAAAGCAGAAGAGTCAAAGCAGTTTCTTCCCTCCTCTCATTCAAAAGTTTGTCCAAAAAAACCCAAAAAGCCCTCCTAAAGCATTTTGAGTTTCATGGGTATCCTGAGACATCTAGTTCCAATTCAATAACTGCTAATTGGAAGTATTTTTAAATATCTGGTTTTGAGACTGGGAGTGAAGCATCTGCCTGGAGAAGCTCCAGGATCAGCTGCTTTCCCTCTCAGACCCATGAAATGCTGGATGGCTGCCAGAACTTTTAGACTGATCAAGGGAGACGTGCTTCCAGTGAAAGCAGCCAGTTCCTTCCCATATTCAGCTCCAGACCCTCAGGGATGTTACACCAAATATAAATCACAAGCTGGTTTTCAGGAGACTCACCGAGGCTGGGACTGGCTCTTGGAACTCAATGCTCAGCTCGTGGCAGTACAGGTAAAGCAGGAGGCGTTCACATTTCTTATAAAGAAATAAACAGGGTCAGATTAATATTCTTAATTTACCCCTAGCCCAGAAATTCATGCCTCCTTCCTGTAAATAGCTTTGTACTTTAACAGCTTAGTACTAGAAAATTTAAATGCAACCCTCTCAACCTAATTAAAAAAGGTAAAGTTCTTAGGAGGGCAGAGTTGAGAGGCAGAACCCCATTTGCTGTTCACAAATTTCCTCTTCGTTTTCTCCCTCCTAACCAAAAGCCTAGGGCTAAAGTCAAGCATGGAGAGACATGCTAATATACTGCAAATCAAAAAATAAAATACCAACTACAACCACTTTTACTGCTTTTGTCCAATCACACCCACATGTAACAGGAAAGGACTGAGCTGTAGACTTTTCTTTTCCCCACAAGACAAAACTGAACAATCTGAAAGCAAAGCCAGGTGTTTCTATAAATTCCCTGCTGAAATATTTTTCTTTGCTTTGCTTGTAATTCCTCTAGAGGAATTTGATTTGATAATACTCGGAACACTCCACAGAGGCTGATTGATAAAGCTAAAAATAATTCTGATTGTCAAGGTCATTACAATTCCCCAGGAATGCACCTGAATACTCCAGCACCTCTCACAGAATGCACTTAAACACACCAAACTCACAGAACTATTTCATGAAGGTGACATCAATGCTAAATGCAAAGGACTTTCAATTAAGAACACGTTAAATGGTGCCTTTAAATACAGAATATGTGTTAATGCTAAATTTTAGCTACTAAGTGATTACAGTCCCAATGCACTGGGGCACTCCCACAGTCACCAACACCTGGAGATGTGGCCACAGCAGGAAAAATCTCATTAATAATTTTGGGTTGTTTTGCAAAGCCATAACTACATTTAATTTGCTTCAGCCAAAGCAAAACCATCTCCAGACAGTGGGGGGTAGCTGATGTGGGAAAGCACTTTTTCCTGGGAAGCAGATTCCTGCAGGTTTGAGACCCACCCTTTGGTCCACAGGACTCAGGCCTTGTGCTGTCTTCCCCTTCTTGCTGTGCTGGGAATTGTCACAATCATATTCTACTTCAGGTTTGCTCAGGTCTCTGCAGAATGTGCATATCCACTCTCCACTAAAGAGAAAAACACAATTATTCCAGACATCCAGGGATAAATTCTCATCAGTGATGGCTACAAAGAGTTTTTACTCACTCTTACACATTCACATTCTACCACAGTAAAGACCTGGATACCCAAAGCTAAGGAATAACTCTTAATGCTCACAATAATTCTGCCAGTCAAGGCCATTTTTCCTGCCCTCAGATGATGTTTTAATACTTTATAACACCTTTCTCACCTTGCCTTAAAATTAACTTTACACAACAGAATTGCATTGTGAGACTTTTCACAAACACAAAAACACAACGGGATCCTGTTATCAGATAAACACTGACAAGCCACACACAAACAATTTAGGCAAGGCCTTGGAAATTTGAGATTTTTGTACTAGAAAGAATCACCCAGAACAAGCCGATTTTGGAGGAAACACCGGTTTGGGTTCCATCCACAATCTCAGCCCACACCGCTGGTACCTGGGGAAGCTGAGGAGTGTCGGGACGTGGCAGGTGAGGTGGAACACCTTGGGGCACTTCTCACAGCACAGCAGGTCCCCCCCGTTCTGGCACACAGCACACCAGTCCTCGTTGGGGTCGTCATCCTTGTTGTTCCCCTCTCCCCCCACTCGGGCCGAGCGGTGCATGAGGCTCCGCACGGGCGATTTCCCGTTCACCAGGCTGTGCCCAGACTGCTTGCAGCTCTCGCTCAGATCTGCTGGCTCTGTCTTCACGTGGTTTTCCAGGCTTCCCAACGCCTCCAGTTCACTCTCCAGGTGTAAGTTAGTGGACAGTGGTGGTGTCAAGCTGCTCTCAGGGCTGCTGAGCTGGAATGAAAGTAGCAGGCAGAAAATCAGAGTTGATTTTACACCAGCATCTTTCTGCCTGTGTTGGAATTCAAAAGCCTCCCACCATTCAGATACCATACTCATATCCCAAAAATCACGGGAAATCATTAGGAAGAGCTGAGTTGCACGCAGTATTGAAAACTACTTTTTCACGTGTCCTTTCTTTGAAGAACACACTCATTTCTTCTGATGTAATGAGCCAAACACACTGACAAGTCATTAAAAGCTGTTAATGACAACTTCACTGTCATTAGGAAAAATCCCCAACTCCACCACCCTGCTCCCTGTACACAGTCCTGTTCAGTCAAGCATAGCTGGGAAACACTGAAAAATATTCATTTGCTAATTATTTGATTTATACATTGGTCTAAGAACTTTTGACTGACTGGAGGATTTGTGAATGCAATTACCTATGTGGGAATGTCCACTATCAATGGGTGACTCAAAGCTTTTATTAATTAGGGATTAAAAGCAGCAAATACACTGTATTACACTTAATTTTAATAGTTAACAATAAAATTTACCTTACAGACCATCCTGGGCCTGGCAGAGCACTGCCAGGGAGAAAATACCTCTTAGAATGAAGCTTTAGAGTAAAATTGCCTTTTTTTTCCCTTTCCAAATTCTTAAATATGCTGCCAGGAAAACCACAACACACTGGGCATAAACTAACTTTACCATGCAAGCACTCCTTCTGCCATCCTCTGTTTTTTCCTGCTTTACTGTTCCTGAGAAACTGCAGATCTCTTCCTCTGTGCCTGGCTCTTGCTTTACTTTCACTTGGTCAGCCTTGAAGTTAATGCCAGTTTTGTCAGCAGTTCTGCCCGAGGAGCCACAGCTGGAAAGACACCAGCACATAAATAAGAGGGTAAATCATCAGGGCAAAGAAATTCAGGTAATTGTTTCCCAAATGAAAGACAAAGGGTGTCAGAGCACTACAACAGCTCCAGTTTACAAGACAGAGGAGAATCACAGTGCAGGAAAAAAGATTTAAAATATAAATCTTCATGTAAGCATTCTTCTATTCCTGCATCACAGTTAAGTCAAAGCACCATGTGCCAATTGCCAATTCTGTTCCTAAATTCTTCATGTCTGATCTTTTTTAGCCTGACAGTGTTAATGTGACACTCACCTTCCTCTGCTGCCTGTGCTGGAGGTGCTGGGGGGCCTCACAGGAGTGTGGGAGTTGGATAAGCCTGCAAAGAAGCAGCACAGAAGTTGATTTGGTACAAGTTTACATTCACTGACTAGTGCTGAGTAACTCCACAAGTGCTGCAGGAATATCCTAATTTAATAAGTCACCTAAGTCAGCTGTTCTCTCAGTCTTTTGATCACAACAAAGTCCAGCACATCACATTAAATAAAAAAGTGACAACACACGGTTCTTGGAGTCCCAGTAATTATTTCACTTCATCCAAACAGTGCTAAAGCCTTCAGCCCATTACATCCTCAAATTTTATGCACTGAGAGCCACCAATAAAGTCAAAAAAGCAGCCTCTGCATGGTCTGCATGCAGGTTTTGAGAAACACAGGAAGCCCCACTGCTGCACCCATTCATTCACAGGATCTTACAAGTCCTGTACAGAAAACCAAGAGAAACATCAAGTCCCAGAATGGTTTGGGTGGGAAGGGACCTTAAAGCCCATCCAGTCCCACCCCCTGCCATGGGCAGGGACACCTTCCACTGTCCCAGGCGGCTCCCAGCCCTGTCCAACCTGGCCTTCCAGGGATGGGGCAGCCACAGCTTCTCTGGGCAACCTGTGCCAGGGCCTCCCCATCCTCACAGGAAAGGATTTCTTCCTACTGACTGAAATAATCTTCTTACTTATAGAAATAGACATTTTCAATGTTTAAATAACTTAAAATTAGGTACTGGTGACTTAAATTTGTTCACGTGCATAAGAAAAGTTCTGCCATTAATCAGTTACACCCAGAATGACCCTGACATTGTCTCTCCATGGATCTGGAACACTGCATTGATGTACTGGCAGTTTGTTACTACAAAGACATTTCTGAAGGAGGATAAAGTTTAAATTTCCAGAAGAATCTATTTCTGAGCAAAACCGATTTTAAATAAAACATCACTTCCCTTCTGGCAGGAAATGGCAGGCAATTATTTTCAACTTAAATACCAGAAATACCCATCACTTTCTGGAATGTCTAGAAAACCCCATCAGATTTACCTGATGACCCTGGAGATAGAGCTGAAGGTCCTGGGGAGGGATTCATGGTGCTTGTAGGCTGTGGGGGGAGGTGGCTGCCTGTGATGTATCTACTTAGCAGATTATCTAAACTACTGGAACCAGCATCTTCCAGCTAAGAAGGAAAAACAAAAATCTGAATCAGAGAGGTCTAATTCAACTTTCGTAACAGGTCCACAGCTTTAAATTGTGATCAGTATCTTCACTGGAATTGTTCACTCTCCCTTCAAGGATTTAGGACATCTGCAAATATTTTTATCAGTTTCATACAGAGATCAGGCTTTCAAACCAGCAACTTCAAGTAACATTTTTCAACAGTTCCTGAATCTGAGTTCTTCCAACATGGTCCTGGGCTGCACTTACTCAAGGTCATTGCAAACTGTCTGGTTCCCAGCTGCTCAGTGTGTTGGTCACACATGTGGTGTTGGTCATGAACTACCAGATTACTGAGGTTGCAAAAGTTATTCCATAATTAAGATATTAAGGGAAGCCATAATCTCGTTTTTCCATAACGTGACGGGGAATCTCCCAGTCACTTTTCACACAGATTTTAGCACCTGTTAAACCCAAGGAAAAAGGGACCCTGCTGCTGTAACTGCTTAAAGCCATGAACTGCAAGACAACAGAACTGCAATGACGTGTTTGAAACACACTGCATTCCAAGTGGGTTTTAAGGACTGTGCCAGCAACATGAAAGAATTAACACTTCCTATCCACTAAATTCAACTAAAATCCATAAAGCCTTTACATGAAAAGGTATAAAAAAAGTATCTGAACAGAATTCTGTGTTTTCAGTGCACCTGGAAGTTGCGTGTTAATGCTTTGGACTACCCCACAATTTCTGTCTTGGAGTCTGATGAGCTTCACACACTCACAGCTGAATCAGCCCCAACCACTCACACTCCCTCTGGTGTTTTGTTCTAAAGCCCCAGCACTGCAGACTGCTCACACTGAGATGGGATCCCTCCTTCCCCACCGTTCTCACATTAGCAAATGACCTGCAGTCTCCTGAGAACACTGAACATACCAGCCCTGAACATTTAAGAGCTGCAAAGTTGCAGCTGGTATTCCAGCAGACCATCTTGGGTGCAACTTAGTTTTGTTTCCTGTAACATGACCAAATCTCCTGTGTTTTACACGGGCATTTCAATGCAAAGGTCCTGTTCTCAGGATGAAGCCATCATCCTCCTCCCCTCCCAAACATCCTGCAGAAAACACATTACTTTTACTTTATTTGCTTCCACGTGTACATTAAATTGTGCTTTTCACCTCTCCAAATGAGCTTGACTTCAAAATCTACCTCAGCTTGTGTCCCCTCTCTGTGGGACAATGGGACATGTCCCCTCTGTGCTTCCTGGTTCTTCTAGGAACATCAGAGAGAAACTCCAGGCAATTTTAACCCTGAATAAATCACCATTCAGGGCACTCAAAACACATCACTGTTAATTATTCTACTGATATCTTCCCATAGGATAGTCTTGTGGAAGAAAGGAAGTGAACACAGTACTTAAAGTCTCACTTTTACTATAGGACATGCATTAAAAACTGATTAATCCAAAGGTTAACAGGTGGAGCAGCTCAGCCCCATATGGAGAAAACAGTTGCATGCCTAAGAGAAGGGCTGAAGGTTTTAATTCTACAACTTTAAATGATAATTACACCATTCCTCAGAGAGGTTCTGGTACCCAAACAAAAAAAAACCAGAGAGAAAGAGAAGCAGCTGAGTGGCTGAGGAGCCCCACTGACCTGGATGGGAGGGATGTCCGGCAGGGAGGGCAGGTTCTCCGGGTTGGTGACGGAGGGGATGAGCTCGATGGCCGACACGGACGGGCTGGTGGGGCCGCGGTTGGCGCTGGCCATGGTGGCCGTGGTGGGGCTGGTGGGGTTGATGGTGGTGTTGTGCACGGAAACCACCGGGAAGGGCCCCGCGTGGCCGGGGTTGGAGTGCTGGGGAGACAGAGACACCAGGCTGGGTCACCGGGCCAGGCACCACCACAGCTCACGCTGCAACGCTGCCCTGGGGAGAGACCTCAACCCAACCGGGGCACGACACGCACTCACAGCTATCACAGCACCTGCCAGCACTGAGGGCAGAGCAACTGCTACTCTTCTTCACTTGGAAAGGAAAAAATACTTTGTGTGGCTAGATATTAAATAGACAGCGCTTCTTCCACCACATTATTTTGTATACAGTTGTATTTTCTTAAAGCAATTCCTTCCTCCAGAGATAGCTTTAGAGTTTACATGTCTGTCTAATTTTTTTTTTTAAGATAAAAGTAACTGTTTCAAGTAATAGAAAGTCACTTTCGGTATTTCAGTCACGTTAACATTCATTGTCAAGGATTTTTATTCTTAATGGCATGCAGAGCTCTGCATCAATGCTTCAGGTGTGAATTTAAAAACACTTCAGCAGCTGATTTAATCAAAACCCCTCAACTACATCACTTTGAACTTCACTACTCCTCATTATTCTCTAATAAACCTCCGAATGTTCTTTTCAGCTGAATGCCACTGAAAAGTGCAAGAGGAAACGTTTTGCTTCCCAGAACTAAACTGCAATACAAACATTAGATTTCATTTTCACCCCTAAGGTTTGAATCTCCTTACGTTCAGCAAAACTGCCACAGCACAGTAATGCAACATGGAATAGAAGCATATAAATGTGTGTAGCCGTGAGCTACAGGGGAACAGATAAACACATTTACAGCTGGAGGTACCATCTACTGGAATGAAAGTCTGGCACAATGGCACAAATGAAGCGTGTACACAGGATATACTTGTCTTTGAAGGTGAGGTTGCATCATGGAGTATTGAGGTCCATTGTGGCGTGGGATTCCTGGTATACGAGCAGCATTCTGAGCCATTCTCATCTGATGTGCTTGGAAAGCCCCACAGTTCATGTTACCCCTCTGCATGGTCTGCATGCTGATCAACCTGGGAGGCTGCAAGGGTTTGTGTTTTTTAAAATTTGTGCTTTTAACATGGAGAAAAGAAGCCCATCTCTTTCCACAGTAGTAGTAACATAACATCAAGCAAAGCCAATAGCTGTCACATTAAAGTATCTCAAATCTCGAAAGATTTTAGTTTATAAATTGCTTCGTAAATTTAGATTTGACAGGGCAATTTTAAATCTCAGTGTTATGGCAGAAGGTGAAATAAGAACACATAAGGGACTCACCTGCTGCTGCAGGACTTGGGGGCTGCTCTGCCTGGGCACGGATGCAGATGGCTGGGCCATCCTCATCTGCTGCAGCTGCTGGTGTTTTTGGGCATACACTTGCTGCTGCATGTGCTGGAGTCGAAGCTGGGCCAGATTGATTTGTCCTGGAGCTTTGTTGATGTGGTTTGTTCCCGGAGGAGTTTGCCCAACCACTACATTGGGAGTGTAACTAGGGGTTGGTTTATTTTCAATGACCAGGTTACCTAAAAAAACCCAAAAGAACCAAGCAACAGTTAGATCTCATCATCCTCCAAAGGTTGGTATTTGTGAAATATTCAGATGTTTCTAATGCAGTTTCCTCAGAGCAATTTAAGCTCCAAATTTCCTCTTTAAGTCTTCAATAACCATACACGAGAAAAACAGAAAGAGAACTCAGACTACAAGAACTAACTGCAAAATTAAAAACACGATCTGTGAGGGGGAATGAAAGAACTGGGACTGCACAGCCTAAAAACCACGACAGACAGAAATGACTTCTCTGTGTTCACAAGAAACAGACAAGATGAGAAATAAAACAGAAAACAAACGTGGTGAGCATAAAGTTTCTATGCCTAAAGAAGCAAAGCCTGGGAAGAGATATTTGGGGGACAGTGGAGAGTGTCCCACCACTGAGTGACCTAGGTTATAGAAATATGACACAAAACACTGCTACAGGCAAGTCTTGCTCCAATGTGATGGACCATGTTGCCTCTCCAGATAACTCCTGTCCTATTTTTATATGGAAAAGGCAAAATGTTGATTTTTGTCTGTGAATGTGTACTTGTTGGAATCTGCACGTCCCTTTTTATTAAGGTTGACAGTTTCCTTTCTGTTTCCTGTCTGCCCCAGGGAATAAACATCCTTGACGGAGGATGGGAACACCCCAACCTGGATTCAGAGCAAGAAGCAAGTACACACAGAAGCTGGTATTTTTGTCAGATTTTCTATGAGATTTTTATCCAACAGACAAGTTCACAAGCAGGTGCTCTGTCTCACTGTGCTCTCCCCTCTTCTCTCATCCAAAACCTGTACTTTGCAAACTCTGAGTGATTATATAAAAACCCTGGGAAATGGCACAGGGTGCCCAGAGAAGCTGTGGCTGCCCCTGGATCCCTGGAAGTGTCCAAGGCCAGGCTGGATGAGGCTTGGAGCAGCCTGGGATAGTGGAAGGTGTCTCTGCCCATGGCAGGGGGTGGAACAAAACGAGCTTTAAGATCCCTTTCAACCAAAACCACTCTAATTCTGTGATTAGGGCCATTCCTAGAACCCTTCCCCCGGGAAACGAAACCCATTGGGAAAGCTTTGCTAACAGAAAGAACAGAGCAGATAAGGAGGAGAATCAGGACTGGATGGGTTACATCAAGAGAGTTCTGGTCTCCTGCATTAAGAGATGTACTGCACTGCACTCATTCCTGTTGGATGAACACCCCCAGTTCAAGAGTTCTTCCAGTGTCACAGAATAAACAAACACAGTTTTCTCACCCAAATTGACGACGTTCTTGGCCCAGAAGGTGGGGTCGCAATGGAAGCGGATGGCTCCGTTGGCAGCTGGGACAGGATCGCACCGTGCCTTCAGAATGTGCCGTAGCTGGAATGTTATCTGAGAGAAAACAAAAACACTCTGTTGGTGACAAAGAAATAAAGAATGAGAAATGAGAAGCGTGCATTCGCCCAGAGAGTTCAGGCCATGGAACACCAACAAGGACTGGCAGCACCAAGTTTGGTTCATAGCCTGGGAACTTCTCAATTCACCAGGAGAATCCCACATTGTACGACGTCTTTACTCTGAGGATTACAGAGCATTACTGTTACACCACAACACTGCTGCAGTGACTCCAAGGAAACACAAAGGTGCCTTTACAGAGCTTGACCCCATTCCTTCTACACTAACACTCCTAAACCCTCATGGTAAAAGGTGAATCGTTGAACAATTGCTTGGCTCTGTTGTAAGATCTAAAGTTGAAGACATGGTGCCAAAACGGGTCATGATGGTGGCAGTGAAGGACCCACAAGGCAGAACTGGGTGTATCCTTTTGATTACCAACATTTGACCTCATTTGCGTCTTAATCTCACTCTGGGTATAGTTGATTCGCCTGCCCCTCTGTGTTCGTGGCTCAGGACACGTTCCCAGATTGGGACAGAAATTTGGTGTCAGAATGATGGTCTAGGATAATGGAGGTGAGCACAGGCCTGGCCCTGCAGGTGAACAACCTGCACGTGCAGAACTGGGTGTATTTATGTCAGTAAAAGTGAATTATCATTTTGGTTACCAACACTTGATTTGTTTGTGTCTTATCTCTCTCCGGGTATATTGGAACTTTTTGCTGCTCTGGACACGGAGACTGGGACAGAACTGCACAGCCCAGTCTGTGCAGCCACACGAGGAGTGGCACTGAGGGCACTTTGTTCAGCTGGAGAAGAGGGGCCTGAGGTCAGACCTCACTGGGGGCCGCAGCTTCTTCCTCAGCAGACGGACAGCTCTGATCTCTGGGAGCAGGGACAGAACCCAGGGAAGGGCTGGAGCTGTGTCAGGGCAGGGTCAGGGAGAGGTTCTTCCCCCAGAGGGTGCTGGGCACTGCCCAGGCTCCCCAGGGAATGGGCACGGCCCCGAGGCTGCCAGAGCTCCAGGAGCGTTTGGACAGCGCTGCCAGGGATGCCCAGGGTGGGGTTGTTGGGGTGTCCGTGCAGGGCGAGGAGCTGGACTGGATGATCTCTGTGGGTGAATCCCTTCCAGCTCGGGATATTCCATGATTCCCAGCCCCAGGATGCCCCTCACCAGCCGCTTGCTGTAGAGCAGGGCAGTGCTGCTGCCACTCGCGATCGCCCAATTAGTGAAGTTCATCACGTGCTTCACTTGTCGTGACAGACCAGTGATGTCATTCTGCTGCTGTATTAACTTCATCTGTCTCTCCTTTGTTACATTCTGCAAAGAAACAGAAACTTTATTACAAGGGGGCTTTCAGATTTAGGAGGAAAATGCCAACTGCTGCCAGGTTTTGGATCAAAAGGAAAACGTCCCAAGAAAATTTTAACAAATGCTAGGTAAACAAGAAAAGCCAAAATTCATGTAACTTTAAATTATTTATTTTACTCATGATCATGTTACTCTTTTCTTCCAGGAACGTTTGATTTCCTTGCCAAGTAATTGTTCCTTAACCAGGAAAAATCTATTGTGATTCATTTGATCTTAAATTTTTCATGTCATGGCAAGCTGGCCACATGCACTGAACTACCTTCTTACAGTGGATTTCCTCTCTTCAGATAAAACAGGTAATAATAAGTTAAATTTTCATGGATTTTAATAAAAGTCAGAATGCAATTATTCAGAATGTGCAGTCTGGAGAGGATGCTTGAACCCATGGTCTCCTTTATTATGCTGTATTTAAATACCAGCATTACACCTTCATGTACAAACACATGAGACTACCCTGCCTGTTCTTACACGAACCTTAAAAAGCTATTTGAGGAAATTATTAAATTACACACACCTGAGAATTATGTTATACAGAAATATGGCAAACAGAACATGAAAAGGAGATTTTCAGACACTCCTTTACAATGAGCCCAATTTTGAATACGAGGCATAGACACAAGAGCCATGGGCTCTAATGAGAGGAGAAACGAGATTTAACTCCACCACACCACTCAGAGGCAGTATGAGTACTACAACACCTGCAGCCACACCAAACAAACCATTTTCAAACACGTGGGTCCTCAATAGGGGACTGGAAACTCAACACCACCATTACTTTTTATTTTAAGTGTACCTCAAGGTGCTGTAGGAGAGATTTTCCCTTTTTATTGATTTCATTGATGAGGGTGAATATAGCCACTTTGATTTCCTGTTCTACTCGTTTGTTGGTTTCATTTACTTCTTTTATCCTAAAAAAAAAAACAAAACCAAGGGATTGTCAGTCACTTTACACTTCACTGTCAAATACAAATTCACAACTTGTTTTACTTCAAATAATATGAAAGCCCTTGTAGCTTATACACTTTATATAGAGAAATAACCAGCCACAACCACATGTGTCTGTATGTACATTTATATATTTATATCCATATCGTGTCTCTCACTATGAAAAATTTATATCTGATGCTTCAAGCTTTTAAGATAATTTATATTAACCAGAAATCAACCCCGAATTTCAAATTAATTCCTCCCTCATAACAAAAAAGTTATTACAGGCCTGTAATTAATACACAATAAAGATGTAAAATTTTCATTAATGATTTGCCTGATATTAGTCTAGATTATTCTCTTGAGCTTTACTACTACTGCCTGTCAGATTTTTATACCCTCTTCATCACTGCCATTTTTCCTCAGTTTTTTGTGCATTTTCAGCTTCTTCAGACTCAAGCAAATCATCCTGAGCTCTGTCCACAGACTTTGAAATACAGCATTTCTTCAATTCATGGAAATTCTGGGTTTATTTGATCCTACACTGCCTTAATCTAACAACATCACATTGCAGCAGAATTCTTTGCCGTGAGCCAATGTAAAGACTTAAGCTGCCCTTTTTTAAAGAACTTTTTTGCTGCTAGACCAAGGATCTGATGCCATTCAGCCACAGGACCAGCACTCACTGTCTGATGAGGAACACTGCTGGGGTCAAAGCCCTTTAGGGCACCTTGGACACACGTGGTTTTTCATGACAGCACAACCTGGTCTCCTACTCCAACAAACACCCAAGCAACCCTTCATTAAGTCCGTGGAATCCACCCTTGGCTTTGGCACCCAACAATTATTCCAGCAGAGCTGTTCCTTCAACACTCTCATGCTCCACGATCACAGACGATGGCAATTCTGTACCATCTGCCAACACTGACAACAGGATTGTAACACCTTTTCTTTTCCTCCCCATTCCCTGAAGTTTTTAGGATGATGGATTTTGTGTCCTACACGCCAGTAAAGCAGTGGAATGAATTGTCTCACCTGCACCAGCCATTTGGCTCAGCAGAAAATTGAGATCTTGACACAATTCAATCCCATGCTGCAGAAATTCACTGAATTCAATGAAGCCAGAAACTCTTGGGCAAAAAACCCCACCATTACAATGTGTTATTCATATGTGCATCACCCATTCCTGGCCTGGAATTCTTATCAGAGAATGTTTCGTGACATTTCTTGAGTTTTCACTTTAATTATTTCCTATGTGACTGCGTTTCTGTCTCTTCAAGCCTGTAAAAATTCTATGCTTCACATTGGTGTTGTGTTTTGGAACCTTTCAAAGACTTCCATGGAAAATCAATCAGCACATAAAAATATCAATTTTCATTGCTTCCCTCTTCACACATCTGCCTCTGTCATGTTGTATGTTCTTCTTCCCTTACTCCGTTGGTTTTTTTTTTAATGTAGATGGCACCACAAGGAGTTAAAAATTTGCATCAGAACTTCTCTTTCTATCTGCGGTGCACATCCTCCTGCCCTCGTACTTTCCACCCCCAGCTGATGTGTCATTTTGCAAATGACCTAAAAGCTGCAGGAGGCTCACAAAACCACTGAGAATCACGGTGGAATTCCCTGAGCTGCAGCACCACCACGTCACCCCAGTGGGTGAGAAGCCAGCAGAGATCACGTGCTCCCTCTGCCTCTATATTCGGTATTTAACGTGACGTTGAATTTCAGATAACCCTGGAAATCTTAAGCAAAGCTACCTAAAAAAAAAACCCCAATCAAAACTCCACAACCAACCACAATTTCCTATTCAAATTCACACCAAGTTTTTGTTACACAGTTATCAGAGGCCTTCATAAGAAACATAAAAATATTTTAATATTTCAAGCCTTCTGTTGCCGAGAGCTAACTTAGAAGAAACCATAGGATGGGTTTCCATGCTTTTTTTATTCCTTTTTTTTCCTCCCCCATCCCCAAAGTGTAATAAATGTGTCACATCTTTGGTTCTATTCAAAGTTACCACAAAAGACATAACCTTTAATATTTGTTTCTTGTAACAACTTCCAAGAGAGGCACAGTCTTGTAGGGGAAAATAAACATTACGAAAAGTAATTAATATACAGAATTAACTCCAATATATTATTCTGGTCCCATCATTCATCTTACTGTGATTCATTAAAAAGACAGTGTAACAGCTGATCATTTCGGGGAACTCACCTATTTTGAACTTGGGCAGCTGCAAAATTTACATAATTCTTCTTCTCAAGAAGTTTGGCCAACAGGTTCTCAATTGCACCCTTCTGGTTCTGAAAAGCTTCTTCCAGGAACTGGTACCTTTGCAACACGCAAGAGAAGACACCGATTACCAAGGAGCAGTGGGCTGGAACTCAGGGCTCCCAGTGCAGGTGGAAATCCCTTCAATTTTTAAAAAATGTGACAAAACACTGAGAAAAATCAGACTCTGCATACTCTGACCAGTGTGCAAAACGTTTAAGTGCTGGTAAAGTCCTTTGCTACTGTCCGGAAGACTGAACCTCTGTGGGAAATTATCAGTTCCAACCACACAGGGATGCACTGCCTCATTTCCCAGGACAGCAGGTTATGGAACAGCTCCAGGAGAAACCAGGAACCTCACAGTTTGATGAGGAAAATGCACCAACAGCTTAAACACACATTAAAGGATACCAAAAACCAACTCCCTAAACTATCCCAAACTGCCCAGTTTTTCAGCTGAGACTGTACTGTTCATATTTGACTGCATTAGTTTAATCTGAAGAAAATGTTCCTATTAAAAAACTTTAAGTTTTTTCCACCTCTGATACTTCCAAGTGAAGAACATTCCCTTCCAAGCTCTTCAACCAAACAGCTGCTACCAAAGGTACCTTCCATTACCTCATCTGAAAAGAGCGTAAGCTGAGGGAAAGTAACAGGATTAGGTGCCTTTTCCTAACATAGTGGAATTATCAATGCAACAGAAGCAAAATGCCTCTGAATTAAGCAGCTGCACAAGTTTCCCTCTTTTCTGATCAACTGCTCAAAAACCAGGATTCCTACCAGTCACTTGCTAAGTCTTGTCCTCGCAATAAACAAACTTCATGCTTCTGAAATATAATTTGTTAACAACAGAGAAAACTGAAGGTCCCAGAACACCTTGGCAACGTTTTCCCAATATTCAAATTGGCAGAAAAATTCCTGCAAATTAATGAAGCATCCTATGAGCAGCATTAGAAGCAACTTACACCATCTCCCAAAGAAAATGAAAAAGAAAGTAGTGTTGTTGTCTGTCACAATCTAGAACGTTACAATCCAGCAGGAAAAGACTGCCTGGATTGTCATCAAACTTACAACAACACAGTTTTTTTATTTAAATGACTCACAGTCATGGTAACAGGGACTCAGACAAAGAACATCGTTCACAACAAAACTCTGCTCCTGTTAATTCAGTTTGTACCAGCAACAGACAAGTCTGAACTCCAAGAGTTCAGACTCTTCAGTCTCAGTGTTGGAATTTGGCTTTTTCTAAGAAGAGTCTAAAGTTCTTGCAGACAGACAGCAGCACGAGATTTTAGACACTGTAATACAAAAAAAGTAGCATCCCTAAAGCCCAAAGACAGCAACATTTGGAATGTTTGGGAGCTGCTGATTTTCTGAAATTATTTTCATTAAGTTCAAAATCCTATTTCCACACGAAGGAGAAATGAAAAATCTACATTCAGCTTGTACTGCTAAAATCTTGCTGTAGCTCTTGCTATAGCCAAAATACCTTTCTTTTTTCAATATTGTACTTCCAGCTTCCCAAGTGTGTGGACTGAAAACTGCCCAAATTAGAGGAATCACACAGCATTAGGCTGCTAAAAGAACTGTCAGCTTTCTACAGAATCCCCAGCAACCCCTGCCCAGAGCAGGAGGTGGAACTGGAGGAGCTTTCAGGTCCCTTCCAACCCCAAACCACTCTGGAATTCTATGACTGAAACTTCGAACACTGGACCATGGAGCTACTGAAATGGTGAATCACCCCTCTCTGGTGTAAACTATCAGGATTTCAGGTAAGAAGAAAACAGGGGATTAAAATCAATTCTTTTTTCCACTTGACATGATTCTCCACAAAATCTCAGCTATACTTCAGGCAGACAAAGCAGTGCCTTAATCATCTGTAATTCACACCTGCACCCAGAACCACATGGAAAACAATATTCTGCAAAAAAAAGCACGTTAATAGCAAGGAATTCTCCTTCTGGAAGAGCACAGGTAAGCAGGGCAAGATCCATCTGTTAATCCATTAGCAACATGCAAAAAACAGATGCAAAGAAACCCACTAGAACGAGTTAGTGAATATATCCCAGGAGAGCACCCTTGTGACAAGGGAGTCATCCAGGGTCTTTATGACCAAGCCTATGAAAGAACAGAGTAGGAATATTTGAGGTTGTTAATATTTTAGTAATACTAATTTCAAAAGTAAAAGTTCTCCACAGGCTGCTGTAGCAGTCTGAGAATAATCACTATTCTGAGAAAAACAACACTAAATTCAGTATTGCACCCTTACAGAGAAGAGTCACCTGCTGCCTGACTAGGAAAAGCAGTGGTGCAGTGGTTGATAAATATGTATTATCCCCAGATTCTCTATTATAACACTGAAAAATATTTGTTCAGACATTCAAACAACTACATGACAGAGCTGCCAAAGAGCAGGAAGTTGGAATACGTCTTAAAGGGGTTCCAACTCTTTTTCTACCAGACACAAACCCAGCATTTCTTTTTACCTGGAATGAGGCAACTTTTAAACAACTAAAACCAAACCATTTTTCCCCTCTGCACCAGAAGAATATATTAATGCAAGAGGCAAAATTTAGACTTTCCTTTACAAAATCCCCCTAAAGACTGTTGCACAATCAAATATGCCCTTTCAGAAAATTACCTCACCCATGACTCACTCTATCACTTTTGCTTCTTTTACAGCACCAGGTGTTCAGGGCTGCAGGAATTTCCACTGAAGTCCTGAACAGAGTGACAGCACTGGGAACTGCCAGGCAAATTAACACCTGAATCACACCAAACCTCCTGAGCCCATGCTGGTTTGAATCTGATCTTAAGAGACTTGACAAAGCTCAACCAACTGATGAAGTTTCCGTCACTGCACACAGGTTCTCCTTTGCAAGGGATGGTTTCAGTCCAACAAGGAGTAAAGGCAGCAGAATTTCCAACACAACTGGTTCACATCAATGCCACTTCATCCTCTGAGACAGCACAGCACAGGAGTTAAGACATGGGAATATTTGTACCTGTGTTCTTTGTGTTCCAGTAACTGACAGTCTCTGCATGTCAGCCTGTCACAGGTTTCACAGAAAAGTTTTAACTGCTCTTGTTTGTGGACAGGGCAGAAAACAGGACGTTGACCAGATGCTCCCACGGCCTCTGTTTTCAAAAATAAACCATTTGTGCATTTTAAAATAAAATTTAGACAATCTGAAGAGCAAAACAACTAACTTCCAGTAACAACCAAGGACTTGCAAAGGCACCTCCAGATCCGTTCTCACGCTGAAGTTACTGTGACCACATCAGGTCAGGGCTTGGACTTGATGATCTCAGAGGTCTTTCCCAACCTTAATGATTCTGTGATTTACAGTGCCAGTGGTTCACAGCTATTTTCACTTTATTCAAGGAGAAGGAGGAATTCCTCTTTTCTCACAAGCACCCAGAAGGCCCTGTAAGACTGCACACAAACACCAGCATGCTGTATATGTTTATAAAGACTTAATTCCATACAGTTTCACCTTGACACACTGAAGGATGGGTCAAACCTCTCAAACCTTTTTATTTTTTACCCCATGGGTTTTCTAGGTTATCCCTTCAAACCCTTGCACACCTCATTTAGTCAAACACAACTGAACTGCTTATATTTTCCACTTGAGCAAACAACAAATAATGTCAAAAAACAGTTCTGGGTTTACTAAAAAAGTGCTACACAGGGTTCTGAAGATATTTTGAGCTTAGCAAAGAGGAAAGCAGCCTTTGGAAGGTACAGCAGGTAGGGTTTAAAACATGAACATTTTCCTCACTCTCCAACGTTTCTGAAGCTGGTTATATCATGCAAGTTATTGTAAAGAAAGAGCTGATGAACCTACAGCTGCCACTCACTGAGAGAAATTTAAAGTCTCCAGGGCACATCTCTGAGTCTAAGAAGAAAAATATACAATGAGCAGCCCTTCCCCACAATCACGATAAATAAAATTTCCGATAGAAAGTTTATTTTGTTGGAACAGTCATTTTTCAGTCCCTTCCCAGCTGGTATCAAAGGGAAAGCTGAGCTGAAATATCACATTGAGAGGCACAATTTAGCATTCCTTGTAAAAACATCAATAATTCTTTCTTGGTCCCTGTAATTTGACTGAACTTGAGGGTTTCTCATCTGTGAGGCTTAATACATTTAATCTTAAATGGGTAATATTTCTTATTAAAAATACTCATTAAGACATAAAGAGAAACCTCTCTAAAATGAGGTTTAATGACAGAACAAATGAAATAAGATCCTTGTCTGTAAGAACTAAGCTCAACAGCAAACTTTTTAACTATTAAACAGTTTTCAGACAGAAAAGTAGTGTTTGTTCCTCTGAAAGGATACAACAAAACAATGATGAAGATCTTAATTCATTTTAAATGAATTTAAATTAAGAGAACAAAGTGTCGAGATCTCTCTTCCTCAATATGATCATTCTTCAGACACATCCAGATTGTGGAGAAGCTACAGGTCTTTAAATCAGAACTTTTAATCCATTTACAAATAGAATTTTCTAAGCTAAAATCCAGATACCCTGGACCTGTATGGAGAACATTTTCCACATTACCTCAACAGGCTACAAATGATAAAATCCAGATACCTCGGACCTGTTCTGAGACAATTTTCCACATTACCTCAATAGACTACAAATGACATATGATCAAACAATAGTTTAAGAATTTAATTCTAATAAGGCTGCACATCTAAACAAACCCTACACACACTTCACATGTTCAGTTCTGCTCATTGAGAGATTAAACCTAAAATAAGATTCAAATTCTACATTTACTCAGCAATATCAATACAAAGTAACATCATATATTTAAGATAACTCTAAACTTATAAATACATACTTTTCTACAGGGAGAACTGTAATTGCTCCTTATAACAAAATACAGCAAAATGTGTAATTTAATTTCCTTGGACAATGGATAAGATTATCAATGTGCCACTGCTCTCCAGATTCCAACCCCTCCATTCAGTTACTTGTTCTCCCAAATAGAAAGAGTATTAAGAATGGATCTAAATCCTTTCCAAAGGCATTGGACATTGCAGAAAGTATAACTCCTTTAAATTTAGTTTTCCCTCTACTTTTACAGCTACTAAATTTGCTCTGGTAACTTTTTACTGAACTTTTCCCAAATTCTTGGGGGAAAACACACAGCTGGTTTTTACCTCCACCATCCTTTCCCTCTCTTTTAACACATAAAGAGAAAAGGCTCTTAGAACAGGCAGGACAAAGTGATACCCAACACTCACCTGATGACACGTCCTCTTTTTTCCTGATCATGTGATCTTTAGTAAACTTCACTCGCTGGTGAGCTTCTATGCAGGTCTTACACAGCCACTCCCCACACTCCACACAGAAACCCACGGCACTGGCGTTGTCCTCACAGCTGGTGCACACCTGCAGGGGGAAAGCCACCAGAATCGTCTTGGGGAGCACTGACAGGGCCAGAGAGCAGAAAGGGTTGGGGAAAAGCCACCAGCATCATCCTGGGGAGCACTGACAGCCCCAGAAATCAGAGGTGGGTCGGGGAGAAGGCATCAGCATCATCCTGCTGAGCAGTGGCAGGCCCAGAGAGCAGAAATGAGTTGGAGAAAAGCCACCAGCATCATCCTGGGGAGCACTGACAGGGCCAGAAATCAGAGGAGGGTTGGGGAAAAGCCACCCGAATCATCCTGGGGAGCACTGACAGCCCCAGAAATCAGAGGTGGGTTGGGGAAATGGCACCAGCACTGTCCTGGTGAGCAGTGCCAGGCCCAGAGAGCAGAAATGAGTTGGGGAAAAGCTGCCAGAATCATCCTGGGGAGCACTGACAGGGCCAGAAATCAGAGGAGGGTTGGGGAAACGGCACCAGAATCATCCTGGGGAGCAGTGACAGCCCCAGAGAGCAGAGGCTGGGGCAGGCAGGACGGTCCCTACCTGTTCTGACTTCTCATCAGAGCTGCTGGGTGTCTCTGAGGTGTCCTTCACAAAGTAGTTGTCCACCAGGTCGATCTGCCGGCACTCCTGGCGGCAGATCGGGCACCGGATCACCCCCACTGCAAAACACAGCATCCCACAGGCTTTTAGGGCAACAAAACTCACAAACCAACATGCCCAGAAGCACAAAACACACTCCTCGTTTCACCTGGGTAAAGGAGTCCACAGTTGACATCACCATTAAGAACCAGCCACTACGGGTATAGAACAGGTTTCACCTCAAAATACATTCCCTCAACTAAACCCAAAAAACCCCCACAAGCCTCTACAGAAAAGGATCTCTCACCTAGCTGTGAGAATTTCTACATCATACTCAGTTCTTCCTACTTATTTCTTTGCCAAACAATATGTATTTTTAGCCAAGGCATTTGTTGCCCCTAAGCAAATATTTAATTTTCTGACCTGCTCATTTTAGATTACAAAACTCAAGGCACTCGTTAATTATTTTTTAGAACTGTCTGTGGTCCAGCCTGTCTCAAGACAAGCATTAATAGGGGTGTGCCCCAATAGCTGGGGTGACTTCAGTGATGTTCCTGAAAATGCCATGGCAGTAGCGTGTCCCAGTGTTCTCCCAGCTACAGCAGAGGAAAATTTCTAATATAACCCATTTCCATGAGGTCAGGGAGGCAGATGAAGCAATAAAATACCAGCATCCTGCTTTGATATCCTTTGTAATCACTAAATTAGTTTTAAATCCTCAGCAGGGCTGCAAAGAAGTTACTACATGAACCAAACTGACATTTAAAGATGTCTATGAACAACCCCCATAAAGGTTTGAAAACCTATTTATAACTTAGGTAGTGGCTCACACTTCACAGAAGTGTCATTTGATCTTAAATCAAATTCCTATACAATTTATTGAGAATATCATCTTCACAAAGTTTCCAAGCCATTGGGTATTTTTATACACTGAAACAACTTTGAGAAGTGTAATTAAATGATGCTCAGCTCCTTTGTGGATATTCAATTAGGACAGTAGGACTTAATTCAGGGAGATTAATTACATTAGTAGTGGAGTAGCATTAATTTTTTTCAAGTGCTAAAATTAATGATGGCTTCAGAACACAGGAGATTCACTGCAGAGCAACAATAATCCAACTCAAAACTCCCTGTCTCACCAAACCAAACACATCTCAAGAGCAGGATGTGAAAAATAACCAGTACTGTAGCAGCTACACACACAAGAGCTTTCACACACACAACGAAACCTTCCCCATATGCAGAACTTTGAGGTTTTCTTACAACTGAGAGACAAATTTCTTTAGGGAATACCAGCTGAAAGCCATCCAGCAGCTGATGTGTACGTACTTACAGAACAAACATTTCAGATATTTACCATTAAAACTGCTCCACCCAAACCAAACCAAACCTAAACTCGATTTTTAGTGGTCTCGGGTCAAACACACAAAATATTCCAAGAAAACAACAAAACAGAAGAAGCTCAAGATCTATAATCTCCAGACAACAGCAAGTCAAACTCTACAGATGCAAACCCCTTTCTGTAAGGCAGCTTTTGGGTTGGTTTTAAAGTAGCCAAACCAACGAAAGCTTGAATAAAATCAAGCCTTCTGATCCAAGTGACGGCCCACAGGCTGGATTCCGGCCAGGGGTAATTCCACCTTGTCCACTGCCCCTGTCAGAGAGGACACAGGGAATGGGCAGTCCCAGGTGCTGCTCTCACAGTCCAACACCCAATTTCTGCATCTCCACATTCAAATAAAACCTGCACACAAAGTGCCCCCAGCGTTCTGCACACACCTCAAGAGATCACAACTCGAAGACAAGGCCTCACAATTCTCATTTAGCACATTACACTCCTTTTTCACATCTCAACACCCTTTATTTCCAACAGTAGCTTTCCAACAATATATGAGCCACTAAACGTCTCATATCCTGGTCTTTTAATCTGATATAAAACAAATTACTGCAGCACCATTTGTACTAGAAACCAAATGTGCTGAAAAGATACAGATGTGGCTAATTTTGTGAAGCAGGAGAGAAAAGCAGAGAAAATCACACTGAAATAGCATTTACATAGAAAAAAAGAAACCCTTACCTGTCAAAATTTGAGATAATTTGTAAGCTAACAAAGTTTATTGCAAAAATTTACTGAGAATGTATTTTAGGACAAACTAAGGTTCAAATGTTTATATAACCTCTGAGAAAAACCATATTTCACTGTCAGTTTCAATCAAAAAAAACCTTACACAAGAAAACAAAAGTAAATATAAAAGTATCATCCTATTTCTACTCCAGCAGAAGTTACTACATTGTTTTTCTGCATCAAACAAATCAAACACGTTAGTCCCGGTACAAACATTCCCACTGTACCTCTGCTTTCCAACAAGCATTAGGACACAGTAAAAACTATTGTTTAAAGATCAAACGTATTTTTTAAATCACAGTTGAATTAGAACAAGACACATTCATACAAATTATGAAGGTCAGACTGGTTTATGATCTCCCTCAATCCTAATTATCACCATCAAGATTTCCTATGCCCTCAGAGATGGCTTCATATTATTTTGCAGCCGTAAATCAATGCTGTAGAGGTCAAGAGCAGCACTGAAGCAAAGAGCTGAGAAAAGGGAAGTTTCTTTCAGGAAGTTCTGACCACACCACGTGAAACTCTGCACTGAGGGTCTGAAACACTTTGTGCAGCAGTTCCTTTCTGCCTTACAGAACACTGCCACCAAAATCCTGCCCTCAGCATTAACTACAGGAACACAGTTATGCTTCAGGCCCCGAAAAAAGAACAACTGAGCACCCTACAAACTTCACCAGCCACCCACAGATGCTGCTGTGGATATTAGTACTTCCATGAAGAAATCCAGGAGAAATCATCCTTTGGACCTAAAAGGCCACAGGAAATGATGAACTATTTTACAAGAGCTGCAGTAACAGGAGCAGGCTTCCAAGCTTCTTTTGCTGTACTTTAGAGGACCCACACTGCCCATTTTTCCAGTTGTTTCTATCACACACCTTAAGTGCGTAAGACCTGGAACAATCACGGGCACAAATATTCATCACCCCTCTTCCACAGCACAGAACAGACATAGCTCCATGCACCATTTTTCCCCCTCCCTTCCATCCTATTCCCAATTAATGACGCAGTTCAGATCAGATTCTGCTTTTGGTCCCACACTTCTGTAGAACAGCAAAAATATTTTCAATCATACACATTTCCTGTCCCCCATCTGCTGCTACACACAACACTCAGGCTAAATGGAGTTTTGTTTTTCCTTTCACACTGCCTAAGGCCGAGCGAAGGGAGAAGCAGGAATAGTTTCCTACCTGGAAGTTTGGACTGCAAGTCTCCAATCCAGCAGGCAGGAAAAGCCCGCCTGGCACTGCCAACCCTGCTCAAAGGGTTTCATCTCCTCACCTGAGCCATTCCTCCCTGCCAGAGTTTCCCAGCCTGTGACTCAGGGAGGAAGGAGATTCCCAGATTCCTTGTGACACACTCCCATGGAGCCTCCTGAGACAGACAGAGCCATTCAGGAGCTGAGGACCCACACAAAGAACTGACAGAAACACAGGAATGTGGTCAGGGATGGGTCCGTAGGAACTACAGGAACCTGCCCCGGGAGCAGCTCTCCCCAGCCCATGGATGGGATCTGGGACAGAGCAGAGCCCGCACCCATGGAAATGGGAACGTTGGCCACATCCCAAGAATGATCCCTGTCCTGGGAAGGGCTGCTGCTGCCCCAGGTCACTGCAAGACACGACGGTGAAACCAAGGACACAACAAGAACCTTCCTGGAGGCTCCAGCTCTCCTGGCAGCTTCTGCCGAGGCCAGGACCTGCACTTCTCCCCAAGCCAGCCCACAGAACACCCTGGGAGAAGGTTCTGTCCGAGCAGGGAGATGCCAGCACACAGATTTACCACACCTGTTGAACCATCAGTCATACAGTGCAGGCACAGCTCCTTACATTGCACATTAGACCTTCTGATTTGCCAAAGACTTTAAGAACACTAATGAGAGCAGCATCTCTGTAATCCTTTTAACTGCTTATGGTGTAGATAAAGCACGCTGAACTAGACCACAGACATCAAAGCACGTCAGAAAGCTCGAAACCGAAGTAAACTGAGGAGGAAAGTTAATTTTGTTTTCCTAAAAACAGAAAGGCTGCTAAAAACCCTGCATCATAATCCAGCAGCAAATCACTATGGAACACTGCAAAAACCTTCAGATTTCAAGTGGAAGATGCTTTTAAACTACCACTCCCAACTCGCACCTAAAGCTGCAACACAAGTATTTTTCTTAAATTGTAACTCAGAACTCTGTGAATACTTTTTACATATTTAAGTTTAAAATTTCCCAAGGGCAACTATGTTCCTCTGAATGCATCTCTAAACAGGTGATTTTTTCAACAGGTTTCATCTTGAACTAGTTTCAATAAGAGAAATATTAAAAACATGCTCAGAATTGCTTTCTCCAGGCTGATATATCAATACTAATGATACTAAAATACTCCCAAATTTCAAGGATGCTTGACAGCTACAGAGATGGAAGGGGAAAGGTTGATTCTCTGTATTTCCAGTCTTGTAGGATCAAAACAGAGACACTCTCCAGTGAAAGCTCACATCAAGTCTTTGGCTACTGTCCCCACTCCAGCTTGATATTCAGGAATCAGTGTGTCTTCAACTCAGAAAAAACCTGGCATTTTCTGAATCTTCTTTGCTCCCTACCCACCCTTCTGGACATTTCCTTCTGGAATTCCCTCAGATTTCAGAGACCAGCTCCAGAACAACAAGGCTTCCTGTGCCAGTAAGAATTAACCTGTTCCCTCACCAAACCCACCTACAACTATCCTCCGATCTAGTTTTTGAGGTTTTGTTCACAAACACTTACAGAAGCCTCCTGAGAGCCTCCAGCCCTGGGGTTAGAAAAGGGGGAGGTGGGTTGGAAGGAAAGGGGAACACACAAGGAGCCATGGAAACTCATCTACTGGCTAAAACCACCACAGGAGATAAAGCAAAGTAAGGAACTTTTATAAGAAGCTCCACACTGAGGGCTCCACATTCAGCTGTTGGCTTCAAGTCCAAGCTGACTTCAGTCAACTTAAAATGAACACATCACAGCCCAACCCAACTCCACTGAAACCTTACAGAGAACAAAAAGCAGCAATGGAATAATTAAGAGAGTTATTGATCTGAATGAGGATCACATGGATCTGATGAGATCATGGATGTGAACAAGGGAGGGCACAGCATGCACAGGATGTACACGATCCAAAAAATCACTTTGCACCTCAGTAGCACCCAGTGGATCCTCTCCATCACAGGGACATTGTAGGGAGTGTTTCCAGCTGTTCATATGTATAAATTCAAAGTTTATTAAAACACTGACCCCAAACACTTGTGTTCCTAAGCATCTCTACTTGCATACTAAAACTCGTATTTTTGTAAGATCCAACTCCTTTCACATCAGCTCTGACGTGTAGCACAAAAATCTTTAGCAGTTCTTCAGTTGCTTCATAATATTCAAGAGTACAGAAACTGTAAAAACACGAGGATAAAGAAGTAACTTTGACCTCACTCAATACCCTAAAATAAAATGTTTGAAGGGTGTTACGGACAACAAGCTGAACAGGAGTCAACGGCACATCCTTCACAAAAGAGAGCAGTGTGTCCCAGGCTGCACCAGCAGGACAAGGACAGCCATCCCTCCTCCTGCTCAGCACTCCAGGACACCGCACTGGGCCGCTACAGGGCTCCCCAGTACGGGACAGACTCACAAACTGGGGCAAGCCCAGCGGTGGTGACCAAAGCGGTCAGGCCTGGAGCACACACGGTGTGAGGAGAGACCCCAGCACCGCCTGAGGGCAGGAGGCAGAGCCAGGGGTGCTCAGCAAAGGGATGGGCAGTGCAAGCAGGAATAAAGGCAATTTCTATTCCCCGTGGTCCAAGGAGGACGGTCCAACACTGCTCATCCAGGCACAGTCACCGCACACACCTGGACAAGGCTCCGAGGAACCTCCTCTCACCTCCTCCCGCCAGACCGGCTCTGGGCCAGGGGTGGGGCCGGACACACCTGGCCCTGCCACCCCACGTGATGCCCCACTCCAACCACATCTGTGTTAAAGAATGGCTTCAGATTCTGCTGATACATGTGAGACATCAACTAGCACAAGCCTAAAACTCTATCACATCATCCCCCGACAATCAACATCCCAACACCCAATTTCTGTTGAGCAAGCAGCATCATTTGAGACATCTGGTTCCACACACAGCTTTGGGTTGGGTTGCAGTATCAGACCGATTCCCCCCACAAAAGTACTGAGTGACTGTAAAATAATTAAAGTCCTGTCAGATGTTTACATTGTTACAACGACAATGAAACTTCCCAGTTCAGGAAATATTTGCGAGTACTTGTGCAATCCAGTAACTCCAGCTTCCGCTCTGGGTTCAGGCTTGGCAGGGAATCAGCCCTCTCAGGAATGAATCTCTGCCAGGTCCCATTTATTGGGTGAGAACACCAATAGTAGTTACTCCATGTGCATAATATTTCTTTCTCTCAGCGCTGTAAGGGTCCAAGCATGCTTCTACACAGCCATACATCAAACCCCTGCTCTAATTTCAGTGACGAGACCTTGAAACAAACCCTCACAGGTCAAGGGAGCAACACAATCAGACTGAAATCTGTCAGAATAAAAATACATTTAAAAAAATTAACTGCTTTCAAGGTCCACTCCTAACTCAGTTTTTTGTTTTTTGAACAATCTTTGACTGTATCACAATTATCACACACTGAACTGACAACACATTATATTTAATAAGAAAAAAAAAATTACAGCTGTCAGAGATACTAATTATAAAAATAACACATGCCTTAACGTTATCAGATGGAAATATTTTACAATACACTATTAATTCAGACTGAAATTTAAGTTTCACAGCAAGATTTTAGTAAGTCCAGAATATGAACTGACCATTTTTCAGGACTCATGCTGAGCTCCAGCATACATTCATGAGCCTCACTTATTAACACAGGAGAAAAGTAAAGAATCAAGAGAGTTCAGGTGATGTCCGCTCACATCCACAGAAACTTGAGATGCTGCATTTACACAGCTTAAATGGCCTTATTTGATGCAGGAATTTTTATTCTTCTAGACCCAAAATACAGTAACCAGCACCAAACTCGATGTAAGGGACATGTCACATTCTCATACACATCAGACCTTTCATGTCCCCCTTTCACAGCAAATTAAAAAAACAAATTCAAGAACTTAAGGTGCGATCAATACAACACAGCAACACTGGGCATGGGAGCTGAATTCAGCATATCAAACCCATTTATGGTACCACACACCATCACAGTGTGGTAGTAAATGTGTTGTTCCTCAGTTTACACACACAGCCAGCTGGGGAGGTTTTTCAGCTCGTTCGCTTTTTTGGCCTAATCGTAACTGTGACATTCCCAAGGAGCCGGGACAGCCCCACGCTCTCTCTGCTGAGATAATCTTCTTAAGAGAGATTGTAAATATCTCATCCAGGCAGTGAAACCACAAAACAACCTCTCCCCCAGGAGCAGCAGCGGGTGCAGGAAAAGTTGTTTTACAGTATCTGTAACAGTCTGAAATCTCTAACTTAGAAATAAGCCTTTTTTTCAGAATACTGTGATACAAATACGTGCAGGCATTTTCTTGTAACCTATTCAACCTCGAAGGAGGAGTCCAGCTGGACAGCTGAAACACCACTAAGAAATCATCTATCCACCAAATAAAATGCACATTCCAATAACCAATTAAGACATTAAACTGAATAGGAGATGCTACTTCTCATGTTAAACAAATGCATATGTTTTAAATATACAAAACAAGAATATTCTATTTTTTTCCCTACATAAATGTAATCAACAGTAAAATAAACCTCTTTCACCAGCAAAACAGGTATGAACCCACCAAGTACTTGTTTCTAATACAGCAAACCACAACTTCAGATAATTCTTTTAAGTTTTAGTGAGGGTTTCTCAAACTTTTAGGAACTGACATGATTCTTCTGTCTTCTTTAGCAGTGGCTCTGAAGGGAGTGGGAACCTGGCAGGAGGAGAGATGCTGATCCAGAGCCAACACCACTGTCTCCAGCATCCTCACTGCTCTCTCCAGGACGGCAGAGAGGGAGCTTCATCAGGAAAGGTGCTGTCACTCAGAGAACTGCTCTGTGGGCACCAACCTCACACTCCATTTCCACAGTTTTTACCCAATAAATACACATATCTACTATTTTAAGTCCTGACAGCTCTCACAGAGCAAGTTAAGAAAGCAACCAGGAAAGTATCACTTGTAATTCTCTTACCTACATGAAGAGATGCTAAAAGATAGCAGGCACACAATCCAGCAGTGAGAGCCTGCAGCAAAGTGTAACCTGCCTCAGGTACAGCTACAGGTACCACTTCTCTTTAATTCTTCCTTCATGAAAAAACACCTGCTCGTGGTGAAGGAGACTTGAAAAGCAGCAGAAGTGGAAGTAACACTTTGTGACTACCAAAACAGGGAAGGAACACACATGACTAAGCACTGTGGTGCTTCTCTGGAGGCTCAGAATGTCCATTTTCTATCTGATTTACTGGTTACCATCTCGTGTGCGACAAAACTGACTCCACTCTCAAGGTGCACAGAGAGCTGCCACAAAAATGCATCTGCTGGTCCATGGCCCATCCTCAGCTGAGCTGCTGCCAGTTCCTGAGCTGCTGCCAGTTCCTGTGTTGGTGCAGGCTGAGGTACCACCACAGCTGGATCACACATCCCTACCAGGACACTCCCACAGTCCCAGAACAGCCGGGGCTGGAAGGGCCCTCTGCAGATCACCCAGTCCAACCCCCTGCCAAGGCAAGATCACCTGGAGCAGGAGACACAGGAATGTGTCCAGGTGGGTTTGGGATGTGTCCAGAGAGGAAGATTCCACAACCTCCCCAGGGCAGCTGTTCCAGTGCTCTGTCACCCTCCATGGAAAGAATTTCTTCCTCGTTGAGGTGGAACTTCTGGTGTTATAATTTATGGCCATTGCTCCTTGTCCTGTCCCTGGGCACCACTGAAAAGAGTCTGACACCATCCTCTGACACCCCCTGGAAATATTCATACAGATTGATGGGATCCTCTCTGAGTCTTCCCTTCTCCAGACTAACCAGGCCCAGTCTCGCAGTCTCTCCTCACAAGAAAGATGTTCCAGTCCCCTGCACCTTGGTCACATCATCTAAAACTTTTTTACTGCAACAATCCAAAGATGAACTCTTTCTACACCAAAGCACACCAACAAGCATTCTTAAAATGTGTACAACAAGAAGTAATATTCCAGTTTATACACAGTGGTTCCCACACCTGTATCCTACAGACACAGCAGGACCCAGATAATCCTGCTAATTGCTAATAAAATAAACCCTACTTCCCAAATTCTGTGTATTTCACTGGCATATCACCACCCTGTGAGGGTGGGGAGGCCCTGGCACAGGGTGCCCAGAGAAGCTGTGACTGTCCCTGGATCCCTGGAAGTGTCCCAAGGCCAGGCTGGATTGGGCTTGGAGCAGCCTGGGACAGTGGAAGGTGTCCCTGCCCACGGCAGGGGTGGGACTGGGTGAGCTTTAAAGACCCCTCCAAAACAAATCACTCTGTCACTCTATGACACAACACAAAATGTAGAATCTGGATTTAAAAACATGGATCACAAGACCATCCGAGTGCTTTACTGAGTGCACTGTCAAACTAATATTTGATACATCGTCTTTTAAAAACCAATGAACTTTCTAAGAGCACATCCTAGATGAACTTCTGAACAGTCTGGATGAAAAAAATCTCTACCAAGCCAAGTTAATTCCTTCACTGGGGAACACAGGAAAGGCTTGAGTGCACAGATGTCACCAAACAAGGTCTCCCTGACCATAGAGCCCATTTAGGACCTGCAAAACCACTTACCAGAGCCCTACTTTGGTCTGTACACCACAGCACGTGAGTCACCCTATCTAAAGCTCCAGAAGCTTTTCCATTCCATCCCTGAACATATAATACAAAAAGAAAAATAAAACCCAAGCTGTGATTCTGATAAGAACACGTGGAAGGAGCAGCGTACTCCTGTTCCCTGGCACAAGTTATGTACAGGCAGAGCCCCCGGGCACAGCTGGCAAACAGCACTGCAAGGTTTTATTTATCTCAGTGCACAGGAAAGCAGGTGCAGTGCACACAGCGTTCCCACCTGGGCAGGTAATACTGCAACAACAGTGAATTTGAATTTAATTACACGCGTTTTACCCCAGTGCTGTAGAACCGAGCAGCTGCCCACCCCCCTTCCTGACTCGCCTCCCCTGTGTCACCCCCGAAAGCCAAAACCAAACAGACAGAAGGCGAGAATGACAGAATATTTGGGGTTGGAAAGGGCCTTTAAAGGTCATTAGCCCAACCCCCTTGCCACGAGCATCTTTGACGAGACCAGGTTGCTCAGAGCCTGGTCCAGTCTGACACTGAATGTTTCCACCACCTCCTTGAGCAACTTGTTCCAGTGTTTTAACACCCCCACGGTGAAACACTTCTTTCTCACACTTAATCTAAACCGATCCTCCTCCAGCTTAAAACCCTTAGCCCCTGTCCTACTGCAACAGGTGCTGCTAAAAAGTCTGTCCCCATTTTTATCATAGACTCCCCTTAGACACTGGAAGGGGCTTTAGGGTCTCCCTGGAGCCTTCTCTTCCCCACGCTGAACAATCCCAACCCCCTCAGCCTTCCCTCACAGCAGAGCTGCTCCATCCCTCGGATCAACTCGGTGCCCGCTCCAACAGGTCCCTGTCCTTCCTTCCTGCGATGGAAACCCGCAGGGCGCGACCCACACTCCTAATCCCAACAACTTCCCAAGCTCTGGCCGCCCCTGNCAACAACTTCCCAAGCCCCGGCCGCCCCTGCCCCCCCGCAGCACCGGGCGGGCCGGACCCGCGGGATCGGTGCCTCCGCAGCCCCGCGCTCCCGGACGGGCCCGAGCGAGGCGGGGAAAGCCCGGCGCTCCGGGACGGGCGAGGCGATCCCGGCGGGATGTCCCGGAAGAGCCGCGGGCCCCGCGCACCCCGCGCTCACCTTGCTGCACGTCGCCGTTGGCGCCGCCGGGCACGGGCACGCTGAGCTGGCGCTCGGGCTCGGGCAGGCAGCGGCGGCAGAAGGAGGGCAGGCAGGGCAGCAGCTTGGGCTCGGCCTCCCGCCGGCTCTGCAGGCTCTGCGCGCACACCGC
>VZTD01003341.1:299372-324753 GCA_013397725.1 Rhagologus leucostigma | reverse complement strand
TCCGGCTCCACCCCCGCTCCTCCCGGTTTGGCTCCGGCCGCGGTCCCGCCGCTCCCGGAGCGTTTCTAGGCCTGTCTCCGCCCCGCCCGGTGCGATTCCGACCCTGTCCCTGCCCCTCCCTGCCCGGTCCCGCCGCTCCCGGAGCGACTCCAGTCCTGGCCCCGCCCCTCCCGGTCCGGCCCCGCCCCTCTCGTCGCGGCCCCGCCCCTTTAAGGAACGGAGACACGAGAAGGGTTGGATCCATGAGCTGTTATTGATCCATGAACTGTGATCGATCCATGGAACTGGCTATCGATCCATGGAACTGGCTNAGGGACCTGCCTATCGATCCATGCCGCTGGTTGTTAACGCAGCACACGCGGAGCCCCCGGCCCGGCCCGGCCCGGCCCTCCCGCGGCACAGCGCAGTCCGGCCCCGGGCGGGGTCCGCCGGTTCCCCCGTCCCGCCGCTGTCCCGCAGCAGCGCCCGCTCACTTTTTCTGCCGGAATTTCATTTTACTGCCTGCAGACAAAAAACAGCATTAGGAGCTTCAGGCGAGGGTGGGGAGGACCTGGCACAGGGTGCCCAGAGAAGCTGTGGCTGCTCTGGGATCCCTGGCAGTGTCCAAGGCCAGGTTGGACGGGGCTTGGAGCAGCCTGGGACAGTGGAAGNCCCTCCCGGTCCGGCCCCGCCCCTCTCGTCGCGGCCACGCCCCTTTAAGGAACGGAGACACGTGAAGGGTTGGATCCATGAGCTGTTATTGATCCATGAACTGTGATCGATCCATGGAACTGGCTATCGATCCATGCCGCTGGTTGTTAACGCAGCACACGCGGAGCCCCCGGCCCGGCCCGGCCCGGCCCTCCCGCGGCACAGCGCAGTCCGGCCCCGGGCGGGGTCCGCCGGTTCCCCCGTCCCGCCGCTGTCCCGCAGCAGCGCCCGCTCACTTTTTCTGCCGGAATTTCATTTTACTGCCTGCAGACAAAAAACAGCATTAGGAGCTTCAGGCGAGGGTGGGGAGGACCTGGCACAGGGTGCCCAGAGAAGCTGTGGCTGCTCTGGGATCCCTGGCAGTGTCCAAGGCCAGGTTGGACGGGGCTTGGAGCAGCCTGGGACAGTGGAAGGTGTCCCAGCCCACGGCAGGAACGGGTCCCTTCCCACCCAAATCACTGTGGGATTCTGTGAGCTGGAGACACTCCAGCACACATCAGGCCGAGGAATTTAAGGTGGAAAGCCACACATGGCCATCTCTGCCAGCAGACACAACTTCCATCCCCTGAACGTGTCCTCAGCCAGGACCAAAGTTAAGGAACAAGCCCGGACAGCTCTCAGAGCAGCAGCTCCAACAAACTTTAGATAAAGATACAAAAGCTTAAAAATAAAAGAAAAATCTCACACAATGTTCAGTGTCCCCTGAAACAGTAAATGTAAACAAGCGAACACAGGTGCACAAGGCAGAGAAGGGGCTCTCCTCTGTATCAAATTAATTATTCAATAGCTGAAATTAATTTTTAAAAATTTAACAGTGAACAAAAGCAAGGGTGTTCCTTTACCAAGACTGCGAAGGATTTTGTTCATTCCAGTTCGTTCCGTCTCTGGAATACTCTCCAAATATTCTAAGGCACGGACCTCAAAAAGGCCTAAAGAGAAAAAAAAAATTAAAAAATTAAAAATCACTCACCAAATGAGTTACTCCATCTTTTAGCATGTGGCATCATGATTAACAAGGCCATGAAAGGAAATCCTGCATGTAGTGTGTGTGAGCTGCAGGATCAAGGAGAAGGGAGAGATGCAGAAATTCTTTGCTTTATAAACGGAATTCTTTTGAGTAATTAGAAGGGCACGGGGCTATTCCGTATGACAGAATCCCAACAGCAGAGGCACACGGCGTCATACTTTGAAAGCGAGTCTGCGGAACAAGAGGGTGATGCCAAAGCTACCTTTGACCACGTTCTTGCTCAGCTCCCGGTCCTGGATGAAGCCCGCAAACATCTGGGTTTCCATGAAGAAGTGCAGGAAGTGGCGCACGTTGCGGGAGCCGTGGGATTTGCGGAAGGGCTCCCGCTGGAACACCCGCTCCCCCTTCTCCGTGACGCTCATGTGCAGGGAGTAGTGCCCCACAATCTCCACGAAGAACTGCACAAACGCCTCGGAGACCAGGGAGTTCAGGGTCACGTTACCTGTGGGGAGGACATTTGTCACTTCGGTCATTCCCCTCCCAAAGGAGGAGCAGCTTTTCTAGAGACCTCAGTCACCTTCTGTACTGGCTGTCTCAGACTAGGAGATTCCAGGTGATCGATACCAAAGAAGTCTCAGCTCAAATATTCAATTTCCCATTGTCAACTTTCTGCTGCAGCTGTGACAGGCTCAGCTGTAAAGCTTTTCCAGGATTTAACATTCATAATTTCATTTTCCCTGTCAAAAATCTGGTGTCTAATGAGCTGCCAGCTCATAACAAGCTCAGTTTAATTCTCTTCAAGAATCAGGCAAGCTACAGAAGACAAACTCTCTGGAAAACGAACTTTGTTTTTATGAATTATATCATTTTCTAGTGCCATTCTCTCAAGCCACTCAGAGCTTTTTAAGTTTCTCACACTTCCTTATCTGATGGATCACGTATGAAGCAGTTCAACTTCGGAAATGATCTGCCAGATTACCCTCTAAAATACAGAAACTTGCTACATTCTCTGAGAAAAACACTGTCTCTGCCACTTAGAAAAATACAGTAAGATTCAAAGCACAGGAACTGATGCTGTTGGCCCAAAGGAAACTACAGTTCTGCACACACTAATTGTGAAAAGAGGAACTGTCAGCACACCAAACTTCTCACACATTCACAAGCGAGGTGTTCTCAGCAAGATCACAGGGAAACAGCTAAAATGTCACTTCTTAGCGTTTATTTCATTTTGCTCATTTTTATCAACTCCATGGGACAGATCACTTTTCCATGGAAACCTTGCCACAGAAAGTACCTTGTGTGTCACTCTGCCCGTGGGACAGGATTTCACTTCGTTCTTCCAGGATTTGTACAAGTGCAGCCTGGAGTTTATGGGGCAGGATCTCGTCCTCATCTGACACCTACAGACAGAAACGGCCAAGGAAGGACTTTCGTGTTATTCCCATCAGCAGAACCAGGGGATAGATTAGAAATATTCATAACATGCCTAAAGCAGTTAGAGGGGAGTTATTATTCTGTGATATGGTGTATCTTGAGGGAGACAATATATTTGTCTTGCAGCCACAGAAATTAAAAACACTTGCTCAGCACACCCCAAGTACATTTTATTAGAGTCACACACACAGCTGGCCACCACACAGACTCAGGCTTTTTTCACCAGTAAAATACACAAAACCAATAAAAGTCTGTTGAGAAAATACGACAAGTCTCAATAATATGGTTAAAAAAATCCCCCAATCCTTTAATACCTTTCTCCAGTTGCAGGCTGCAATGCAAAACAGAACAGTGAGGCAAGGAAACGGAGAAGCAAATATCCTGAACTAGTAATAAAATCCCCAGTATTTTTATAGCTACTTGTCTGGGGATGCAGAAGCACTTTTGGGGAAGCTCAGCAGAGAACCTGAAGTGCACTGTGATAATTTGTTCCCTAGACTGTCACTCCTGGGAAAAACAACAACCCAAACCAACAAACACACCCCAGCTGGATGAGAGAGGAGGAAGTGCTGTGCAGAACAAGTACAGAGAGAGACAGACAAAAAGCAGCAGAGGATCTTAGGGATCCCCTTCACATCATAAACCAAGGAACAGTTTTTAAACTCAGCTCAGACAAGCAGCATCTTTGGCTTTGCAGAGCTCTCCACCTCATGCAACCTCAACCTTGCAAGAAGGATGTATAAGCCTGTTCCATTCCCCATCAGTTCAAAAGGATTACAAGGTATTTCTTCAGCCACTGGAGTCTCCATATGAACACCAGCTTTTCCTGATTTCCTTTTATTATTTTCTTTCATCGATGCCTTTTCCTGGCATAAAACCATGAGTTACTGCTACTGTTATTTCACTCACCTCTTGCAAGAACTTGTCAGCACAAAGATCAACAATCAGAACCTGGGGAAAGATGTAGAAGACACTGACTCATAACCAGGTATGTTGCTGTATAGAAAAAAACCCAGTTTTTAAATTTGTTTTTTAAATGTGACATGTTTTTTAAATAGGGATGTCACACACAAAACACAAGTTCTGCAGAAGTGCAGCCTGTCTCTGAGAACAGTGAATATTATTTATCTTTGATAACACTGGAACACCCTGACGTGTATCTGGCAAATTCACCAAGTGGCTCGGAAAAGTTTGAGAGTTTATATTCAGACAGTATCCAGAGGTTATTCCAGAGGGGTCAACCTCATCCCACTGACACTGTCTGTGTCTCACATATCCTCACCTCCTCTATGGGCAGGTCCTGGAGCTGTGGCAAGGAGCAGGAGAGGATGCCAATGAGGAACGGGGTCGGAGAGCACACGATATCGATCATGGAAGCTGGCAGGACGGGGATGTAGGTGTGCTGCCAGGTGAAGGGGTAAAGCGTTGCCACTGCAGCGTGCCCACATTTAGACAGAGTGCTGGAAAGGTGGGAGAAGCACAGGGTGGGTGGTCAGTGTCTCCTTCAGGACAGGCTGGAAATGCTCAGGGCAGGTGCCACTCGGGTACAGTCTGTGCATCAGCAGAGGCCCCACGCACCCACTTCTGAACTCAGTTATGGGGAGCTAAAACCACCATCAACCCAGACTGAAGAGGTAAAAAGGAAACATTCCCTTATCTCCTCTTGTGTAAACAGCATACTCCAAATTCTAGGCATGCACATGCTGTGTGGAGAATGCAGAAGGTTTTCAAATGGAACAAACTGCAAAACTAGACAAGCTCGGGCACGGGACAGGTCCAAACGCAGCAGAAATAATAATATCCAGTGATAGGATCCCTCAGAAAGAACTACTCAGACTCATCTCTTACCTTAAGTTGTCGGCCACAAAGATGACCCTCCTTTCCAGCAAGAGAGAGGCGAAGACCCGGATGGTGTGGGAGACACTCAGACACTGCAAGAGGCACTCGAAGTCAACGTGTTCCAGCCGGGAGTCCAAGGGGCGGCACAGCTCCATCACCTGAGAGGAGACAGACAGGGAGAGCTGGGGGAGCAGCCCAGAGCAGGGACCCTCAGCCGGGAGCAGAGGGGCCTGAGGGCAGAGCTCACCGCAGGCTGCAGCTCCTCCTGAAGGGCAGGACCAGGGACAGGACCCAGGGAAGGCCTGGAGCTGTGCCAGGGCAGGCTCAGGCTGGAGATCAGGGAAAGGTTCTTCCCCCAGAGGGTGCTGGGCACTGCCCAGGCTCTCCCAGGGAATGGGCACGGCCCCGAGGCTGCCAGAGCTCCCGGAGCGTTCGGACACTGCTCTCAGGAATGCACAGGGTGGGATTTTAGGGTGCCCTGTGCTAGGCCAGGAGTTGGACTCAGTAATTCTTGGAGGTCCCTTCCAGCTCAGGATATGCTCTGAATCCATGATTCTACACAGAATCCCAGACAGCTGGCATGGGGCAGCACAGAAGAGTGCCCAAGAAGCTCTTCATTAAAAAGCAGGGAATCACTTCCACTGTAGATGATTCCACAGCAAACAAGTGTTCTGGGACAGCCTCCCTTCCAACTTCAGGATGTTTTCTTCAGACTAACTATTTCCAGGCATCACTGTGCAGTTTGCAAAGAGCCTCTGTGCCCCAGAGACCCCACAGACACCAGGCAGCCCATCCTGACCTCTGTTACCTCATCTCCTGCTCCTGGCAGGAAGCTCCTGACGGTGATGGTGCGTCCCGGGGCGGGGAACGGGGCCTCCATCACGCTGCGCATGAAGGGGTGCACGAGGGCTGGGGACATCTCCCGCCTCTTCTCCACCTCATCCAGGATCTGCAGGGAAACACACGGGGCCTTGGGTCACTGCTGCTGGTGACCAGAGGGGAGAATCTGCCAGAGCATTCCCATGGAGAAGGCTCCAGCAAGGCCCACAGCCCTCTCCCGCTTCGCTTGGGACCCCTGCAAAATTCATCCCAAATGTCTGAACAATCAAACAGGAACAGCTTCCTGTGAGCACAACTCTCCATTCTCCAGTCTCCTGCTACTGGAAGGAAATGTCTTGGATGTAGTAATCAAATTCTCATTATTTAGAGGAGTAAGAGGAGCAACACCCCATCCCCCTCGCCAAGAAACCTCCCTGAAACACTGTTCTAGAAACTCTGTGCTCCACAATCAGAACCATCTTTCATCAAAGAGTGCCCCTGTATTCTTCTGCAATAACTGCCCTTTATCTTCAGCAGCTTTCCCCAGTCTTCACCTCTTTATCTCCCCTCCTCATGGTGCTACAAAAAACCAGGGGAGATCCAACCCCCTCCCAAACTGATTTTCATTTCCAAGTCACAGAAGAAGAGGATGAAGGGGCACCCTCAGTAACACCAGGTATTAGAAGCCCTTTCTGGCAGTAACTGCTGAAGGATTTGTGTATTGGCTGACAAGACTCAGCACCAGTATCTTATTTCCCCTCTCAAAGCAAAGACAGAGAGGAAGCACCCCTCTCCTGCGATGAGCTGCAATCACTGAGCCTGACAGAAGCATCCAGTTACTTTGTGGAGCCTGCAGGCTGCCAGGGCTCAAGGAACAGGCTGTGCCAGCTCACCTTGGAGAAGAGGTTGAAGCAGCCCAGGCGGCTCACGATGCAGTACACCTCGGGCAGGCGCTTCCCTTTCCCTTCTGGCTGAAAGGCAACAGCAACAGCTCTGCTGAGAACAGGGTGGGCAAGGAACAACCCAGCACCCACACTGCAGCTGATCTGCAGAATTCCTTCTGCTGCAGTTTCCTCTAATGACTGCAAAGGTTCTCGAGGAACACCCAGTTCCAGGAGCTGGTTCATGCCCAGAGCCCATTTCACTATTTCTGGGCACCATCGTGACCCTTCCCTCTGCATCCCAAGGGTTGGCACCACCACAGCAGCACAGGATGGGTGACCCATGAGGGAAAGCAGCCCTGAGTCATGTCCTGACAGTGCCCAGACAGTGCTCTCTGCACCCCCAGCCCTCACAGAGATGCTCACCAGGAGCTTCCTGCAGTACCCGAACCAGCGGCTGCCGTCCTCCCCCGTCAGCACGAAGGAAAAGGTTTCACTGGGGGACCAAAGGAGAGTCAGGGTTAAATTCACCACACAGCTCAGGGGAGAGACTGACAAAGCACACAAACTCCTTCTGGTCATGCTGACAAGAGCCAAGGCATGATTACAAGGACTTTGGGATCTGTTCAGGGTAAAAATTTGCACCCCACGAGCTTTTCCATCTCTCCCCCTTCCCAGCTGCTCTCGACGCTCTCAGATCCACTGAGATTTTCCATCTCTCCTCTTTCCCAGATGCTTCTCCATTTAGCCAAGGAGCAGCAGAAGCACTTCCAGCCCCAGGAGCTGGCCTTGGACAAACTCTTCCTCCTTACAGGAAAGGCAGAAGCAGCTCCCCAGCCCAACTCCATACCTCATCTTCCCTCCTACCACAGGGGACTCATCCTTTCCCCTTTTCCCTTGCTCTGGCTGCAGCTCCTCTGGCACACCCCAAAGCTTTCAGCATTGCCTGTCTCAGTCACGAGTATTCAGAAGCAGGTCTTTACCTTTTAAGGTCTGATGAAGGGAACCAGTCTTTGGGATCTGGAAAGCAGAATTTGGGAATGACCTTTAGCCTCTCTTCAGTATCCTTTGACGGTCTGAAGGGATGTTCAGGCTGGAGGGGTAACACATGCATTTGAAGACACTGAAGTTGGTGCAAAGCTGCAGCATTTAAAATACAGAAAGCATCTTCCTGACACTTCCAAAAACTGATCCATCACATAGCTAATGCACGGGTACAGGAGAACATGTTCTGACTATTAGCAGATTCCCAGTTCCCATCTTGCATTTTTCCTGCTGATTGGACCTTTGTAAAATGACCCAGCTGGTCTTGGCAAGGACAGAGCAAGGATCTACAAGAATGGCCTAAGTTTATTGGAAAAAGAAGGTAGAACTGACCCCCCAGTGATGGCTGGGTCAGCCTGCCTTGGTTCTACCCCTGGGAGATTTGAAAACACTAATAGGAACAGGAATGCGTTCAGCTTTTGAAGCGCAGATCACTCGTAACTCGAGTGCAAAAACGGTGTCTCTGAATCCCACGTTCCAGCCACGCCACGTGTTGGTTCAAATCAAATCCCTCAAGGACTCCAGGGCACTTTCCATGCTCAAAACTGCCCAGAAAGGACAAAAGAAAGGTGTTCAGATAAGAGGGTCCATAAGAAATGTAAGGAAATTCTACACATTTAAGTAGGAAATGCCCCCAAGAAGTGGAAAGTTTATTGCATAAAGTTGATTTTAGGCACTCAGCACATCCAGGCTATTCCAGTGTCCCAAGCTGTGACAGCACAAAGCGTTAGGAAAACAGAACAGCATTTTCTGTTGTACAAAACAGTTGTACAAAAGCTTAGATGTCCTTGGGCACACAGCCCAAAGAAGAGGGTGACAGCAGATTACTTGGAAGCAAAGCTAATATTAGAAGGGAGACACCCAATCTGACACACTGTCCCATCTAAAGTCACTCACCAAAACACTTCCATTTGAGCAGAGGATAGATAAAGGCCGAGAAAATAATTTGTTGTGTCAGTGCCTTTATAAAAGCCAGTAAAGAGCAGGAGGGGAGCCCTGCAGTGCCCTTCCCAAAGGCAATGGGCAGATTGAGAGGCTGCACCAGGGAAAAGCCAAATCTGCTGCATCCCTTTCTACCTCCCAACACCCTGAAGTTTGCACTTTTAGCAGATATTATTTGGGTGTGTTCACTTTTATGAAATTAACACTGTGCACTCTTTCTGGCTGTACTTCCTTATTCATCCTGTGAATCCAAGGCATTTACACACTTAAGACACTGGAGTTATTTGCACACAGATCCTTTAGGCAGCAGGAACTGGGGCACTGTGGGACCTGCTGGGGTCCCACATAACCTCCCTGAATGAATCTGACATCTCCTCTGTGTGAGTGCCATGCAGATTCCTTAATAATCCCTGGCTTTCTCCTGATGGCACAGCCAGAATTCCTAGCTTTGTTCTGTTTTCAGTGGAAGGCAGCAGCTACGAGCCTAGACAGTGACAAATGAATATTCATTTCAATCTGGTACCACAGAAGCACCAGGGCTCCATCTCAGCTTCCCAACTGTGGGCACTGAGCTGTAATTCAGAGTCACACACTGATTTTGTCACCCATTTGGGCTGAACAGCTTATTTCACAGGGCTTGGTTTAGCTACAGCACTTTAACTTCCACAGCTCTCCTGTTTTTGGGAGCTTGTACAAACAGCTTTGCCATTTTATTATTATTCTTTTTCGAAACAGTATAAATAAGCATGAAAGCCCTGGGGTTCCAGTTCCTGTGCGCCATCAGTGCTTCACTCCTTGTTTATAAAGGACAGACTGTCAGGAGGAGGTTCCTGCCTGCCCTGGGACAGAGCTCTGCACTCCCTCCTCTCCGTCAGCTGGTAACAAATACCCTATGGCTTCACGAAATTTGAATTAAGTAGGAGCCTTCCTAGTTCAAAGAAGACAATAAACTCATTATCAAGACACATATTCAACAACCCCCCGACACTACACATCAGGTCTGTAACGGAGCAAGGTGCTTCACGTTCCAAACCCAGATCCTGGCCAGTGTAGTTTAAGAAGGGAAACACAGAGCTGAGCAGTTCCCTGGGCAGGTTTCCATACAAGTCCTACCTTGCTGGGGAACTGCTGGATGATGTGTGGTGTGTAGGTGACCTCAGATGCCTTCTTGTGCAGGGACACCACCACAAAGAGCTCGAACAGCCGCTGCTCCTGGAGCTCGATGAGATCCCTCTCCAAGGTCTGGTAGTGCGGGTTCCTCTTGGCGGCCGCGTGCCTCAGGCACCTGTGGCGACCTGGGGAGAGGAATAAATCCCAAACCAGCCTGTGGCTGGCACTGCCACACACCTACAGGGCATAGAAGAGGGCTCAGCATTGCCATCAGAGGGGGAAAAGGGATGGGGGAATTTGCCCAGCATCCGGCTGCTCTCCATGGGATATGGGACACCTGTGTCAGCTTCTCATGCACAGAGCTGCTCTTCTCCCAGGGAACAAGGGACAGGAGGAGAGGAAGTGACCTCAGATTCCACCAGGGGAGGTTTAGATTGGATATTAAGGATAAGTTCTTCACTGGAATGGTTGTTAAGCATTGGAACAGCCTGCCCAAGGCAGTGGTGGAGTCACCATCCCTGGAGGTGTTTAAAAAATGTGTGGATGTGGCACTTGAGGATGTGGTTTAGTGGTGAGCACGGTGGTGGTGGTGGGTTGATGACTGGACTTGATGACCTTAGAGGTCTTTCCCAACCTTAACAATTCCAGGATTCTATGATTCAGACAGGGAGCACTGGCCTTGCAGCAGCTCTGTCATTCCCCCGATGGGAGATGGAGAAATTGAAATTTCTCCTGCTGCTCTGCTGTTCTTTCACACCTCTCACAGTGACACAACGTGGTGCCGGGGAGGGAAGCCCAGCTCCACCAGGTCAGGAGCTGCCAGGACTCAAAGAACCACTCCAAACACCACGGGCACTCAGGAGAGGCAGAGGCAGTTCCCTGGCCAAGAAACCCCCGGGCTGGGCCGTCCTGACAGGCAGCACAGGCTCACAAGCACAGGCACAGCACCCTGACGTCAGGAATTCCTGCGGCCCAGGCACCGTGACACGTTCTAGACACTTTCAAACAACTCTTCCATCAGGCAGTGACTCAATCACTTTATTTCTGCGGAGATTCTTCACTCTCCACTACTCTCCTTAACATTAAAAAAAATGGAACTTCACTTTTCATTCCAAGTTAAAGCCTTTTGAATGTTTCCCTCCAAGTAAATGAAACACCTAAAATAATTCATAGAATCCTTGAATGGTTTGAGTTGGGAGGGACCTTAAAGCTCATCCAGTGCCACCCCTGCCATGGGCAGGGACACCTTCCACTAGCCCAGGTGGCTCCAAGCCCTGTCCAGCCTGGCCTTGGGCACTTCCAGGGATGGGGCAGCCACAGCTTCTCTGGGCACCCTGTGCCAGATCCTTCTGTTTAATCTGTCCTCACATGGAAGCTAAAACCAGCTAAAACCAAGTAGGTGTTTCAAGTGTGGAGTTTGGGTCTATGATCAAACTCAGGCCATTGGAACCAGACAAATACCCAGGTGAATTCTGCCCAGAGGAAAGGACATTTCACAGCATCACATAAAACAGAACCAAGGGAAGGAATCAGGAGGGGAAATAACCTCAAGCAGCAGCAACAAAGGTGACCAGGAACAACCTCCCACAAGCCACGGTACCAACCCAAAAATGAATCTGCTTCTGGTGACTGGCAGATTAATGGCATTAAACCTCAAGGGCTCAGGGGAAGTGGCAGAAAAAGAGCTTGGTTTGTCACAGCAACAGCTCCCAGACTTGGCCATTTGGCCTCTCAGAGGCTCCCTGTCCCTGTCTCAGCAGATCCCACACGTCAGAGCGCTCATCCCACCAGGGCCTCAGCCAAGGGCGCAGTGCTGTGGGGACAGGACCAGCCCCTGTGATTCACTCACTTTTGGGCTGATTTTCCGTATCGCTTTCATTCCCACTGGTTTCACCTGAAACACACAGAGTTTTCACTTATTAGCCATGCAGAAGGAAGATGGGCAACACCCAAAGTTGGGAAAGAGAGACAACCTGAGACTCATCAGATCAACATCCCTCGGGGCTGCCCACCAATCCTGCCCAAAGCATCAGCAAAGGGCAGCTGGGAAATGTGTTACAACAGCAAATTTCAAAAAGCAGAGCTGGTATCAAACCAGTGCTGTCAGTGAATGACCTGCAGGTCAGCTGAACACGGGCAAAGAACACAAACCTGGTTGTTTGATGCTGCTGTAAAACCTAACAGAGTTGCTGAACAGAACATACTGTAAATAAAGACCCTACCATGGCTGCACAATCAGAACAAGGCACACACGATGAGTGCAGTAGTCAGAGGTACTTCTCATGCCAAGCGGTTTTCTGAGGAATTTTTGCTTTAATCTGCTTTTTTGAAAAAGCACTTTTAACCAGTAGCCCAGCTCTCCAGGCTCAGAATCTCCCACTTGAGACCGTGTTAACTTTGGGTTAGGCCAAGTGTTCCTTGAGCTGAAAGCTCAATTCCAGCCACAAGTCTGGGGTTTGCACAGTTCTGTCAGCATGAGGTGGCGGTGCCAGGCCAGGGGGGAGAGGAATTGTGCCACTCAAGGTGTTCAGACAGCGGTGCTGGAGACCCCAATACCTTTCACTGGAGCTGCTTCTCTCCCAGCAGGACTAGGCACCTTCACCTTCTTCTTTCCACGCTTGGAAGCAAAGATCTCCTGTATTTTTAGCACCAGCTGAAATGCAAAGTAGAAGCAGAGGTTAATGTGGGGGTCCAGAGAAGGGTCCAGGTGCCAACAGGAGGGCAGCCCAACAGCCACTATCCAGGACTTGGGAAAAGCTGCCCAAATCCTGCAGGAAGCCTGGCTCAGAGGCTGGAGTCCCTCTAGCCCAGCTCACTGGATAAAGAATGAGCACAGATTTCTGCTGCAAGAGAGGGATCACTGTCAGCACAGCTCAAAGCTCACACCAGACTGTACAGGCATTCTGGAAACTGTCACACTTGCCTTCCCAAATAGAAGTGACAAAACTGTCTGGCATCAGATCTCCATTTTCTATGCAAAGGCACTTGTAAGAATATCTTACAAACCCACAGAGGACTCAGAACATGCTCTCCAGCATCCCAACTCCTTCCAAGCCCAGAAAAAGCAGAGCTCTCTCACTGTAGCTCGGGGGTGGGTTTTTGGGTTGGTTTTTGAGTTTGCTGCTGTAGTTGGATGTCAGCTCAAGTCTCCTAAAGCACAAAGGAGGCACAGAACAAGGGTGCTCCAAGCACGGGCCCTGTCCCAGGTGTTTGCTGGAATCAAAGGATGATGTACCCGGAGTAAGCTGGTCTAGGGGAAGGTGTCCCTGCCCACGGCAGGGGGTGGAATGAGGTGGAATTTAATTTAATTTTGGCCTTTCCGCCCAAACCATTCTGTGATTTTGCACAAATGAAGACAGACAGCGGGACAGAACAACGGGTCTGTGCTGCAGGACCACACACCTGGTCCACTGGAAGAAAAAAGTTGGGAAAAAGCACAGCCCAGTGCAGACTAAGCCACAGACATGAAAGGAGGGTCAGCATTTTGACAACCTGAGTTGATGCTGTTCATCTTCCTTCCGCTGGTCACGACAGCCTTAAACCCAAAGTCCTGCCACTTTCTGTGTCCCTGTCCCAGCCTGCTCTGTGCTTTCCCCTCAGGGGCTCCCGACTCCCCACATCAAAGGCGGCTTTCGTTGCATGTGAAGAGGGATTTACCCTAAACGCAGGGAGCAGGTCAAGTTCATTCCTGCCTCAAGAATTCATTAAACTGAACACAAGAGGGTGGGGCCCAGCCATTTGTCATCACAAATACTGCATAAAAAGAAATATATTAAAGAGAACCTGTTTGTTCAGCTCAAGCGTTTCGCCCCCAGATCAGCAAACCGGGCTTAGGCTCTCCTTTTCCAATCGATTTCTCCCCATTTTCTGCCTCAGCCAGTCCTCCCAGCACGAAGAGGCTGCAGGGAACAAACAGCCCACAGCAGAGAGCAGTGCTTCTCCTGCCAAATCTGCCTTCTTTCCCTTTTTATCCAGCCTCACCTAGAAGATCTTCATTTCTGTCCTGATTTTTGTGCAGCTGAGTCACCACCCGGGGTGTGTTTAAGGCAGCCATGTGTTTCTTAAACAAAAAGTTTTATCTTTTTAGACCCCAGTCCTTTTCTCAATCTCTCGAGCGATCTTGGCTCAGTTCCCCACGAGCAAAGAGAGTAAAGTGCTCTTCCTGCACGTAAATTGTAACCAGATTTTTGGAATAGGTTTGCTTTGGGAGAACATTTTATTTTCCCTCTCCAAAGGAAAGATACTCTCCATCACAGCATTTTTATAATCTTGCCATCTCCTTCCTGATTTTCCAGACCTAGGGCTTGTTTAAAAACACAGACAGGAGTTACTTGATACTGCAAAGCACTTTAAAGGTTTGAAAAGTCCTTTGCAGCTGTCCAACTCTGCCTCAGTCTTGTGCAATCTGAGCAAATACACGTGATTTTCAGATGAAATAAAGATCTGCTGAAGTGAAATGATTTTACCACAGCAAAAATAAGTCCTTGCCACTACCACAACTGGAATTTGAGTCCCAAAGTGCCACCACAGTGGCAGCTGCAGCTGCCCTTCCATAGCACATGGTGCCTTTTACCACTGAGGGATGTGAGCTGGTAACCAACACAAGGGTCTAGAAAGGTTCCCAAGGCACCAAAGGAGAGTCAGAACAGTCCTCTGTGTGAAGGTGGATTAAAAGCCTTCCTCACCCCTCTGGCCTCAGCAGCACGATTGTCTTTGCAGGCAGGCAGGAGGCAGAGGCCAGAAGGGAAGAGAGACAACTCTATGAAGGCTTTGTGAGATGCTCTTATCCCTGAGAGTTCCTCTTCACCTTTAAACTATGAAACAGCTGTTCCTGATGCCAGCGCACAACTCCAAGCCAACATTCCAAGTAAACCAAGGGCCCCACAACCATTCCATAGCTCAGGGCCTGCAGTGGAACACAAGGATCAGTCTGGGAAGTCACTGGGAGCAGGGGACACGCACACACAGCGTTACAGAGCTGCCCCTGTAGCTCACCGAGAGCACAAACCCAGCACCATCGCGCTCCATGGAAACACTGGGAACAAGGCTTAGATGACAAAGCACGAGGAAGGGCTTGGATTCACCAACAGCCCTGACCTCCAGGTCAACACTGAGCACTCTGTCTGCCGATTCCTGGCCAATAAAAACACCACTGTCCCGGCTAGAACTGGCACTCGGATCCCCAAACACCAACCCTGCCACTTGGAGAGGGAATGGCTGGAGCAGCAGTGCCAAGCAGCAATCCCCCGCCAGGCACACGGCTCTGTGGCCGCTTACAAAGCACTTGCAAAGCAGCAAGAGCTTGAAATGCCAAGCAAGAAGTGAAGTTTGACACTTCAGTCTCACCCAGGGCAGGTTCTTTCTCCTGCTCGCAGCCTCCACTGCTCGGAACAGCTTCCACTCAGACAGAGTGACAGGCAGGGAGGTCTCCTTCCCCACCTTCCCTTGGAAACTTGTCTGGGAGGGCTTCAGCTCCAGCGTCTTGCGACTGAGGAAGGGAGGTTTTGGGGGAGGCTAGAAAACAGAAGCAGAAGAGATAGTTAAGCGTGAGATCAAGCTTTGGTCCAAGGTCACAGGCAGAGGAGTCAGATTACAGCTGGTGAATCTGCTCTACCAAGCTCTCCATCCCACCCCCCCACTCAAGCATCTCACCAACACTCTCTCGTTCCTACTCTTTTGCACCTTAGCAGCTTAATCAGCTGCCATGGCTGTTCACTACTTACATTATATATTATTTACATTCATAACAAACAACAAAAAAGTAAGGAAAACCGGTGACTTGCAGTGTGGAATGTGAGGCTGGGGGTGAGCACAAACGAGGGCCCTTGTGAGAATGATTCTGCAAACACCTGACCCTTTAATCCCCCCCACCCTACCTTGGGAGCTCTGCTGATGCTCCGGGGAGGGGGCAGCTTCCAGACAGATGGGACCTTCCAAAGGGGCAAGGGCAGTGCTCTGATATCTTCATAAGGATTTTCTTTGGTAGGACCTGCAAAAAGCATTGGATGGGGGATTTATGAAAGGAGATAAAGCCCTGTGGTTTTGCCAGGGGTATAAGTGGGGACAGGGTGCAATTGTCTGCCAAGCTTTAACAGGGTCTGAGAGACCTGTTTAAAGTTGGATGAGGTTCCCACCACATCCTTCTAACCCACTGCCATCAACTTGGAAAACTGTACACGGACTCAGCAGAACAAAGCACTTCTTCCCCTGCAGAGCAAGCAGCTCTATTGCAAAGCAGCTCGTTTTGGCAGTGTTCACACTGATCTCTGTGCAGCACTCAAGCAAAGCATTCCAAGAGCTAATAAAGAAATCAGTTCAGCACAGGCCAACTCCAGTGACCTCCCGTGACATCTGAAATCAGGCTGTTCACGTGCAGATGTCACCAACACCAACAAAGAACCCCAGATGGGGAAGACCTTAAAAGTCCCAGAGCTGGAAAGGGCCTCAATGCATCCTCACCTTCACTCCTCCCTCCCCAAAACTGCCACCCTTGAACACAGTGAGGGCACCCCCAGAAGCACAGGCACATACAGATAATGTCCTCGTAGATGTTGTCCTCGGACTGTGTGTAGACCAGCCTGGATCCTGCAGTGCCATTTGTCTCTTCCCGAGGTCTGTGGGAGCTGCTGGCTGCCGGCCGCTTGCGGAAGCCCTGGATGTCCTCAAACTCAAAAGATTTCCTAGAGGAAAACCAGTGTAACTTCTCCTAAAGGCACCTGCTTGAGTTGCTGTCTCCGGTGCATGCCCAGCGTGGCCCTTCTCAGCGCCATCCAGCACACGGATGCTCCGCTCCGGACTCGCATTTCCAAGGGTTGAGGTCTAACCCCAGGCAGCAGCTCAGCCCCTCGCCCCCGCCCCGTGGGATGGGGGAAGGAATCAGAGGGTAAAAGAGAGAAAACACGTGCATGGGTCGAGATAAAGACACTGAGGAAGGTAAAGCAAAAGCTGCACAGGCAAGAAAAGCAAAACAAGGGATTCACTCTATTTCCCTCGGCAGGCAGGCGTTCAGCCATGTCCAGGGGCTCCGGCACGCGTAACTGTGACTTGGGAACACAAACTCCAAATGTTCCCCCTTCCTGCTTCTTCCCCAATCATTATTGCTAAGCACAACATCATATGGTCTGCAACATCCCTGGGGTCAGCTGGGGTCAGCTGGGGTCAGCTGTCCCCGCTGTGTCCCCTCCCAGCTCACACACTGCTGTGTTATCAATATTTTCATCACAACCCCAAAACACAGCACCACACAAGACGCCAAGAAGAAAATTATCCCAGTCAAAGCCAGCACACCAAGTGAGTCCTGCTCACTTACTCTGGGAGATTTGTTAAGTTAAAAAGGGAGCTGGAGGCTCCATGGCCAAGCACACTCCAAGCAGGCACAGCCAGACCCACCCTGGCACAGGCAAGAACCCAAAACCCGTTTTGCAGACTTGCAGCAGCTCAGAACCAGGGCACTGCTTCCTATTGGGCCTCTCCTTCCCCCACTCAGGGTGGTCATGCGTTTGAGAGTCAGCATTTCCATCCACTTGGCCACTATTTCGAAGTTAGGGCACAGAGGTCACAATGGAGCTGCAGGGATTTAGCTCATCATCATCATCATCATCATAAAATTTGGGTTGTTGCTGGACACTGTGCCACAGTGGAAGGTTTCAGAACCCCAAGCCACATCTCTGCTGGTACTGTGCACACCAGTCTAGCGCAGGCAGCTCACCCGTGAGCAAGATTTGCATCAAGCCACCTCAGAAAGGTTTGGGAAAGAGGGAAAACCAGCCAAACCTACTGCAACAGCAGTACCCACAGCCTCCAGCCTTAAGCAGCAAGAGAATCCTTCTCTCCCAGGAAAGCCAAACACTCAGCAGCCACAGTGCCCCAAGAGAAAGCTACTCTACCATCCACAAATTGCAACTGAGGGCAAGCAGCGGGCAGGGAGCAGGCAGGTTTCTTCCTGGGGCCAGCATATTGTCACTCCACTCTGTTCTACGGTGTGGGATGACATCTGTTTGGAACCTGTAGCCTTCTTTGCAAGATGCTTTCACCCAGGAATATCCTTTCCCCATGAAAAGAGGCATCATCACTAGCAGCACCTCCACAAGGACATCACGCCAAGCAAGCTGCTTAAACCCATCTAGAAAGTGATTTAAGGAAACATTTCAGACACGAGAGATTAATTATGTACCTCTGGGCTCTCCCTCTGATCCTCCTGCTGGCTATTTTCTTCTCGGGGTTGTTGGAGGATGACACCAGGTCCCTTCCACACTGCTTTTGCAGGGGAGCTTCCCTGGTGGCACTGGCATCTCTACAACCACCAGCACCTTTTTCTGCCAGGTAGCGGAAAGTCCTGCGGGGTTTGGGTGGTGGATCAGGAGCTGGCTCCTCCTCTTGCCCCTCAACCTCAGAGTAAATGTTTCTCAAGCTCCTCTCTGCCCTGCAGAGAGTGTCCACTCCTTTGATTTGCAGTTCTCTTTCCGTGGAGCCAGGGCTGCCTCGCTTCCTCTGGAGGTCCAAGGGAACAGGAGGGGCTCTGCCAGGCAGGACGGGATCTGCTCTCCTCCACAGAGCTTGTGAGGTATAGAAGTTCCCTGGGGGCAGTGTCACCAGGGAGCCTGTTTGCCCCTCTCCTTTCTCCTTGGCTCGGGAAGCTGGGCCAGCACAGTCCCCAGTCTGCCAGCAGCTCCGTGCATCTTCCCTGAAATCCAGCCCCAGACTCTTTGGATCTTTGGACCCAGCCTTTCCGCCATTCTCTGTGCATTCTGGCTTCACTTTGGGTACTGCATTGCAGCTGGGGTCATACTTTACTCCAAAGTCCTTCGGCTGCTGCTTCTCCTTGCCGGGGCAGCCCCGTGTCCTGCCCTCCCACTGCGAGATCTTCTGCTTGATGTTGCGGCAGTGGCTGCGGGACAGGGTCTGCACGGCCGCGCGGGAGAAGCTGCTGTCCCCGGCCCCCGTGGGGTGCATGGCAGGGGCCAGAGTGCTCACACACTGCCCATGTCCAGCCCCGGCCACGTCCTCCCGTGTCCTGCACACATCAAAGCTGGCGCGACACTCCCAAGTGCCCAGCGGTGTGGGAGAGTCCGGGCTGGCTGCTCCGACCTGTGGGCGCAAACAAGAGCCATCAGCTGCACCCCAGCCGTGCTGCTCCCCACCCCGAACTCCCAGCTGCTCCCTGGCAGGGGCTGCAGAACATTCCTCCCCAAATCACACCAACCACGTGCTCAGGACAGGCTTCCAGAGCTCGCTCCCCACAGGGGCTGTTTGTGCACACATCTGGGGGGGCGAGCCAAAGGGAGCTGAGGCTTCACCGCCTTAAAAAACAAACACAACAGGCACAAAGCACCCTGAGGGATCCCAAGAATCCAAACTCAAGGAAATTATTTAATGGCAGAGGAACACAGCAGCGTGGATCTCAGCCAGCCCTTATGCAGGAGTGCAGCTCCTCCTGGGGCTCAGGCAGTAGAGACAAATCCCTGTGGCACCTGAGCCCCCCACTCAGCAGAGACACAGCAGGACACGAGGCACCAGGGCAGCTCTAGAAAAAAGGAACCACGTCTGCTTCTCCAGAGAGGAGCTGCTGCTTCACACAGGATGAGAAGAGCTGTGGTGGCTGGGGAAGAGCCCGACTCTGGCAGTGCATCCTCCTCCCAGAAGTGCTCTCTTGCTCCACAACACAAGTGAAAACCTGCCTGGTGTTCTGTTTGTCAACACCTGACCTAAATTTGCCATCCAAGAGACTGGAGGGCAGTGGTGCCCAGCCTGTGGCTTGCAGCCAGGGGAGTTTCAAAAGGCAGAAGAAACAGGTGAGTTCTCAAGACAAAAATCAGCCGGTGTTTAGATCAGCAGAGAAGGAATGCTAGAGAAACACTTTGGCTTCTCCTACCCAAGCAGAGCCTGCACGAACAGGAGCTGTGCTCTTTGACACTTCCCACACCTGTAATCCAGGGGATACAGCACACATCCTCCAGATAATCCAGCAAGGAATGCAGGTGAAACCACCAGGGAGGACTGGGGTGGCTGTACAGCCCCAGCACCTGCAGGTCCAGCATGGCCTCAGTACTGACATTTCCTGCATGGAATCCTCAGCCTTGGAGCCCTTGGGCTCTACCTGTAGCTCACAAGGCACCCCCAATATTCCCAGATATGCCAGCACAGGTGAAAATTCATCCTGGACAGAAGACAGCAGCCCATAGGCTCTAGCAAGCCCTGTTCCTCCCTTTTTCTGGGCAATCATCCCATTTCAGAAGTTCCAACCCTCCAGCTGTATTTAACAACCTCCATTTGTATTAGGAGACAAGTGCTCAGCTCAGGCCAGGGACCACGCCGGCTTTGGTAACATTCCCCTGGCACCAAGAAGTCCCCCTGCAAAAGGCAGGGAAACAGCAGCATTCCACACGTGCACAAAAGCAGAGGATCCCTGCAGAAAGCAGCCAGACCTGCTCCAGGTGGGACCAGGGGCCAGAGTCACATCAAGCCTGTGCTCAGGCTCCAGCTGACAGAGCCAGGCAGCTCCCACTGCCACCCTGGGCACGTGTCCTCCACCGCCACTGCCACCACACCCGGCCAGCTCTGAGTCACCACAGCCTGGCAGAGCGGGCAGAGCCAGGGATGGGCAGCAAACCAAGCTGGGAGACAGAGGAGCTCAAACCTGCCTGGCAAGGGGTCATGCCCCGCTCTCCAGGCTGGGTGTGGAGAGCCCCCACCAGAGCAGACCCGCACCCTTCCCACTGCTGGTACCACACCTCAAATTCCAGGGCTCGGGGCTATCCCTGGAGCTGCTGATCTGCTTGGCAGAGGCATCCGTGGTGCAATTAAAAGCAAAGCACTGGCCTTGGCAGATCTACTCGATAGCATTAGTGAGAAAGCTCACTGGTCAAGGACATCCCAGGGCTCCCAGGCAGCTCAGGGATGGTTTGGGCACACGTGGCACCAAGCCTTGGCTCTGTGCTGCACTCTCCCCCTCTGCCAGAGCAGCACTGCTGCTGTGGGAAGCAGCTCCCTGTCTCCACAGCGTGGGTTCCTGCAGGCTGGAATCGCTCAGCCCATTGTCCCAGACAGCTGCTGGGAACTCTCCTACTCAGCAGTGAACGGGATAAACTTGGACAATCTGGGTAAGCACCGAGCCGGGGATATTTGCTCTATCATCAGCCCTCTGTCCCTCATCAGCATTCCAGCCTGTCCCCAACGCTTCCGCAGCCGCTGGAGACCCTCTTCCCGCACCAGCGAGGGGCCCCTGCCCTCTCCTATAAATAGGCATTGTTGCCAAAACATCCTGAGCCAGGGCAGAGCCATCCTTCCTCAGCCCGTGTCTGCACGGCCCTGATTAGCAGACAGGAAAGCGGCTTTCCCTCCGCAGTGCCACTGAGCTGCTGCTGCACCGGCTCCAGGACGCTCCCGTGGACCTGGCTGGCAAAGGACAGGCTCTGCTGGGGACAGCCAGGTGAGGACAGGGCTCAAACAGCCTCCTCAGCACTCCAGCTTTACACCAGGCTCCTCCAGCGCCTGCCAGGTCGTCAAACACGGGACTGCAGGAGTGGCACAGGGAGAGGAACCCAAAGGACCCCGCGGTGCGGAGCAAGGGTTTATCCACAGCACTGAACAGGTCCAGCACACGCGCTCATGGAGCACGTGCAGCCCGTGCCCACAGCAGCTTTGATTCCCAACAGCACTGGCTGTTTTCTCCTCCAAATACTCCAGCTGTGAGCTCCTCTGGGAGCAGCCTGGCAAAACATCTGCAGAGAATCATAGAATATGCTTGGAAGGGACCCACAAGGATCATCCAGTCCAACTCCTGGCCCTGCACAGGACAGTCCTGGAGCTGTGGCAGCCTTGGGGCTGTGACCATTCCCTGGGGAGCCTGTTCAGTGCCCCACCACCCTCTGGGGGAAGAACATTTTCCTGACATCCAACATCCATGAGGACAAATCACCGCACAGAGGAGGCTGAGTAGCCCTGCACAGCTTTCCAAGCGGGTCCATCCTTGCTGGGCCCAAGCAGGGCAGCTCTGCTGGCTGCCAGCCTGCCCCACATCCTTCTCGCCACAGCTCACGTTGGGAAGGCTGCAACAAAAAACTGCCTGTGCTGCAGCTTCCTCAGCCAGACAGACCCATTTCTGCTTCCCCATATCAAGCCGTGGCCCAAGTCAAGGCCTAAAGCTCCTGCCCTCTCCCACTGCCCACGTCCATGCTCCCATTGTAAGGCACAACTGGGAGCTGAGAAACGTGGAGGAGAAGCTCAGCCTTGGCCAGCACATGGAATCCCAGAATGGGGTGGGTTGGAAGGGACCTTAAAGCTCGTCTCGTTCCACCTCCTGCTATGGGCAGGGACACCTTCCACTGTCCCAGGTTGCTCCAAGCCCCGTCCAATCTGGCCATGGACACTTCCAGGGATGAGATCCACGGACAGTCGGGCACAAGCTTAAAGTTTCTCCACTGCTCAGTGCTGCTCCCTGGACTGTCTCTTCCAAAATATCCATCCAAGGAGGAAAGGAGTGCAGCTTTTCACCTGCCCAGGCTTGCTATCAAGAACCAGGTGTTTCATCTCAGCTCATCACGTGAGCCCAGGCAAGAGTAGAGACTGATCTTTGGTGAAGAAAGAGCACACTGGGGTGGTGATCCAAGTTAAGTAACCCTTAAATGCAGTCCAGAACAGGCTAAAACACAGTTCAGGGACACACAGCTGGCAGAGACCACCTAGGTCAGGCAGCCAGCACTTGTATCAAGCACTACACAAATCATTCCTGTCACAGAATAACCAGACTCATGACTGCTTCCATCCTAACCTCCCCTTCTGAATTCCTTCAGTGGCCCCAGCGTGCTTTCTAGTATTTCCAGAGAAGCCAAATTTATCATCCTTACTGCATTAGGACTTAGAGGAGATCAGTGTCGTCAAGAATACTGAATTATTTCATCGGAAGCAGCAGTTTGGAGGAAAATCACATAATTTCTAGACAAAACATCCCACATTTCTGCCAAAAGAGTACCTCTGACCCACGCTGTTTGAAAGCTCCCGAAGCAGAATACGGCACCTTCACAGCACATGACAGGTAGCCCTGACTCTTTTTCCAGCCCTGAAAGCCAGAGAGCACACTACACATTTTCCATGCAAAGCCTCAAGACAATTCTGTTTCCTGAAACCACATTCTCAAGGAGAGAAAGCTGCCAGTGCTGTTCCAGAATAAATCCCTGCCTAGTGCCGAGGTCAAGCCCCTCCACCACTCGTGCTGCTGGAACCCCTCAGCCCCCTGAGCACCCTGCAGCAGAGGCACAGTGAGAACAGAGGCACTGACACAGCACCTTACCTTGTCCTGCTCCTGGGAACACAAACACCGCCTGGACCAGCCTGTGCAGCTCTGAGGCAATCTCAGTCCTTTTATGAAAGCTGTGCAGTACCAAACCACCCCAGAGTCCTTGTCGCCAAGCCTCCTGTGTTAGTAGCCAAATAAAAAGCAGTTTCTGGTCTTCTGCAGCCTACAGAAGCTGGCAGCTCGTTCCTGGAGGGAAAGGACTCCTTCCAGAGCTTGCAGCTACTCCCATTCTGCTCCTCTCTGGAACAGTCCTGAAGCTCCTCTGAACAACTCTGCCATGCTGATGCCTCAAAGACATGGGCAGTACCAAACAAGCAGATTTTATATCAAAATAAGTAACTCTTCAGGAATGCAGTGTGCTTAGTCATTTCCATCTCGATACAAAGCTACTCTAACCACGAGGTATTAACTCCTTCCATGCTGCTGCATCTCCTGCTGAGGAACAGTTCTGCCTCATTAGATCCATGGCCACAGCCCCCAGACACAGAAAATGTGCTGCTAATCCCAATTACAGAGCAAAAGGAGGTTAAGTCTGGCCTCTGCCACGGGTCCTAGGACTTTTGTATTGACTATCTTTTTCTAAAGTGATGAAATTCAACTTCTTGAAAGCAAGCTTTTCCTCACGATATAAAAAACCCCAAATCAGAACACTCCCAACATGTAAGCCTTGAAGGCTTCTACCTCAGAGGGCACACGGACAGAACCCACAACGTACTATTTTTAAAGTCGTGGGTTTTTAACCTGACTCACAGTATCTGAATGCCCAGGGTAGCAATACTGGCAACAGCAGTTGACTCAGCCCCTACACCCCGGGCTGGCTGCCAGCCCCAGGAATGCTGCAGCTGCACACAAGAACCAAGACACAAGCTGGGCATGGAGTTAAAAATCAAACATGACTTATCCCGGAGCACTTCCTTGGTGCCACCATCGGAGGTGAGATTCCAAAGTAAAGTCACAAAGCCTGTGTGGCTTTACATGGGCCACCCCAGACAGGCTGCGTGGGGCCACAACCAACCACTTATTCCTTAGGGAAAGTCTCAGCAGCACCGAGGCAGCTGCCCCAGGAGGTTCAAAGGGTGCAGACCAAGGCAGCACCAGAAAACCTCTCAGACATCATCCAGATAATGTGTTCCAGACCTGCACACTGAGTCATATCCATGTTATATTATATTATTACAACTGGAAGACTGAGATAAAAATTTTGCCGAGCAGCAGTGGACAGCACTAGGACTCAAGGTCAGATCCAGGTCATATCCAGGTCAGATCCTCCAGCCACCACTGCCCAAACACACACTTCCAGGGGCTGGTTTTCCTGCAACTGCTCTTCTACTTTCCTTCCATCACTCGCTGATGGCAGTCCCAGGTGACAGGAGGAATTGCTCCACCACTGCCTGGGCTCTACCACAGCCAGGTGCCCTCGCAGCCAGGCCGTGTTCAGCCGCGGTCACTGGAACAGAGGGGTGTGTGTATGCAGCGAACTGGGGAAGGCAAGGGGAGACCGGTCCAGCGTGCCCAAGGAGCTCTGTAACCACTCAGCCCCAAGCACCTCAGTGCGACAAAGCACAAATATCCAGTGAGACCTAAACCACCACAGCCCAGCAGGGCGTAATTTGCCCTGAAGAAACTCAGTACAGAATCACAGAGTGGTGGAGGGTGGGAGAGACCCTCTGGAGGTGTGACCTTCTCTGCTCAGGCAGAGGCACCTACAGCGGGATGACTTTGGGATATCCCCGCGGGGAGACGCTCTGCAGCACCCCTGGGCAGCCCACGCTCCATCGCCCTCACCGGGAGAACCGTCCCCCGACGGGCAGCGGGACCCTCCCGTGTGTCCGGCTGTGCCCATCACCGGACAGCCCCGGCTGGCTCCGCCCGGCACCCTCCCTGCAGGCAGCCGGACGAGTTGGGGAGATGAACCCACCACAGCCCCGGTTCCCCTTGCGAGCTGGGTCTCCTCCAGGGCAGCCGGAGCGGGCACCTGCTCCCTCCGGCCCGTCAGACACGGGGAAGATGCTGCACCGGCTGCTGCCCGCCTGCCCGCAGCCCGGACACGGGGACCCCTCGGGACCGACAGCCCCGAGCCCGGCCGCGACTGCGGGAAGCCCCAAACCCCCGGGCCATCAGCCAGCCCGTCCGCGCCCCCCGGCGTAGCTCCCACCCAGGGCCGCCGCCCCCCGCCCGTCTCACCGCGGCCTCGGCCCGCTCCCGGCCCCGCTCCCGCAGGACGCTCCCGGCGCGCACGGAACCACCTCCCATTGGCTGCCGTAGCCATCACTCAAACAGTGATCCCGCCTCCGCCCCGCCCCGGAGTGAGCGAAGGCGTTTCCCGTTGGTTGACGTGACCGTCACTCAGAAGGGGCCACG
>VZTD01003341.1:275985-298982 GCA_013397725.1 Rhagologus leucostigma | reverse complement strand
CAGTCCGGCAGGACCCCGGCGCTGCCCCGGCCCTGCGGTCCGGCCCCCGCCTATTCGTTCTTCAGCCCCTCGGCGATGAGGTTGAGCTCGTAGCACCAGGTCTCGTAGCGATAGGCCACGCGGATCTGGGCCACGTTCGTCTTCCGGATGTCGTTGCCTTCGGGCCCGTCTTCCCGGTAGTTTTCACCCAGGAACTTCATTTTCTCCTGCCAGAGGCAAAGACAGCGGTACCGACCTCAGAATCCCCGCTGGCAGCGCCCGAGGGAAGCCCTAAGCCCATGGGCAGAACTGGTCGCCACTCTCGGGCCGTGAGCGGGACCACCCCAGAAGGACACACAAATCGTGGGACAGGACACACTGCAGGACACCCCCCACCTGGGACAGGCCACACCGCAGAACTCACACCTCGTGCGACAGGCCACCCTCCTCATGGGACAAGACACATTGCAGGACACCCTCCTCATGGGACAGGACACCCATGTTGTGGCACAGGACACACCTCATGGGACAGGACACACTACAGGGCACCAATCTGGGGAACAGGATACACCTCGGGGTGTATGAGGGATATGAGACACTGCAGAACACCCACCTTGTGGGACAGGACACAGTGCAGGACACACCCCTCATGGGACAGGACCCCCCCCTCGTGGGACAGGACACCCACCTCGTGGGACAGGCTGCACTGCAGGACGCTGTTCCTGGCGATCTCACACATGTCACAGGTGCTGAGCTTGAACACCTGGGCGGCGATGGCGTACTCCTCCATGAGGGGCTCCTGCAGCACAGGGTTAGGGTCAGCAGCCTCTGCCAGCACAGCCCTCTGCAGGGGCTGTCCCATAGCTCACAGAACCACTGAATCATTTGGGCTGGAAAAGTTCTCCAAGATCAAGTCCAACCTTCAATCAACACCGCCATGCCCACTAAACCATATCACAAAGTGCCAGGTGTTCTCATTTTTTGAAAACTTCCAGTCACCACTGCCCTGGGCAGCCTGTTCTAATGCTTGACCCATGTTTTAGTGAAGAAATTTTTCCTAATATCCCACCTGAACCTCTGCTGGTGGAGGGGGAGGTGGCCCAGCATATGCTGGACCCTCTGCAAGTGCCACTGGCTTCCAAAAAAACCGAGGCCCACACGGTGCCAGCCCCACAGTCCCAGCCCCAGTGCTCAGCTCACACTGTACCTTGGTGTAGTGAAACTGCATGGGGTCATCTGTAGAAAGGGACACCATGAGCCCTTTCTGGTGGAAGTCAAGCAAGGGATTCTTGGCGTACTCCAGGAAGAGGCTGTTGTTGCTGAGTGGGGACATGGCAATGGGAATTTGGGCGAGGAAATATAGGTACTGCAGCACCGGGCTCTGCAAAGACGAGCAGAGATAACACATNTGGGACAGGACACCCATGTTGTGGCACAGGACACACCTCATGGGACAGGACACACTACAGGGCACCACTTCATGGAACAGGATACACCTCATGGGATATGAGACACTGCAGAACACCCACCTTGTGGGACAGGACACAGTGCAGGACACACCCCTCATGGGACAGGACACCCACCTCGTGGGACAGGACACCCACCTCGTGGGACAGGCTGCACTGCAGGACGCTGTTCCTGGCGATCTCACACATGTCACAGGTGCTGAGCTTGAACACCTGGGCGGCGATGGCGTACTCCTCCATGAGGGGCTCCTGCAGCACAGGGTTAGGGTCAGCAGCCTCTGCCAGCACAGCCCTCTGCAGGGGCTGTCCCATAGCTCACAGAACCACTGAATCATTTGGGCTGGAAAAGTTCTCCAAGATCAAGTCCAACCTTCAATCAACACCGCCATGCCCACTAAACCATATCACAAAGTGCCAGGTGTTCTCATTTTTTGAAAACTTCCAGGCACCACTGCCCTGGGCAGCCTGTTCTAATGCTTGACCCATGTTTTAGTGAAGAAATTTTTCCTAATATCCCACCTGAACCTCTGCTGGTGGAGGGGGAGGTGGCCCAGCATATGCTGGACCCTCTGCAAGTGCCACTGGCTTCCAAAAAAACCGAGGCCCACACGGTGCCAGCCCCACAGTCCCAGCCCCAGTGCTCAGCTCACACTGTACCTTGGTGTAGTGAAACTGCATGGGGTCATCTGTAGAAAGGGACACCATGAGCCCTTTCTGGTGGAAGTCAAGCAAGGGATTCTTGGCGTACTCCAGGAAGAGGCTGTTGTTGCTGAGTGGGGACATGGCAATGGGAATTTGGGCGAGGAAATATAGGTACTGCAGCACCGGGCTCTGCAAAGACGAGCAGAGATAACACATTAGGGATAAAGTTGCTGCACCTTCCACCTCTCCAGGGTCACTCCTCAGATCAGGCCAGGCCCCAGCCAGGGAATCGTGTGCAAGGAAAGGGATGGGCAAGCCAGCAATCAACCCTTCAGACTGAGGAGCACAAGAGGCCAAGGAGCTGTCTGATATCAGAACTCAGCTGGCTCCAGTGATAACGAACATATTCTATGATGGGTCTGTGAGGCTAAACTCCCCCAAAATCTAATACATTTCTCAGCCACACCCCCAAACATGCCTGGAGAAACCCAGAGAACCATTTAACATCTAACTGAAGGCTGCATCAGTGTGAAGCAGAGGCACAGGTAACTGCAAGCTTCATGGAGGCAGCTGTGAGCACTTCTGCTGCTCTGCCATGCCTGGGCTGCTCCTGGCAGTCTGCTCCACATACCTTCTTGAGGTTGAGCCCGTGGGAGATGTTATCTGCTGTCATGAAGGCTGCCAGCAGGTGTGTGATGGCCCCGGCCTCGCCGCAGTGCGGGCGGAACAGGAACGTGTTCATCCCACGCTGCCTGGGCACAGGGAAGGAGCACTCAGAGCAGGCAAACAGCAGGGTTGGGTGGCTGGACCCAACTTCAGGCCCAGCTCTGCCCCTACCATGAGTTCCCAAGAATCCAGCTTGACCTAGGAGCACATTGCTCCTTCTCTTTTCTCCTCTGTGCATGCAATAGACGCGTCTCTGCAATCCCTAAGCTTTCACCCCAGTCCTTCACACTTCCTAGCGAGGGGTGTTTGGATTGCTCTGGGACATGATGCTCCAAATACAGAGCAAGGAGAGCCCCACTTCTTCCACACCAACAATCAGAGAACTGAGGCACGTCACGAGGCAGCCCCTTGGCAGATCCCAGGCCTCACCTGCGCAGGTTGTTCAGCACCAGGATGTTGGCATACATGTAGTAGATGTAGTAGGTGTAGGATGGGTTCTTCTGAGAAGTCCACTCCTCTGGCTTTGGGCTTTTAGTGCTGAACATGTGTCCACTGTGCTTGGATTCATCATCCACGCTGTCGAAGCCTGTGATCTGCTTGGCAAGGGAACAAAAAAAGGTGCATCTCACGCTCCCCACCTCGTCATGCCCAGGTGGACTCGCTCTGCCCCACCACAGCTCACCAAAGCCCGGCTGTACGCCTGTACCCACCTAGGGAAAGGTCGGGCAAGGCTGCAGACCTCGCTCCTCACAACTCCCAGGCGCTGTCCAGGACTGGGAATAAAGCTCTCACCTTCCCCAGGAGGTGAGTGGGCAGCGACTCTCAGCCCCACAGCAGCCAGCCCAGGGAGTCTGACCCCCCTGCACTTCTGGCCTTTCCCAGAATGAGGCAGAAGGACCACGAGCCCACTGATGCCATTTTCTGTGTCAGGGCCAATACCCCATTTCTTGTGCACAAGCAGGCGTGTGAGTTCTCCCCACACCTGGCAACAACCTCAGGTGACACTCACGTGGCGTAGAAAGACACTCATCTCTTTGTGGGCTTGGGGATTGACAGTTGCCTCAAACACAGGAACAAAGATATTTTCCAGCATTTTCCCAAAGTGGGGGAGGAAGTTCTTAGACCTGAACACATCACTGTGGACAGAGACAGGGATTAGGTGCTACCAAGGGGACAACATGGCCCACTGTCCCCAAACCCTTTCAGGGATGATGGATCTGTAAGGCACGGTGCTCTCTCAGCCCCACAGCACGTACTAAATCCTGGGGACTTGGATCATCCACTTCATGTTGGGGGAATACACCCGGTGGGTGTTGAACCACTTGGCCAGCTTGGCCCACTCCTCAGGCGACCGCCCGTAGATCGAGAGCCGGGGCTCCGTGTGCTGGTACTTGGCATCCTCCAGGTCAGAGCCAACCTCCTGCAAACCAGAGCACACTACAGCAAGGGAAGCCACAGCAGCACCACAGCTTCATCCTGTTCTCCTCCCCTCCCTCCATACCTTGATGATGGTAGCAAAATACTCGCCGTCGATGGCATTCTCCGTCTTCAGGTAGAGGTCCCGCAGCTCACTGGCCCCCACGGGGTTGTACTTGTCATTGAACTTGTCAAAACGCTGGAATGTCTGCCGGCCCTGGAGCGGGGGAGATCAGGCTCAAACACTGCCCTCACAGCTTGGCAGGGAGCAGGGACTGAGGCAAACCACCCCAAATGGGAAAACCAGGAGCTGCTGCACCCTAACACAAATGTTAGTGCACACAACATGTGTGGGTGCACAGGGAAGGGGAAAGCCATGGGGGCGAGAGTGGCCCAGGAGTGATCTTACAGTAAATGTCCTACCACTTACAGCATGGACATCCAGGGAATCCACTGTCAGGTCATAGGGGTGCAGATTGAGCTGCTGGAAAAGCTGTTTCAGGGTGAGCTGTTTGCCCTTGGCGTTGTAGACCACGCGGTCGGCATCCACACAGTAGGATTTCTTGATGAAACGCAGGAGGTGCTTCTGGTTCATGCAGGCTGCAGCATGGATGTGTGTGTCCACCTGGGACAACAGAGGGGCAGCTTCAAGCTGGGATGCTCGGGGACCATCCCAGGGAGGTAAACAAACCCCTCAGGTGAGCACGTTGTGTGGGGAGCAGGGCTCAGCCCAGCAGGTGAACACAACCAGAGGGCACAGCTTTGCCAAGAGCATCGCAGGCAGCACATTCCCGTTCACAGGAAAACAGTGCTGCTGCTCGGACAGAGACTAACATCCAGTTCCCAGGGAGGGGCAGGCACCATGACAGCTCCTCTCCAGGGTCCCTGGGGCTCTAAGCCTTGCCCTTTACCTTCCTGCAGTTGTAGAAGTCCCGGTGGGGGTTGTTCTTCAGCTCCTTCATCTCCTCCATCTCATTGAGCATTTCGTGCACTTGGAACTTGGACGAGAGGAACTTGAGGCGCCGGTGAGTGTAGGTCTTCCTGGTGAGAGCAAAGGGCAGAACAGTCACTGGGCTCCTCACCCCTCGGCACAGGGACGCAGCTTCCACCTGGGATGGAGGAGCTCATGCTGGCCAGCCCTGCTTCCCTAGGGTGCCTCCCCTGGCTCTATTACAGAGCTCTGACCAGCTGGGAGCCTACCTGCAGGTCCTGTCTCCAATCCCTGAGTACTGCTTTGCTTAAGACCCAAGTCAAGAGGGCTGACAAGGACCGAGGACACTTGGACAGCCAGGTGTGTCATCAGCGGGCTCCTCCCTCTTCCCAGGAAGGGGAGGGGGCTGCCCTGACCTCCCTCTGCCCACTGAGGCAGGACCTGCTGGGTTGTGCACTTACACAGGCCCCTGTGCAATCAGGACCAAGAGGAAGTTCATGTCATCCATGAAGTGCTCGAGGTTGGGGTAGGGCAGATCCTTCGGCTCATTTCTCTCAGCCGCTGCCTTGTCTGCATAGACATAAACTATCCCATCCTTCATCTGCACGTGGTATCCCAGGTCCTCGGGGAGACTCCCAGCGTCAAAGGGATCCTGTCCGTCCTTCACTGGCGGGGTGAACACTGCACCAAAAGGAGAATTCCATAAGGCTGCCAGCCCAAACCTCCCAGGCCTGCCTTGCTCCCCCACCCCACACAGAGGGCAGGGACACCCCAACACTGTGATACCAAGGAGGAGGCCTGGGCAAGTGTCTTCCACAGCCCTTTCCTGAGCCCTGCCCTGTGCTGAAGCCAGAAGAAGCCCCTCTGGCGGTACCTGGGCCGATGTCACTTGGTTTCCAGGGCTCGCCCTCGATGGCACGCAGGTACTGCGAGGGCGTCTTGGGGAACCTCTGCAGCGACTGCTGCATGTGCTTCTCCCGGATGCACAGCGCCCGGTACAGGCCTCGGCACACCACTTCAAAATCTTCCACTGTCACCTGCGAGAGCGTTGTTGCTGAAGGCAGCCACGCAGCTGGGACACGGGTGTCCAAGAGACACCCTGGTGCGCCCAGGTGGAGGGAGATTTTCGTCACGGCAAGATAAATGTCAAAAAATGGTTTGGGCTGGAAGGGATCCTAAATCTCATCTTGTTCCAGCCCCTGCTATGGGCAGGGACCTTCCACTATCCCAAGCTGCTCCCAGCCCCATCCAGCCTGGCCTTGGACACTTCCAGAGATGGGGCAGCCACAGCTGCTCTGGACAACCTGTGCCAGGGCCTCCCCATCCTCACAAGGAAGAATTCCTTCCCAGTATCCCATCTAACCTTGCTCTCTGCTAGTGGGAAGCCATTCCCCCTTGTCCTGTCACTACATGCTCTTGTAAAAAGTCCCTCTCCAACTTTCTTGTCATATGATGTGATATATCATATCATATCATATCATATCATATCATATCATATATCATATCATATATCATATCATATATATCTCATCATATATCTCATCATATGACATATCAAATCATGTCATCTCAATGTCCCACTGCTCTGCCTGAGCAGGCCAAGGAAGGGATGATAGGCAGAGACCCGGGCATAGCAAAGGGAAGTTCCTGGTGCCAGAACCAGCGAATTCTGATGTCACCTTCTCTGACATTCCTCACTGCAATCAGTAATTGGCCCTGAAATGGAAGCCAGGCCTAAGCAAAACATTAAAGCTATTTTTGGAGCCCAGGCTGAAACTGAAGCAGGAACAACAACATGCACTGACCCAGTGTGTCAAGGATTTTTGATTTACTGCACAGACAAGTGTTTTGGGCAGTCAGAAGAGGCTGGAGTGGAGTAGGCTGGGAAACCAGCACTCCCAGCTGGGACAGTCATGGCAGGGGGAACATGCTGAGTGCCTGAGCAGGGAGGGATTTCCAGATCCCCTCTGCTATGCAGCTCCAGGCTGAGCAACCCCCCAGCAGGTTCTTAGAAGCAGCACAAATGTAATAGGAGACTGAGGAGGAGGAGGAGGCAGGATTAGCACGGGATGTGATAACAGTCCTGGTCAAAGGGCTGTAGGTGACCCTGCCTGTGCCAGCGGCTTGGTGACCTCTCTCAGCCGTTCTGGGATTCTGGGATGTGCACAGACCTCAGACAGGCAGAGCTGTGAGCAAGCAGTGACAGAGTGAGCACAGCCCACCCTGCCAGCCCACCTTGGAGAATCCCATGGGAAGCGTGCGGCACCCCACGGCCCCTGCTGAGGAATTCAGCTCTGGATCCTCCAGGGCTGCAGCAGGGCACTCCCAGATGCTTGTGAGGCACAGACTGAGCTGGGAGACACCGTCTCCACTGCAGCTGGTACAGACCCCTGTGTCACTGGGCACTGCTGAGGGACAGGCAGGGACCAGCGGGGGTGACCGGCATGGGAAGGGAACAGCCATGGAAGTACCTACCCCAGAGGCATAATCCCCAGTGATCTGCACCCGCTGGAAGTCGGGCACAGTCTGGTACTGGGGGCAGGTGGAGCTGGCCTCATCAGTGACAGCGTGGCTGGGCACAGACCTGGGAACCACGGGCACTGCCAGCGCAATCGTCTTCAGGCGGATCAGCTTCTTCCTGCTACGGAGGAAAGGCTCAGGCAAACAGTCTCATTCCATGGTCACACACAGGTGCAGAGCCAGGGACTTCTCAGCCAAGTGCAATACCCGCGGCCTGCCCGCCTCCCGGGAAGAAGCTTTTCCTGCAGCCGGAGCTGTGCCCAGCTGTCGCCGACCCCCGCGTGTCCCCCGGGTGGCCCAGGCGTGGTGGGGCAGGGTGGCTCGGTTGGTGCCAAATGACCCCCAGCAGTTGTTGGCCCCGTGCCACCATCCCGGGGACAGGGGTGGTGGCTGGGTGGGGGTGGCAGACACCCCGCTGACGGGCTGGGGAGACGGGGAGGGAAGCGTCAAGGTATTTTATATTTTTTTTTGTTGTTGTTCCTTTTTACTGTAAATAAAGGTCTTTCTTCATTTCTGACCCACGGAGCTGTGTTCCAGCTGTGCGCAGCACGAATCAACTCACTGGTGATTTCTGAGCGCAGCACGAACCAGCTCGCTGGTAATTTCTGAGCACCTTAAACAGATGCTGCCAGAAGCACAGGCCACAGCACACAAAATAGCCACAGGCTTTGAAATTTGCATCTTTCCAGAGTCCCCAAGTCTTCCTCCCTAGCAGCTCTGTGGCCATTGCTGTGCTGACACCCAGGGAACACACCAAGGGTGTCTTTCCGTCCGACAGTGGGAACAGTTGGAGAGGAAATCTTGGAGTACCTGACAGATGCCCTGGGATTATCAAGGATTTATTCCATAGGTGTGGTGAGCTGTGCCCAAGGGCCTTGATTTATATCCCCCGTGTTTGCTCTGGCCAGGGGCTGCAGGCTGTGCTCCTCTCCTTGCCCAGGCTCCCGGGAACTCACCGCTTTTCCGCCGTGGCGCTGGTCTCCTGGAGCATCATGTGCAGTGTCATTTCCTGGCGGGAGATGGGGCAGATCTCTTCCACATCAAAATGAGAAATTTCTCCCCTGACCTCCTCATCCTTCACCTCGGAGGCAAAGACCTTCTCGGCGAAGGAGCGCATGGACGCGTCCATCTCTGCAAGGAGCAGGAGTTCAGTGTCCCAGGGAGCTGATTCCCAGCCACTGGAACAGGCAGGTGCCCCTTGCAGGCAGCTCCGTGCTCAGCTGCCGTTTCCTCGTGGGCCCCACACCCCAGAGAAGACTCTGAGCCACCTCCCAAATTAGCAGCAAGGCCGGGCCACACCTGGTGGGCTGGAGACATCCCTTGATACCCCCAGTACAGCAGGAAAAGTAAATACATTCCAAGAGTGCTGCCAAAAGGCCCAGAGAGAAGCAGGTCCTTGGGAAGGGCAGTTATGGGAGCATGCACAGGGTGGAAGAGGAGAAAATTGGCAGAGCCCTTACAGCTCCAGGGAGCCCGAAATCCACTTGCTGCAGCAGTCAGGGGGAAGACAGAGGTGTGGATGGAGGGGGCAGAGCTGGCAGCCCGAGCGCTCAGCTCCCACCATCCCAGTGCAGCTGGGGAGCCCCAGCTGGGCACTCCCAGCCCACGATGTGCATCGTGCTGCGAAGGTGCCGGAGTCACCACTGGCACAGGGCTGGCTGGAGCTTCATGGGGGAGGACAAGGAAGGTTAAAAGCCCTTCCACTGCCAACAAAACACCATAAAACAAGAACCCAAGGGTTCTGCCGGCAGCATCTCCCAGAAGCAGATGTTTGCATGGCAGCACAGGGGCACTGAGAGCAGGTTTTGGTAGCTCGACACGAAGCAGGGCGAGGATCAGTGCCCAGGAATGGACCTCACCATCGAGTGTCACACAGGACATGGTCACAGGTGAGGACCAAAGCAGAACGGACAGAGGGTTCTCACCAGCACTCAGGGTGCCAGGTTGGTATTTAACAAATTGCATATTTTGGTGCTGTATCAAAGGACCAAAAGGTGGGACCATTCCGTGTAACACCGAGGGGCAGAGCTGGCACTGCCAGGAAATAGCATTCCTCCAGCTGCTGAAGGATCATCATGATCATGTAACTGCTGCTTGGTTCCAGTGATCATGTCCAGGCAGTAACACAGCAGAGCATAGAGAAACCCAGCAATACTCACGTTTGTGTTCTGCTGTTTGAGATAAAACAGAGACAAAATAAAAGTTGTTGTGATCAGCCCCTCAAAATCTGAGCCTTTTTGCCTTACCATTTCATCAGTCTTTAAAAAGGGATTAGCAAAGTACAAGTTTAGCCAAAGCCTTGTACACCTTCCACTTATAAAAGAAGCATAGAATCTCAGAGTGGTTTGGGTTAGAAAGGACCTTAAAGCTCACCTGGTGGGCAGGGACACCTTCCACTAGCCCAGGTTGCTCCAACCCAGCCTTGGACACTTCCAGGGATCCCAGGGCAGCCACAGCTGCTCTGGGCAAACCTGTGCTAGGGCCTCCCCACCCTCACAGGGAGGAATTCCTTCCCAATATCCCATCTAAACCCACCCTCCTTTGGCTTAAAACCATTCCCCCTTGTCCTGTCACTCCCTGCCCTTGTGAGCAGTCCCTCCAGCCTTCTTGTAGCCCCTTTAGGTACTGGAAGAAAAGTAAGAAAGGCAGAGAAGAAGCTGTCACTTTGAGGAACGCAGAGATGGAAGTTCTGCACTGCCTGTCCCACGACAGAGCCTTGGTGGTGCCTCAGCGTGGAACCAAACCCCACTGCAGCTACATCCCACCCAAGGCTCTGGCACAGCTTCTGCCTGACAGTCTCTGCTTTCCCTGCAGTGCCCAAGGGGAGCATTTTCTAGAACCCAGATCACCTCACTCCGCACCACCAGAGACTGACGGGTACCAGTCCTGTGCTGCGACTGAGCTGGCCTGGAAGGTGCAGCAGGAACACGGGGAGGGCAGCACAGCCCTCTCCTGCTGCCCAGGCAAGCAGATATTCCAGAGGCTCTGAGCACCAGGCTTCACTATTTTTTGCCCTTGACTCGCCCTCCTTTGTGGCCCTCAGGACGGGTCAGTTCAGAGGTGCCGAGTTCCATCCCCCTGCGGTCACATCTCCCCTTATTCCCTAACGGGATCAGACAGCTGAGACGCTGCACTCGCACAGATCCTCACTGCTGGTCAGACGGGGTGGCAGCAGCATCTGAGGGTGCAGCCCCTGCCCTTTCCATCTGACCCGGCAGTTCGGGCTGGAGCTCTGCCATCGCAGCTCACCAGCTGCTGACTTCCCAAGGCCCAGCCTGAGGAACGCACGCTCCGGAATTCTGGCTCCATGTATTCATTTGCCAGCTAATCATCCCAGAAATGCTTCGTTTGACCTTTCATCTCTTTAGTGGATGAAAATTACACTCAGGAAGGTTCACAACCTCCCACTGATGGTGCAGGGCCCGGCTTTAACACCAGCTTCGTGTGCTGGGACAGTGTCTCTCACACCACAGCCCTGCAATTCCAAACACGCTCCTATCAGGGCTGTTTGGTGCCGTTATCACTCAGGGCTCTGCAGTCACCTGTCACATGTCCCTCTGCACTGTCCTACAGAGCCTGGCTGGCTCTGCCCCTGCTGCCCAGCTCGTGCTCCCATCCCCTCGGGGCTGCAGCTCCCCACATCTTCTGAGCTTCACCAGGTTGACCAGAGATTCCTGAAATCCCTCTGACCCCTTCCACAGGGATTCAGTGGTGTCATTACAGGACACATTACACTGCAAGAGAGACAATACTTTCCTGCAGTACAAGCAGAGCAAGATTTAAACAGTAACACAATTTCTTCGCTGCACTCTCCAAAAATGTCTCCAAGCAGGAAGAAAAATGCCCAAAGGCCCCGGTGAGGTCCCCTGGACACCACACATCCAAATCTCCGAGGCTGTGGGCTAGGAACCTGCCCTGTGGCTCCTTGGCTCACACTTGGCTTTCAGACCTACCTGGAATTCTCACCCTGGACATCGTAGCAGCGTCTGCAGAGCCTCAGTAACACCCCAGTGTCCCTGAGCACGAGGGGCCAAGTGACTGCCCGGCAGCCCAACACTAATTTTACTGCTTTCCCTTCCCTGTAATCAGACTCTCCCACTCTAAAAGGAGAGTGGAGATCAACTGTGGGACTATTTAAAGTGCAGCCACAAATGCTTGCACTGAGGCGGGTGAAAGAAGGGCTCAAATTTAATTTATCTTTTTTCTTTAAGTCAGGCTTGCATTTTACATTTTACATTTTGTGGAGTGTCACCTGGTGTCTGGCCAGATTTCTGCTTCCCAGGACAGCTGCGCCTTTCTAATGTGGTCTGTGGAAGTCAGACTTTTAAGAGAGACTGAACCTGATGCCTTCTGTGCTGAACCAGAGGTTTAAAGGAAATTCCCAATCAGAGCAGGGGCTGTGGATCGGTACAGACCATGTGCTCTCACCTGAGCTGAGCAGAGATTTTTCCTGAGGGAGGGGTCTGTTTGAAAGCCTGGATTGTACCAACAGGGCTCACTTCTTCCCAGCTGAACCCAGCAAATGAAAGGAAGGTGCAGGGAGTCACAGTGTGTTCCTGAGCTTTTCAGGAACTGCCTTTATCAAGCTTTGTGTCATAATGTTGGGATGATAATCAGTTCTGCATGTGGTGAGCCGTAACCAAGGTGTGTCTGGCAGAGACCAGCTCTCAGTCCGGCCCAAGGTGGGTCAGGGAACTCCTGCCTTAAGCTGCACACATGGCTTGGGTCTGGCAGAGCAGCTCTCAGGTTGGGAGGCACCTCCTGGCTGCATTTTAAGCAGGTTGTTTCCAGCATACTGGCACTGAGGGCTGTACCCTCCTTTAGGGTGTCCTCAAACCTTCTTCAGATCTCACCTGCAGCTGGAAAACACCTCCTGTGTGAAGGAAAAGGCCGGGATTTGTTGTGTCCTGCGAGCTGCCAGGATAACTCTGAGCTTCCGATTCAGATTCCTGGTGGGAAGTGGTGGAGCTGAACAGGTCAGGAGGATAAAACAGTTCTGATGTGAAACAGAGTCTCTCCCTGTTTGTTTGTGCTTCGATTCTTGATAGCGTTGAAAAACTGCCCTGGAATAGGACAAAGCATTTGGGCACAGTCTGGTTTAAAGGGTGGCTTTGGTCATAGCACTGAAGGGAACAGAAAAACCACCTGGACCAGACAACATTATTTGGAATTAAATGTGCATCCAAGGGATTCCTGTGCTGCATTTTGCAGGAACAGCTATGGAAAGGTCTTATCCAAGGAGGCTGGAACAGGTTGAGAGAGCCACCTGCATAAAATACAGAGCTGGAAATAACAAGCCATGGATTTTGTCCATGGGGAATCTTGTGGCACAGCCAGTGGAGTGAGGTGAGCTGGGACCTGGCGCAGCATCTCCAGCTGAGATAATTTCCAGAGCATCCAGAAACTCTCTGGAAGAGATGTGCCCACTATTTGATGGGCACAACTTCAGAACATACTGGGTGACAGTTGAGAAATTCTCCAGAATTTAGGGAATTTTACCCCCCACTTTATAAATTTCCCTCCCTCCAACCTGCAGAGGTGCAGCACCAGGGCAAAGCTGGGATGCTGGTACAGCTTTGGTCTCCCTCTCATGCTGGTAAAATCTTCAGGTTCTGAATTCTTCTTGTTCTCACCCATCCCCGACTTTGAGAATCTCCAAACCACATCGTTGTTTAACTGTTTCATTCCAGGTCCATAACAACTGACTCCTGCTTGTTTGCTGTCCCACAAGGACTAAATCCGCCCTTAACCTTTCTGGATACATCAAGATCTTGGGATTCACATCTGAAACCAAAAATAACCTTTAGGATACAGAGGTCATCTTCCTCAAGAGAAGAATCTTGATCGTCTCTTGATCCCTCAGCTTTTTTAATCACAGGGTCAGCTTGAGTGGGCTCATGGTGGAAATCTGAGTAAAGCCTGGGCACGCTGTGCTAAAGTTAGATCCAGGGCCTGTGCAAACTCAAGGGCTGACACAACCAACCTGTCCTCCCGCTCTTTTTCAGCTGGAAAGTGAGTGATTCACACCCAGAGGCTTTGGAGTGGCTCTAAACCCCCACACTTTTACCTCTGAGCTGCCCTCGTTCCGCCCAGGTCCAGCCAAGGGAAAATGGTTGGACGTGCCAGGAATTTGGCAGCTTGGGTTGTTGGGCAGGATCTTCTCCAGCTTGCCTGGCCTTGCATCCACAGCACAGGGGCAGCTGCCCAGAGGCCATGGGACAGGTTTTGCTAGAAAATGGTTTAAATCCTCCTCCTGAAGAGGAGGAGGACGAAAAGAGAGGGGACAACGTGGATCTCACCAGGGCACTCCCGGCCGTGCTGGGCCTTCGATCAACTCACCCAGCACTGGGGAAACCCTCAGCAAATTCTTCTCTCCCCACGTAGCTCTCCGTCATCCCCTGCGCAGATCCCCCAGGGCTGCTGGAATCAGCCTCTGTTCCAGGGCACAACCAAAATCAGCTCCTCAGGAGGGAGCTCGTTTGTAGGAACAGGTTGTTACAGGGAACAAACGTTGCAGGGAAACTTTCCCAGCAAGCCAAGAAACCCTCGGGTTTTTAGCACCCACCCGAACTCTGGGTGTGAATCCTCCAGGAACAGGCAGTGCCTGCTGGAGCTGCAGTGGCAGGAGCTGCGTGCTCCTGTTCCTGGGGGTCTGTTCTTAAATTCCTGGCACAAAACCCAGGCTGGACTCCAGGTTTCAGATGCCTTCTGTGCCTTCTCTACAACGTCTGAGGAGAAATACACTTGAAGCGCATTTCCTTACTGTGTGGTCTGACACAATTTGCCTTCTTGCAGGAGGAAAGCCAACAGGGAAGTATTTTAGAAGACTGAATCAAGCAAATTAAAAGCCTAACACAGCATGATTTGGGCACAGCAGTAACTTAATAGCTGGTTTTGCCATTGGAATATCAAGTAAAGGAGCTTCCCTCTCCATCTTTTTATATAAGTCAGCATGAGGGACCCCACTGCAAACAGATTCAGCAGTAGCAAGATGCACAGGTTGGTGAAGTCATTAAAACTGGACTCTGGACCAGTCTGTGGCAGGTCTCAAGGCCACTCTCACTGCTCATTGATGCTCTAGGGCACATCTGTGATAGAGCAGACCATGCCCCATGACAGAAGTGACAACTGGAGCAAATCCCACCCCACAGACAAAGCAGAGGGCACTGTGATAAACCTTCCGTAACCCACTCGCGGATCCCGTGCCCGGAACCCAAAGAAAACAACCAAAGAATTCAAAGTTTATTCTTTAAAAAAGTTATTTAAGAAGCAAAATAATTTACTTCAATTCAAACCAAAAGAGACGCATTATTGAAAGCAAATAATTAAACAAAGTAACAACAAATTAGCCCTTGGGTTAAAAGTCCAGATCCCAACATTTCCCAACCATCCTGGGGGTTACACACAGGCAGACACTCAAGGTTTGGGGATTTTGAGGAGCAGAGACAGCCCAGAATGGGATTCAAACTCCCACTGCTGTCCTTCCCCCACGTGCCTGAGGCTGCTGGACATCCAATTCTAAGTCTGAGCTGCACTAAAAATTATGGCAGCTTAAACATCCTGGTTAAAATCCGAAGTCCTACCAAGGACAAGGACAGAATCTGAGCAGTTGTTTGAACAAGACCACGGAGTGGGGACACAGAGAGAATCAACCACGGAGTTCCAGTGGCTCCTTGGAGAGCTGTGCTCAGCCACAGCAACAGGAACATTTATTACAGTCATTGGCACTTGGAAGTTCTGAACAAGAGCTTTACCCTTTTTTAATAGTTCACCTCAAAGTTGTTTATGTCTGTTCTGCCCAGTCAGGACAGCGAAATCAGCTTGACACAAGTGCAGAGTTGTGCTGTTCTAAATAACAATATTTGGACCAAATCTACTAAACTACCTCTTCCAGGGACCTGTCTTGTGCAAAACCTTCTGTGCTTATCTTCTAATTTTCCCAAAAGTTCACAGTTTTGTCCTTGCAGTTCTTGGCTGCCACCAAACCCAGAGTTCTCTGTGAGACAGCTGGAAACAAATTACAACCATTCAGTTCTCGCTCCTGACTAGAACAACACCCTGATCTTGTATTTTTTGCTGGATTTGGAACTACACTGATGGAGATGGGAGTGTCACCTGTGCAGGTCAGCTCTGCAGCATCCTAAAAACTGAAAAAAATCCTAAAAACCCTTCTAAAGGTTCCAAAGGTGACATAAATACAGACCCATCCTCACCAGGGCCTTTTCCCTTTTCAGAGCCCAAGAGAAAGGGAGCAGCAATGAGAGAGCAGATGCATTTTCCAGTCAGTTCCCACACATTTCTGAGAATTCCCAGCTTTTGGAGCTACAGCTGGTACACTGTAATGACAAGCACAGCACTCTGGGCAGCGTGCAGCATTGCTGTGATGAACCTCCATCCAAAAATTCTCCCAGCTGACCACACAGCCTTCAAATATCAAATGCCAGAGGCTTCCCATGGCCACAGGCAGCCGTGCTCTGAGCAACCCTGCTTGCCAGGAAACAAACCCCTGCATTTCCCAAGAAATCAAACCCTATCCACGGACCTGGATGACGGAATGTCATCGTTCAGCATCCTTACAAACTCCACATTGCTCCTTCCCGCTGGCTCTACGTGACCAGATCTGCACCCCAAAAGCTTTCTCTCATTTTCCAGGGGTGTTTTTATTAACTGGCTGCCCACGCGTCACACATCTCTTCAGGAGCAGCCACTCATCTCCTGCCACAGGGAAGGCTTTCACAGAAAACTCTCCCTGACAAAGCTTTCTCGGCCCTGGCCGTGCAGTGGTGGCAGCTCTGTCACGTTTAACCTGCAGCATGAGATCAGTCATGGGATGGTTTGGGTTGGAAGGGGCATTAAGGCTCACCCAGTGCCACCCCTGCCGTGGGCAGGGACACCTTCCACTACCCCAGCTTGCTCCATCCTGGCCTTGAACACTGCCAGGGATGGGGCAGCCACAGCTTCTCTGGGCAACATCAAACAAACTGAACTCGAGCCACAGCCAATGGTCCCCACAATTCTGCCCACCACTGTGTGTATGGTGCTGGAAAACAATATTTTCTGTTAAAATTTTTGTGGGTTTAATTCTTATCAGTGTCACGTCAGTCAAAGTTAAAATAAACTGAAAAAAGTATTTATAAGGATTATCACAGATAGAGAAAATGTGATGCAGATTGAGCCTCTTCATTCCCAGAAGAGAATGAAGAATGTAAGTAGTGAAGGAAGCAATATTAAAAGGAAAAAATTCTTCTCTCTCTGTTTACTGATTTCTAATGTCCACTTGAAACTGAGCACTCCAAATTAAGATGTGTGACTGACACCAACAAACTGAAACTGAGCCTCCTGCAATTCCCCTGCTCCGCTGCTCTGGCACTGACCGAATGCTCCCTCTGTTGGCTGAAGGCTCCTTCCTCCTCCCTCAGAGGAGCTGGGAATTCAGCAGAACCCAGTTCCAGCAGCACAAGGACCAGGGAAGGACAGGGCATTCCAGGAGCACTGGAGGTTTTGCAGCAGTGACCACTCCTGTGCACCCCCGGTAACGAGGGGAGAGTGTTTTGTTCTGGGAAGAACTCGCTCAGCTCAGAATTCCCTCAGCTGGAGGCTGTCAGAGCGAGCCCAGAATTCCCATCAGTCTGTCCCACACCTTCTGTGAAGCCATCACTGAACTCATTTCCTTCCTCGTTTTGCAGGGATGCTGCAATCAGAAGCTGGCTCAGCTCTGTGGCAGCTCTCGGCCTTCTCCCCTCCAGCACAGAATCCCAGACTGGTTTGGGTTGGAAAGGACCTTAAAACTCATCTCATCCCACCCCCTGCCACAGGCAGGGACACCTTCCACCATCCCAGGTTGCTCCAAGCCCCGTCCAGCCTGGCCTTGGGCACTTCCAGGGATGGAGCAGCCACTTTCTGCACCCCTGACAGAGCCAACCCCACCCCCCTACACTCCTTCCCTGACAAGGAAACTCCAACTACATCTTACAGCCTAGACACATTGTGAAGAGACTCTTTACAGTCTGTGGTAAGAAAATAATTCAGAATAAAACAATTTGCAAGTTACAGAGAGAGCTGAATAGCAGCTGTCCAAAGCAACCTCCAGTTACCAGATTAATTAGTGAGAAGCTGCCCAGAAATGTTGGCAGTTCACGTTAAAAATGAACAGCTGACAGGTTTGGTCCAGCTTGGAAGAGATCTGAATGCTGCAGGAAAACAATACAGAATTTAAACTGTTCCACCCACAAAGAAAGTAAAACACAGATGCAGTGTGTCCCCTCCTTTGTCCAAGAGTTTCACAAGTGCCTGCTGGACCTTCCAGCCCCCAAATTCCTGCCGGAGGATCCTGTCAGGCACAGATCACCCACACCACACTTGCCTGCTTGAGACAATGAGCTCCCAAGAAATTCCAGTCCTTGGGGTTTTCCTCAACCCAAGGGACAACTTCAAATCTTCTTAGCAAACAGGCACTTAGTTAGGAAAGGTTTTCCTTTTTATTACAGAAATGGAGGATCAGGTAGGTGGCACTCCTGGCACTGGAGATGTTGCACTTGGCTGTACAGGTGCACAGAGAGCAGACACCCATCTGAGAGGGGCCAGGGGCACTCCTGGTGGCACAACCCCGTGTGACATTACTCTGTGCCACTCCTCCGACAGCACTGCACGGAATCCAACAGACAGGGGACACACAGCACTTCTAGCTTTTACTCTAGAGGTAAAGTGTCATCTTTTTCACAGCATTTAGTCTCTATAGTTCACTTTTGTGACTGGTTTTCTTCTTGAACAAACCCAGGTAACACAGTGAGAAAAGAATCCCAGCACATCCAGAGATGCTGCTGCTCCGTGAGCTGAGCAGGAGGTAGATGCCATGGATGTTCTCTTCAGATGGAGCACGGAAAAGGACCTTGTGCTAATTAACTCTGGTGCCCAGAGTCTGTCACGGGCACCGAAGCACTGCAGGGCATCAGCAGGAGAGGCAGCACAGATTGAGGCTCGTCCAGCAGCTGCACCTGAACCACGTTTTCTTGGCATCTGGAACAGAAAGGCACCTCCAATTAGCACTAATTAGCTCTGTCCCACTCTGGGGTGGGTGTGCAGTGCAGCAGTGCCAGTCCTGAGTCGGTCTGTCTGTTTTCACAGTCACGAGCAATATCTTTTAGGGAACTGCTGAAAGGAATTTCGCTCAGTTGGGAACTCAGATTTCACTACTTGCACCATTTTATTTGGTTAATCCTGGAATGAGCACGTTCCAGAGGAGCACAGCTCGAGGGAAGCTGTGCAGGAGTCAATCACCCAGGAGCACAGCTGTGCACACTCCTCTTTCCAGGTGTTTCTTCAGAAATTACACGTTCTCCAAACAGCCCAAATGGTTTCCCAAAGGAAGGAGACAGAAAGGAATGATACAGAAAATCACACCACTGAAATCAGTGGAAATCATGGAATGTTTTGTGTTGGAAGCAACCTTAAAGATCATCTTGTTCCATCCACCCATCAGCCAAAAGGGTGATGTGAATGAAAATTCATTTTCTTAAGGTTTGTCACCAACTTAGAGGGGAATTGTTCTTTTTTGAGAATTAATACATTGTAGGATCCAAATCTCTGGGAATCCATAGGTTGTTTAACAGGGGAAAACCCCACCTACAGCAACCAGCATTTCTAAGCCACACTTAGCAACTGCTGGAAGGCAAAGAGACAAGAAGCCAGTGGAGAAGTGGAATTCCAGCTCACCTTTTCACATGACAAGGCAGGACAATCCCATGCAGCCCTGGTTCCCATCCTCGCTGCTGTTGAGCTTCTTCATCCGGTACTGCCGGATCTCTCTCACCAGGGTGTAAAAAGCATCTTCCACACCCTGAATGCAAACACAAGGTCAGGTATTTCCTTCCCTGAAGTTTTTGAAATCACTGATCTGTCCATGCCAGAACCCCTTAATGGATTTGAAAGACACAATTCTACAGGAAGAGCAGCACCCAACTCACCCCGTGGTTCATAAGAGGATGCAACTCACACTGATATCCCAAACCCTCTCCTTACACTCCTGACTGCTCCTGGGGTAACAGCCATCAAAACAAACATGGAAAACTGTGTCTGAGGGAGGTTCCACGCAGGAAACAAGCTACTCCTTGCCTAATCAGCTCCGTTTTAGAATTCCTAGAATTCAATTCTTTAGGATTTTCTGGCTGCTGCTCAGTAATTGCACCTTCCCTGCTCCATTCCCCTGCTCAGGCAGAGCAGGGCTGGCTGGACACGGCCACGTGGCCAAGGAGGCTTTGGAGAAGCCCATTAGTCCAGTCTGGGGAATTCTGCCTGCAAACATAATCTGCTAATTGGCTTTCACTGAGGAGCCAAGAGAGCCGAGCAGGCGTGGGGTGAGCGAGCTCAGCCTCTGACGCTCCCCAGTGAGAGCAGCTGAAACTCTGCTGCTCCTCCTGCCAACGCTGAATGATGCTGGAATTGGCTGGAATCAATTTTTTAACATAATTTGAAGCAGTAGAAAGTAGGTGTGCTTCTTTTTGTTCTGTGTGTTTGGTGAGACTTTGTAATAAGGTATTTATTTATTATAATTAAAATGTGATTTTTATTTAATACCTAAATATTGGTTTTTTAGAATTATTTTGCAGGCATTTGTTTCTTATTGGGAGATTTTTTTATGGTTTTGGAGGTTTATTAAGAAGGGGTTTTGGTGGTTGTATTTATTGAATGTTTCGATATTAAAGGTGGGGTTTTTTGGAACTTCTTTTGGGGCATGTGCTATTTTTTCTTGTTACATAATTTGCCAAAAAACCACTGTAGGTCTCTTTATATTTACTGGGTTTAGTTATATTTATTTTGAGGACATTTCTTTTTCCTAGTTAGTTTTTAAGCTTTATTTAGTAACTTCAGAGGAGTTGAAATTTTTTTATTCTCTGTTATTTATCAACATGACCCACTTGAAAGGAAGTCAGGACGAGTCTGAAGTGATTCCTGTGCTGGCCCAACCCAGAACTCTTCCAAGCTAAGAGTGAGTGGGGAAATAAAAGCTAAACACTGTAAAGGGATTGAAAAATGCTTCTCCTGTAAACAAGGCAAAAGCACATGGAAAAATGTCATTCCTGCATTTCCCGGGAAGAAGTCAGAGCCTGGGGGAGCCCCTCACCTGTCTCGTTTTTGCAGAGGTCTCTATGAAGGGGATTCCGTAGCTTTTTGCCAGTTCCTGGGCCTGTTTTGTGTCCACTGTTCTTGTGGGCAGATCACACTTGTTCCCCACCAGCACCATGGGCACGTCATCCGAGTCCTTCACTCTCTTGATCTGCTCTCTTTAGGAGGACAAATTAAAAAAAAACAAAGTTAGGAACTATTTACTAAATATAAAAACTGGTTTAGTTCAGTATTCAAACACCTTTGTGCTACAAAAACATATTAAAGCTGAGCAGGACCTCGGGGGTCAGCAGGATGGCCAAGCACCTCGTACACTTCATTTTCTGTCCACGGATAACTCCACTCCGGATTTCTCACCCGTTTTCCTAGAGATGCCATTCTGTAGCTGTAAATGGCATCTGATCACAGAATCCCAGAACAGCCGGGGCTGGAAGGGCCCTCTGCAGATCACCCAGTCCAACCCCCTGCCAAGGCAAGATCACCTGGAGCAGGAGACACAGGAATGTGTCCAGGTGGGTTTGGGATGTGTCCAGAGAGGGAGATTCCACAACCTCCCCGGGGCAGCTGTTCCAGTGCTCTGTCACCCTCCATGGAAAGAAGTTTATCCTCATGTTGAAGTTGAACTTGTTGTGGTTTAGTTCATGGCCACTGCTCCTTGTCCTGTCCCTGGGCACCACTGAAAAGAGTCTGACACCGTTCTCTTGGCACCCCTTGGAGATATTTATATGGATTGATGATATGATTAACACAACAACCCTAAAAACTGTCCCAGTCTTAACTGACTAAAGATGGTGCTGAGGCCCTGGCACAGGGTGCCCAGAGAAGCTGAGGCTCCCCCTGGATCCCTGGCAGTGTCCAAGGCCAGGCTGGATGGGGCTTGGAGCAGCCTGGGAGAGTGGAAGGTGTCCCTGCCATGGCAGGGGTGGCACTGGATGAGTTTTAAAGTCTCTTCCAACCCACCCCTGTCTGTCATTCTGTGTACTGGCACAGAACAGTGGCAAAACTTTCTGAAAGAAGTGGGAGATTTAATATTTGTCTGCTACTGAGCCTTCACTGAGGCACTTCACTGCTTCGTTCTGCCAATGTCCCTGCCCCTGTCCCCGTGCTCGCTGCCCGTGGGGCAGCCCCAGCTGTACCTGTAGAGGTTGATGTCGGCGAAGGATTTGCTGTTGTTGATGGCGAACACGCAGAGGAAGCCTTCCCCTGTCCTCATGTACTGGTCCCTCATGGCGCTGTACTCCTCCTGCCCCGCAGTGTCCAGGATGTCCAGCAGGCACGTCTCGCCATCGATCACCACCTGCTTCCTGTACGAGTCCTGCAACACACGGGGACCTGGGAGTGAGCGCTGCACTGCTCCTGTCCACCCCAGGGTGCAGGGATGAAAAATAAAAATAATAATAAAAACACGGGGAAGAGTGAGAGAGGAGCTTTTCCAGCCCTTCTAGAGAAGCTGTGGCTGCCCCTGGATCCCGGGAAGTGTCCAAGGCCGGGCTGGACGGGGCTTGGTGCAGCCCTGGGACAGTGGAAGGTGTCCCTGCCCGTGGCAGGCGGTGGGATGAGGCGAGCTTTAAGGTCCCTTCTAACCCAAACTTGTCTGGATTTTGTGATTCTCATCCATGTCTGATGAAAAACTACCAGTATTTAAAACTATAATATTTTAAACGTTGTCCAATCACATTTTAAACCATACTCAAACTATCACATTTTAAACGAGACTCTAAGCCCTCTCATCCTTTGTTACAAAACACAGAACTCCTGTTGCTTTAAAGAAATTCCTCAATAGGAGAAGGAAAAAAAGAGTATAACGAATACCCTCACTGTGAGCAGAACCTACGCCCCGCACAGATCCGTGCTGGCCTTTTCGCTTGCCTTTGGCTGCTTTAGGAAGCCCGAGGCAGAACGGAGGAGGAACCGCTCCCGGAGCCCCGGGCCGGGCTGGGCTGCAGGGACCCCGCGGCGCATCCACTCCCGCCCGGCACGGGCAGGGCCCCGGGCACAGGAGAGTTTTCTTTCCCCCGCGTTTCTCATCCCGCGGCTCTGAGCCCGCACCGGCTCCCGCACCCGCGGCCGCGGCCCCGCGCACCTCGATGGTGGGGTCGTACTCGTCCACGAAGTGGTTCTGGATGAGCTGGATGGTCAGCGCGCTCTTGCCCACGCCGCCGGCGCCCACCACGACCAGCTTGTACTCGGTCATGGCCCCGCGGCCTCGCCGGGCCCGGCCCGGCCCCGCCGCCGCCGCCGCCGCCCCGCGATCG
>VZTD01003341.1:254198-275548 GCA_013397725.1 Rhagologus leucostigma | reverse complement strand
CGGGAGGGACACGGCGGGACACGGGAGGGGCACAGGAGGGACACGGGAGGGACACGGGAGGGGCACGGGAGGGACACGGGAGGGGCACGGCGGCACCGGCACCGCGGCTCCGAGCCGGCAACGGCACCGAGCCCGAAGCACGGGGCTTTAAACGGAGAACGGCACCGAGCCCGCAGCCAGGGGTTTTAGAGGGGGAACGACAGCACACCCGAACCACGGGGCTTGAAAGAGGGAATGACACCAAACCCGCACCCGAGGCTCTGAGGGGGAACGACACCCACTCCGAGCCGCGGGGCTCTAAAGGGGGGTTGACACCAAGACCCGCATCCCGGGGCTTTAAACGGGGACCGACACGGGCTCCGAGGCACGGGGCTCTAAAGAGGGAGTGGCACCAAACCCGCACCCGGGGCTCTGAGGGGGAACGACCCCGGCCCCCGCATCCCGGAGCTTTTAAAGAGAGAACGACACCGGCTCTGAGCCACGGGGCTTTAAAGGGGGGCAACGACATCGAACCCGCACCCTGTAGTTTTTAAAGTGGGAATTTGAAAAGGGGTTTAAGACAAACTTTGTGCTTTCTTTAAAGTTGTTAATGAGCAGCTGGAGCCGGGCAGTTCTGGGTCACTGCAGTTGAGCAGCGTGCACGTGGCTGAGCTTTTAAGGGTAAGAGACCGCAGTCCCAAGAGGCAGGGGCTGTCTGGCTCAGAGGCACCAGGAGTGAGCAGGAACTGGGGAAAGGGAATTCCAGCAGCGGGGATGGATCACAACCACCGTCCCTCTGACCCCCTGCTGCAAACAGACCCCGGCCTCAAACGAGGAGAACTGCGCCAGGAGACTGATGAGCAGGGAGGGGAGAGAGAGAACTCGTAAACAGGCGGTTGGACTAATTAAAAGTTATGTCATTTGTAACCAAGGAACGTTGCTGTGTCTGTTATAATGTATAAATAGTGAAAAGTGTTGATGATGGGGAGCCTTCGTGCAAACTGGAATAAAACACAGAAATCCCTCAGGGTGGTCCGAGATTCGGAGCTGCCACGAGCCCGTGATGGGGAGAACACAGGTCTAACACAGCCCCCCACTGGGGAAAGAAGAGGCCGAGCACAGCGAGGCTTTTTTCAAAATCAGTAAAACTTTATTCTATTTCCATTCTTTGCCATTAACAGAAAAAAAATTGGAGAAAGCAATGTTTTGTTTTACAAAGATAATGCATCTCCCAGAGAAGAAAACCCTAAATTGAGAATAGAGGTAACATGAAAAAAAAAAAAAAAAAACGGAAAAAAAAAAAAACCAACCAAAAAAAATTAACCAAAAGAAAAAAAAAACCAACCAAACAAAAAAAAACAAACCAAACCACAGTACTGCCCTCTATTCCAAAAAGTAACTCCTGATCTTTTTGGTTAAAGTAATACTTAGACCAATCATTCAGTTTTCTTGCTTGATAAAGTGTGACTGGGGAAATGGAGGGAAGGGGGCAGGGGAGGGGAAAAAAAAACCAAAACAAAAAACCAAAACAAAAAACCAAAACAAAACAAAAAAACCAAAAAAAAAGAAAAAAAAAAGAAAAAAACAAACAAAACAAATTAAAAAAAAAGCACACAGACATCAACTATTCACCTTGATGAAAGTCTCAATACAGCTATGGAAAGCCTAAGTATTTATTCTCTTACAGTACACTGGGTGCCGGCTGCAAAAAGAACAAAAAAAATGTATCCACTTCAGGCACAACTTCTTTCTTTTTAAATTTAAATCAGTAAAAGAAACTGGGTTTAGAAGCTGCAGTGTTCTAAGCAGCAGCAGATTTGTGCATTGTTTTAAATATATTTAAATTACCACACTGATGGCACACCTCAGCCTTATGAAATTCTGCACTGTCTGTTCCAGAACACTACAAAATCCACCGACCCTGGGAGAGACTTGCACTGAGCTCTAAGGACTGGCTAAAGGAGTCAAGTTAAATGAACTAGGAAAACACTGTAACATTTGGCCATCAACTCAAGGTATCTGAATGTTTGTGGAGATCTGATATAAACTGAACTTATTCCACCCTCACATGGTCCTCAGGATTTGAGCAGAGTGAGCTGAAGTGAGTCTTCCCTTCCACTCGGTAGGGAAGATAATGCAACTGAGCACTAAGGCATAATAAACCTTGGCCAAAAACAAGGATAAAGCATAATAACTGTAGTGCAGAATTCCACAAGGTCTGCCCGAGCAGAGCTGTCTATGTTTACTCACAGAGGCAATGGAGATTGCAGTTACCAGTTGCGTTAAATGCACCATTCAAAACAAGCTTCTAAAATGTGATACTATAAGGCGCCACCTTAAAGTTCTCCAGAATGCAACTGTGCAGAAATTTAAAATGGTTTCGTAAATTTAATTTTAAACATAACATGAGAAGGTGTTAAAACTGGTGGAATAGCTTCTGAGAATTTGGAGGAAGGGATGAACAGGGAGATATTCAGTACCCTTCGCCAGCCCCACCGCGCGGCCCAACGTCGGCGTGGGGTTGGGATCAGTCTATAACACCAGCCTGGCGGATCTTTCTCTCTGCACCAAATCCCTGCAAGGAAAACACAACAAAATTTTAGCTCTAGCATTGCAGAACCATGAAATCATTTAGACTGGAAAAGGGCTTTAAGATTGTGAAGTCCAACTGTGAACCAGGCACTGCCACTGGGCTTTCAGGCAGAGCCTGGTCTGTTCCACCCAAGCAGCGCCTTTCTAATTAGTCATGTTTGTCTTCAGAAACAGAGACAGCAACAAAACAGGTTCTGTGGGGTGTTCTTCATAGCCCAAAACACCTCAGAGATTCCAGACGATTCTCTCCTCCTGCTTATCAAGAGGTGGCAGAACGTTGTGTGAAAGCCATGTCTGGGTAAATGAATTTCACTTGCTACCTCTGAGGTTTATAAATGAAAAGCAAACTAAGACAGCCAAGACAAACCAAGACAGAAAGGCTCCAACACAGGCAGCAGTGGGTTGCTTCTCTCCTGTGTGCTCCTCTGCAACCACAGCACACAGGACTGACACAGGGCACAGCACTGTGCACAACAATCCACCCTCACACAGCAGGCCTGGAGTTCACTAGAGAACGGAAGCAGACGCCACGAGCCGACAGCTCAGGCCCCCAGCAGAGGCAGCAGTGTTGTGTTAGCCCAGCCAAGCAGCCCCTGCAGTGAGGGATGCTCCCCTGGGTGTCAGTACCTTTGAGTTGTCGGGGCCCCGGGGCTGGCGGAGCACCGTGAGCCGCGGGGCGTTGGCATCGTCCAGGTTGATGCTCTTTAAACGGTTCACGAGTCTATCGGGACGCGGAGCAGCCACGGCCTTGGCGCCTTCGCTGCAAGAGAGCACACACAGGGCACTGTCACCCCCCGAGCTGGGCAAGGCACCCCAGGCTTTTCTAGTCCTTCACTACAGTCGTGTACAGCAGTTGGAGACTGCAGAACTGATGCTGTGTGACAGCAGACCCGGCTGACAGCCTGTCCCTGCCCTAAACCTTACTCTTCACACAGGACTCCGCGAGAGCAGGAGCTCAGTGCTCTCCAGAGGGTGTTCTTTAGGCAGCAGAGGTGTTGTATTTACTCTCATGCACACCTAACCTGATAGTGTTTCCTACGTTTCTATTGCCCAGAGAAGCTGTGGCTGCCCCATCCCTGGGAGTGTTCAGGGCCAGGTCGGAGGGGGCTTGGAGCACGCTGGGATAGTGGAAGGTGTCCCTGCCCACGGCAGGGGTGGAATGAGATGGTTTTTTAAGTTCCCTTCCAACCCAACCCATTCTGCGATTTAACTGCAGTAATAAAGGCTTGCAAGTTGCCAGTATGTCATGGCAGAGCATTGACACCTCTGAAGATGATGGGAACACAGAATTTTGAGACAAAATCATTAGCTTTCTATTACTGCTGAAGTGCTATCTCAAGCTTAAACATAAGAAAAATTATGCAATTTTCTTCAAGTGTGTAAACAGTTAAAAATACCCCAAACCCATGACTTATAAGAAATGCCATGCCAAAAAGAAAAGTCTCTAACAACATGAGTTTTCTATTTAAAAATTAAAGCTGCTCTTCAAGAAACAGGTGGCAGCACTGTGGAGTGTGTTGGCCAGAGGCCAGCACCCACACAGGAAAACCATCAGTTTCCTTATCATTAACTTCTATTTGCAAGGCTGTATCCAAATTCCTGCTACAGGGGGAGTTTAAGAATAGACTGAAAAGAGAACAAGCCATCTGTAATTAGGAAGAGCTGGAGTGCTGCTGCTGCCTGCACTGGATCCCCTCTAAGAGCTGGGAGCTCTCAGGTGCAGCTCTCCCTGGAGCCAGCTGGAATCCAGAGCTCCTGTTCCAGGAACATCCAGCTCAGACAGACACAGCCTGCAGGGCTCTGCTGGGATGCAGACACTGTGCCAGGGTCAATCCCTTCAATCCCAAAGCCTCACCAGACACGCCACACGTTACAGGCACTGCATTTTCCTGTGCGCTGGTTCAGGATTACAGAGAACTCCACTTCATCCCCAGCCTGGAGCTCCACACCATCCTGGACTTCTTTGACATGGAAGAAGAGCTTTTTGCTGTCACCAACTTCATAGTTAATGAAACCAAACTGAAAAGCAACACATCACAAGGTTACTGATTTGCTCTGCACCCAGATGCAGCAACTTACTCATCACTGCAGTTTAACTACTTTATTTAAAACTCCAAAACTGTGGTGCCTAACAGAAGTGGAAATGCAATTTCTACAGCGATCAGAGCATTCTGTCTGGAAACAACACTTCTGGAAATCCAAGCACTCTTCCTGGCATTGTAAAGTCACATTTAAATCCTAAAGTCTATAGAACAAGTTCTGAAAACTGCCCACGTCCTGGCAGCTCTATTAAACAAAGAAGAGCAGTGCCCCAAGTTCTGGGACTCCACCCTGAAGCCACAGCAGCAACCATTCCATTTTTTGGCCTGTCACTGGGATAAGAAGCCATTTACTTCTATTTTCCATTCTACTCATGTATAAACCAGGAATACTCATCCAGCCTCTCCATAAATGACTGGAGATTAGTGCTGCATGATATCTATACAAATAGAGAGCATTTGCAGCATTTAACTTTTTAATCATTCCAAGATGCAACAAGGGCAAAGATCAGCTTTTGCATTTCAGGTGGGCTGTAATCACTGACTGCTTAATGCTGTGAAGAAGCTTCTTCCAGAAGCAGAGCATGTGCATGTTTTGTTTTTCTGAGCACTTTTTTAACACCCTGTTCAGCAGAAACCAGTTAGAGCAATTTCTGGGACATCTCAAACCCAAATCTTCAGAATTAACTGCTGCCAGCAGATCTGATGTTTCAGCACCAAGGCAGGCTCTGAGCTCACCTTTACTCAAGTCACACTAGAACCTGGCATAAGGCAGGACGTGGGTTACTCACACCTGTTCCCTAGAGCTGGAGTCCTGAGCAATCCATTTGGGCACAACTCCCTAAATTCCAGTTCAGAAGTGGTTCTCAGTCGCTCTGTGCCAGCTGGAGCAGTTATTTCCTATCACCACGGCCCTGGTGCTCACAGAGTCACTCACCTGGTCCTTGACACACTCCACGGTGGCCCTGCGGAACGGGGTGATGTTCACAGCCATCGTCTGCCCGTTCTGACCCAGCACACACAGCTGGAACTTTACTGTCTCCCCCTTCTGCAGACAGTCACCTTTGTTGGCCATGCCAACAATTCCAAAGGGATAGACCTCTCCTTTCATCTCACCTGGGGGGGGAAAAGTATGAGACAGAACTGAGAGGCCTTTCCCACCTGATTTCAGATTTCCAGTATTACAAATGCTGCTTTTACAGTCAGCTTAGCAGTGTGGATACAGTTTGTAGTGTGAATAAAATCTTCAACACCTCTATTTACAGTGCATTCAACTTGTGCACTTGTGAAAGGAACACTTAATTAAAAGGAACCAATCTTACCATCCTCCATGACTTCAATCATGCCCTGGTACTCTGTCTGTGTGGGATCTACACTCCTCAAGGGACGAATTACTTTACCAGAGTAAACAGTTGGATCAGCTTCTTCAGTGATACCATTCACTGAAAAGAGACAGAGTAGAAGAACAGGATGTTTTAATCATAGTTTATTTTAAAACTGATTTAAGTAAGTGATTCAGATTGACCAGGAGCCAACATTTTGCACAGCATGACACTGAATCAAAATCACACTGACATTTCATACATAGAAGTAGAAAAATTTTCCTCAAGAAACTTAAGGTCATGAAGCTTGAAAAGCAAATCAAAGTGTTTCACTTCTCTTCCATTGCATTCCCTACTCTCTTTAATCATCCAATAATCAGGAAGCATGCATTTCCCTCACCCCCAAGTCTGTAATACCCTCCCCCATCTGCCCTCCTCCTGCAACCTTTCCCCTGTGAGGAACAGCACAATTAGTGCAGGTACTCATTTGGCCAGTTCTGCCACTCGGCCTCTCCTTATAACCCCCAAGTGAGGAGGGCAGAGGACACTAAAGGTCCAAAGAATTGCTACTGTGCACAGAACTGATGGCCTGTGCTTGCCTGTTCTCTGGAAACTCAGGCAGCAGCTTTCAGGAAACCAATGACCACCCCACACTGAGGATCTTCTTGCTTTCAGCTCCAACTGTAAATGGATCATTAACAAACTTTACTCCTCAGCACGTGCCAATAACCCTGTTGGCAGAAAACACCAGGTACAGCCTTACCTGCATGTGTTTTGTTCACTTTCTCTGCACTAACTTTGTTTCCTTTGCCTTTTGACAAGCTGTATTCCACAGTGTCTCCAAGTTCCAGGCTATCAATATCACCACAATATTCACTACAGGAACAGAATGATAAACAGTTCTCCTTTATTTACATGACAATAGTGATGCTCACCCAACATCCACATCAGTTATCCGAAATTATTTCAATCCCTCTGCATTTCACAAGGAATCCCCATTCAGGAAAGTGAAGCATTTCAAATACATAGCACAACTGGATTTCCTAGCCTGGGATTCAGAGGCACAGAACACCAGGACTGCTGACTAACAGAAAAGCCTGAACCAGTCCAGCAGAGATGATAAATGAAATTGTAGATATCTAAGCATATATATAGATAGATAGATAGATACATTCTGTGTGTGTAAAGTGCAAATGGGTTTAACACTCAACCCAACAAAACTCCACACCCTCCCACTCCCCCCAAACAGACACACAATAAAATAATAAAACTGTCACCCACCTGTAGTGGAAGAAGATCTCCTTATCATGATTGGCTGTTTCAATAAACCCAAAGTTATCTTTCAGGGCTGCTACGTATCCCAAGAGCCTCTTGGAGCTGTAGTTGCGTCCCAGCATCCTGACAGAAACAGCCGTCTGCAGCCCGGTTCTCTTCACCTCACACACACAGAACTCAACCTGGTGAAGAGTTGTGAATCAATACCAGATAGAAAAACGCAAAGAAAACCATGGCCACCAACAAAAAAAACCCCAAACTAATTTTGAAGCTGTGTAGCTCTGCAGCAGTACCTGGGCTCTCCAGGAAAGTCATTTCCTAGTCACTACTTTCCCATAACCACGTCAGCCACTGACATTCCTACATTCCAGGGAGCAGCATCACACCTGGGATACCTGCAAGGCAAGCCAGCCTCCAGCACTCAGCTTTTCACCCCCTAAACGTGAGAATCTTTCTGTCCATGGGGATCACCTCCTTTCCCTACACTGCTCACCAGTGGCCCACAGTGGGATGTGCCTCACTTCACTCCTTGTTTCAGTTTTTAGAAACAATAACCAGTAACTAGAATGGCTCCTGACAGTTGTGTTGCTCTTCCTGATCTCCAAGCTTTTTCCCTTTCCATTGTCTCTCAGGCTAATATGCTCATGAGGGAATATTCTCCCTCTTCAAGATCCATCTTAGTCTCTATGCTCTTATTATGCTCAATTAATTTCCTCTTGACAAAGAGTGTCCACTTAGTGATAAAAATTCTTTGTTTAAAATGCATCATTTACACAGTAAGACACTATTTTCATTTATAAATCAGCAGGTTGGAGGGTATTTTTTACTTATACAGAAGATTGACCCATTTAAACACAATACTCCAGGTAATATTACACAGATGCCTTGTCCTCCATTTGTTCCAAGTAAAGGCAAAGAGAAGCTCACATCCCACAATGCCTAGAACAGTATTTCCCAATAGTATACTTAATTATCTTGCCTTATCTCCTATCTGGGGATTAGTAGATCCTTCCACATCCTTGGCCTGATAAGGAATGGTCAGTTTTACTCCACAGTCATCATACACAATTATTCCATCCTCAGCTTCCTGAAAACAAGAGGTCAGAATTCAGCAATCAGTGCCTCTTTACGAACAGTTTCCTACACACAGCTCAAGCACTGCCCATTGGAGTCTCAGTGGTTTTACAGTAACTGCTCAAAAACACAACCAAACTCTGGGTAAGGAGCTTTAAATTATGCCAGACAGTATTTTAAAAGGCAATGAAGTATTGCCATCAGTTCCAGGAAGCATTTATTGGAACTTTTAAGCATTCTGGCATTGTTTAAAGCAGCATAACAAAACAGTAAGAGGTTCTCCCCATGAAATTTAATCTTAAATAATTCTAACTAGAACCTTATGTAGTGGGAGGTAGAAAGAAACTCCCCATCAAATTCCTGGGAATTATCCTCAACAACAGTATGATCATTATTAATTATTAACAATACTTTCATTATCTTGTTCAGATAAGTTAGTTTTCACTGACTGCTCTCATCAGCTGTAGTTCACATCTACACAGACTAAACAGTGCTTCAAACCCAGCTGAATTAGAGATTTAAGGAAGCAGCCTCAGTCTGTAATGGCAGGAATGCAGAACAGATATTCACAAGCAGAAGAGCAGCATTACCTTCTCTTTGCCTTTATTTGGGCTAGTGGCTTTGGCTGGAGTGGCTTCTTTGTCTATAGTGCCCACAAATCGATGTTCTGACTGGGTGTGGAAGGAAACCGTGCCCTTGGGAAGCTTTTTAATCCTTATGGCATGGTTCCTTTGGGCAGACAGCATATCCTGGAAAATAAATCCATCAGGTTATAGACAGACTGTGCATCATTTCTTTAAATGCTGAGATTTTCTAGGAGTATAAATCCCACTTACAGGAACGACGGTGAACTCTACTTCATCAGAAATATGGAGCTGATTTCCATCCATGATCTCACTGAAGTGGAAGAACATCCGAGCATCCCTGTCCACACACTTAATGAAGCCAAAGCCATCCCTCATTGCTGCAATCACACCCTGGAACAGCCAAACCAACAATTACAGTTTTATCCCTGGTATGTGACATCTGTCTGCAGCTGCTCCACATCTCAGGAGTTGGCAGGAAGGCCTGAATCCTGGGAAAACACTTGGTTTAAACAATGTCCTTCCTTGTAAACCCTGGTGCTCGTGGCCCTGGTGAACCTGAAATGCAGACAAGTTCTTCCCACCTCATTCCTGAAGTTAACTCGTGATGAAGAGTGGAGAATATTAATTTAAACAACTAACAAGGACTGAAGTTAAAGAACCTGCCAGTACCACTACACAGAGAACACAATGGGGCAGCTCTACAAACACTGTATCATCTATAGAAGTACGTAAGTCACACAAGCACACACTAAACAGACAACTACCTATAAAAACAGGAAATAAAATCAGGGCTCAGACAGAAGTTTAAGAGAAAAACCATCAGATTTCCAAACACAAATGAAGGATGACAAAGAAGCTGTTAAACAAGACTCCCATACCCACTGGGTGTGTGTTATGGGAACATACTCCCATGTTACACGGGAGTTTAGTGGCCTTCCTGATAACCACTAGAAATGGAATGCTGAATGATAAACAGAATACACTGTCAAAAAACCCAAACCCTGGTACCAGATCCTGTCTGGAATTAAGGCAGAATTCATTAACATATTCCCTCCAACACAGTTATTACAGAGTTTAGCAAGCCTCAGGACAAGCTTAGAGGATCTGAATGACAGTGCAAAGGTACATTCTTCTCTTAAACAGCTTTCACAAACTCCAGCAAACCAGCGAGCCTTCCTGGAAGCCGCCAACACTTGTCACCCCAATGACAGCTCAACTCAGTCAGGCACATGTACTTAGCCAGAGTAGAAATACAAGAAGTCTATAGGATAGACACCCAAAATCTCAAAGGCTGAAGGCAAAACTCAGGGTTTTTTTAAAGCCGAGGGTCTCTAATCCACAGCACACTGATGTGACAACACTGTAATTGAACTCCGAATTGCAAAGGAAGGCAAAGTTACAGTCTAGTTGGAACAGAACCAACATTCCAAGTTAGAGGAATGAAAGATATTCTGTAATACTCATTAGCACATCCATCTTAGACCCTGTAATCCACAAAGAGTTTCTTGTATTGAGAGAACTCTGCTCTCTACCATCCTCCTGCTTGACCCTCAGACAGAGAATGACCAAAAACTTGAAATCCAGAAGCTGCTCAAAGTCCCTCCTCCAATTATTTACACTTTTCACTACCTGAACCAGGGTAGCCCCAGGGTCTGCCAGTTTTCCTAAGGAACACGAGTAGTTACCTATTTAGACTCAAGTACGTGAATTTTAAACTATCAGTCCAAGACTACATTACTTCTGTCTGCTAAAACCAGCCAGCAATTCCCTCCAAGAGGGCCAGTTAAGGTCTAGTTTCCTAACAGAATTTCATTTAAATGTTAAAAAATAGTTGAGATTTTATTCTTCTAAGGCAAAGGTGCAGAGCATTAATTCTGAATTTTCTACATTGTTTGTGCTGCAGATCTGAGAGCTGCACTTCAGAGCAGGCAGTGGAAGACACGAGTGACTTTTATATTTATTGTAGAAGACACCCCCCACCTCATGTCTTACTTTCACTTCCCCTCAAGAATTAGAAATTTTTGGAGATGGATACTTGCCATTTCTCTAGTTTCATTAGTAAACTGGAAAGTGTTGGGGAGAACCTCAATGTTGGTGGCTCGTTCCAGTTTGTCGCGCCTGTCCGTGGAAATGTTGAATCGAACGTGGTCACTCTCCAGCAAGGTCACCTTGGATTTTGTATCCTTGTCTCCAAAGGGAAGCTCTTTAGGAATCACAAAGTCCACTTTGATGCGGCCGGGTAATGGATCGCTCTGGGGACAGAAAACCCAGTGGGAAGGCTGAGTTCACCTGCAAGGCTCAGCACAGCTGCAAACAGCACAAGTGTTTCTGCCAAATCCTGCTGGACTCAGGCTCTGCTCCATTTCCACCACTCCTCATCTGGAACTTGCCAAACGCAAGGTAGCTTTTGGAGCTGTTGGTTGGCTAGAAGGTTTTTTAAGCCCCACCCATGTCCTGCCAAAGGAATTCTATTTCAAGAGAGAGTTTATAACCATACTCACAACACTTCTAAAAGGCAGGTTCTTTCTTATTAAGTCTTCAAAACACCCCAAACCTTCCCACACCAACAGAGGCTCATCTAAAACCTCAATGGAAGTGCTCATGAACACTCCTCCAAGTCAAACACTGCAGCTCAAAAGCCTCATTAACTGTTAATGCTCACAAGAATTCATAGATCTGGCTTATCTCTGCGAACATTTTTCCCCTTTTCCCTACTCTTTTGCTTTAAAGATATGTCCTAACCCCACAAAATTTTACAGCAAGTATTTGAAACATTAAAGAAAACACAAACTCCATCATGTACCACTACCCTAACTCTTCCTCTTTGGATTTAAAATTTTTTAAAAAAGTACATCTTTACTCTGACGTGATGCTTATGCAGCAAACAGGTACTGGGAAATGGGAACTGTTTGACTGGAAGTCACTACAATAAAACCAGCACTGCACGAATTTCATTAACTACTGAAATTCACCTGGTTTTTGCTGGGTACTTTTGGAATTACTTTGGTTACAGTTCCTTCAAAATGTTCAATGCTGATATCTTCAAAAATGACAGTTCCTTGAGGCAGCAGTCTAACATCTGTTGCAACTTCTTTACCCTAAGAGCACAAAAATAAGTCAAACACTCAAAGAGAAGACAGAAAGTAACAGACATTTCCCAATGAACCTCCATGAACCTCCTCCCCCCTTTTTTAAAGCTGGGGAAAGCAGAGAGCTGTGCAGTTATGCCCTAGGACCTTGGCTTCCGTTTTACTGGATTTCGTCTTACATTTCTGTCTTTGATTGTAAACTCCACATCATCACCAGGCTGTAAGGTTTCTAGGTCACCTTTAAATTCACTATAGTGAAAGAATATCTCCTTCACGACATCACCTCTCTCAATAAATCCAAAGGCTTCCTGTGAACAGGAAAAAAAGTGTTAAATTGTCCATTATCGGAACATACCAGTAAATAATTTAACAGGTTCTATCAAACACAAAATACACTCTGAATCCCAGCAGAGCACTTACAAGTGTACACAGCTGACCGCCACAATACATAAACAGAAATAAATGGAACTTTCTTTGTTAAGAAGGGCCTCAGAATCAAAGATGAGCTGTTTAAACCGTTTCACACAATTTACACCCACAGCCCAAACTGTTAACAGCTCTTAACAACCTAAATATTACTTTGAACAGTGCTCTTCAAAACAGCATTTCATTTTCAAATGAAACTTAAAATCACTTACTTTCATGGCACAGACTACTCCTTGACAGCGGGCTTGTTTCTTTTTTAATAGCATAATGTTACGAGCACTTACAGCACCAGTACTAGAGGAAAAAAACAACAGAGCAAACTGTAAACTCAAAACTGAAACAAAAATTAAGGCTGTATTTCACGTAACAGTTCTTGGAATAGGTAAGAATTCTGCCTGACTACTAAAACAAAATATGAAGCCAGAAAAGCAATACCAACTTACTGTTTATTTGTATCAATTATAAAGTTTATTTTATCTCCTGTTTCCAGCTGTACATTTCCTTCAACATCCTCTGGGGTGTAAGTCAGGTAAAATACTTCCTGTAAATTAACATTAACTGAAGTTATTCGATTTGCAGAATAGTTCTTTCATAGAAAGATTAACACAATTTTAATAACAATATCTGCTTAATTTAGTGAGAAAGTCAACAATAATAAACATGGCATGCAAAACGTTCTTTTTCCATCGTGCTGTTTTGGTGAGTCTGTAACAAGCAGCTCAAGTTGAAAGGTTTTGTATATGGCCATCGTTAAAGGCCAATTTCTAAATTTTAGAAGTTCAAGATAAAGATATATGAACTTCATCAAGTTTAAAAGAGAACAACTATTTGGCTCTAGAAGTTCTCCACAGATATAAGCAAGCAAACTCTCTAAATAACATTATTTTTTGTAGTAATTACCAAAGCATGCTTTTTTTTTTTGGCCAAAAATTGCACAGTTCACTGCAGTGTCAATTGTCTACATTAAATTGCATTTTTTTGGTTGGTTTTTTTCTCATAGACCACAGTGATGGATCAGTGAAGAGTTCAAATAAAATACGCAAGCTTTACCCCATTACGTTCGTAGCAAACACTCCCTGTTGGACTTTGACCCGGGGCAGCTGGAGATTTACTCTCTAAATTGTGAGGAACAGCACACACAACCTACCAGTCAAAAAAAAAAAAAAAAATCCATTGCTAGTCATTTCAGGAGTGGCATTGTTGAACACAAAATGAATCTCAGTACCCTCTACTACACACTCAGCAGGGAATGCCACACTGCAACTATTCAATCTCACAGAACACCTCTTGGCTCTAAGAAGCGTTTGGAGCCAAGTAAGAGCTCAAACTGAACCTCTGAATTTTTACCAGAACACACTGAAATATATTTCAGTGTAACTATACCGTAGGTAGTTAATATCCATGCTAAATGAACCCAGTTTTCTGTACTGGAGTAAAGGATGGAAATGATGCAGGTATAGAAAATAGGCACTAACTTGTCCATTTATTCGTTCTTCAGGTAATATTTCTGGCTTTATCTTCACCAATTTAATAGCAATGGGTTTTCCAGTTCGGCGATCAGAAGACACTTCAAACTCGACATCGTCTGCAAGACAACCAAACATTGCAATGCTGTCAGAGTTCTGTTCGGGGTTGGGGTTTTTTTTACAAAAATCACTGAATGCTTGTGTTTAACAATTCACTGCTTGGAGCCAAACACAACCAAGTAGAACTCGGGTGCTTTTGTTATCAAGGAAGGACACGTGATTTGCAAATATTTTCTGGTTATTCTGCTTATTATCTCCTGTTGCTAATGAACTATTCTGGTGTAATTCCCTCCCCCTGGCCTGCTCACTATACAGCAGACTCCACACTGAAGTTTAGACAACACAACGAAGGCCATTAAACAGTTTAGAAACTTCACTCTCACGATAATTATCGGCATGAAGTTGCAGCCTCCTCATGCTGAAAAACACTTGGCCATCCTCAAACTAATTCTAAACAAAGAAATACGGAGTACAAGAGGTAAATTCTCCCACAGTCTGAGTACCTGCCTCCATCTCAGCTAGACAAGTTTGACCCAACACTGCACCTTTTCCTTTCCCACAACAGTTTGTACCACAAGCTGCACAAAGTGCTGGGAAGGGCTCCCACCGGGAGTGGTGGATTACTCTCAGTTTAGCCCCAGAAGCAGCAGCCACGAGATAAGAGGGTATTGTATGACAAGTGAAAGAGACCGGTGTTGGTCCCAGAGCTCAGTTACCTCCTACTTTGAGCTCCTGCAGGTTGCCGTTGTACTGGGAGCAGTGGAAGAAGAGCCGGGCCTGCCGTTCCGAGCACTGGATGAAGCCGTACGAGGTCAGCAGCTTCTCGATAACCCCGGTCTCGCGCAGCGCTGCCGAAGTACCATTGGGGTACCCGTTGTGTCCATTGTTGTGGAGCAGGTTTGGATCAAAGCTCATCTGGGTCAGAGAAAGCACAGGGAAAGAATAATACTTAACATCAGTTTCCTTCCTCCGCATCCCCAAAACACAGTAACACAAAGAGCTTGTTTGAGTTACTGACACCTTCTTAAAATGTGTTTAAAGTTTTACTTTGTTCTTAAAACAGAGTAAAACCACTAAAACAGTCGAGGTTTTTTAACACAGCAACCCTCAAAATTTATGCAGGCAACATATTTGTAAAACAAGCCAGAACTGTAACACCAAAACAAAGCTTGCTTAGAACAAAACAGACTTCTGGCATTTTTCAAGTATTACACCTCAAAGTACTCTCACATTCACTGTTTCATACCAGAGCCTGAAAATATCTGAAGTATCTGCTCTTCCAAATTAAACAGGTGATTAGGAAAATGCAACAGTTCTGAATCAACACAGTTAGGTTCAAATCCCTGCATAGTTTCTCCTTTGTTTGTGTGTTCAGTCTTTCATACTAAAAAATGGTATTAAGTAATTAAACAGTTTTGCATAGTTATGGAATTAATAACCAGAATTAAACTAACATTCCTGTGACATAGAAGCTCAAGTGCTAGAAAGACACGGAAAATTTGAAAACAGCATTAAACTAAAGGTGTAATGAACTGCTAAATTAACTGACATCTATTAAAACATTTTCTTTTATGGGGTGTTCTTTCTTTTCAAGTCACAGATTCACCCTTGAAACATTCCCAACCCCTTTACCAACTCAGTGGCTTTTTGATGTACAAGTCTCATTTTTAAAGCAAGGCACTTGGACTTACAGGTTAGCATTTAAATCAGATGAAATGTATTACACCCCACTAAACACTGCAGTTCAAGAGAGACAGCTGAAGCAACCCCCCTCCCTCCAAACAGTCAATATGCATCTTAAAATATACAGAATTATTTGTTAGTTTCCATAGTATTTTATCTGGAAACAGAGTGAGACCGTATCTGTTCTCAGCTTTCTTGCTGCAACAAGCAGAGAGATTAAAAATTACTCAGCAATGTGTTTAGTTGAGATAAAAGACACCTGAGAAACTCGTAAAAGGGTCACGTTTCTCACTCTAACACAGCCAGTGAGTTACTCAATGTATTAGAAGGCACAGCATTTTTATCCTGCTGTGTGGAAGTCAGTTTAAAAGTGATTAAAGAGCACCAAAAGCACCTGCTGTGAAGTTCTTGGGTAGAAATCTTTGGTCTTTGAGACTGACATTAAAAAAATAAATTGGAAACAAGCACATAAAGTAAAGACTGACAGTTTTGGCCTCCAAGAGGAGGAGGTCTTCTCCCCCCTTCTGGTTCAGACCCACGTGGAGTAGATGTAGATGAAGGAAAACACAAATAACAGAAGCTGGGGGAGTGATATGAGGGGGCAGAAGGATCCCAGGACACTGTGTAATGGTCTCCATCCCACAGCACTGGTCAGCACTTCCACAGTACAGTGTTACCACCCAAGGCTCTTCAAGAATTCAGTGAACTGCTAAATCTGCTGTGATACCATTTCTATAACGTGCACTGCTTATTTCCTTGCTCTACATCTCACTTTTCTTTCCATTAAACATTAGTAACAATCTCTTAATTTTAATCAATGCTGCCCTCTTATTCTTACCCTACCAACCTGCAATAAGTGGCATAAATCAATACCCTTAACACATGTAAATCATGAAATACTGACATGTCAGAATATAATGAATCAGAAACACGACCCCATCAGAGATGCAGAGAACTCCAGCCCATCCTTCTGCCCCTCAAAGGCCTCTTGCCCTTAAAGGCAGCCATGGCTTTGTCCGGCTTAGTCTTGGAGACCTCCATGGACAGAGGTTCCACCACTTTTCTGGGGTAACTTGCCCCAGCAAAGATCTCTTTCCCCTCCTGTCCAGCCTAAACTGTTCAAAGGACAAAAGCCACAACAGTCTCATCTTTATTATGCACTGGATTATGTTTAAAGGAGACATTTTCTCTGAGTATCTAACAAAAAGCACTTGATAAAGCTGCTGAGATTTACTGACTAGTTCCTATCAGCATCATTCCAAGATAAGAACCCTCATCTTTTGAAGAAGGCAACCCCAGGACATCTCATACAAGAAAATGTCCTTGTGGGAACAGAACAGCTGAAGTGTTTTAAGCCATCCTAGAGTTTGAAATACTTTTCAAAAATAAACTGGTCCTGCAAGTAGAGTGACTGGGGGAAGGGAAAATGATATGTTATTATACCTTCTCCCAGGAGAATTACAGGCCAGAGCATTAACCCATTCTGGAAGCTGGAATTAACCTGCCAAAGGCTTTTGTGAGTCACCAAATGGCCACTTCACCTCCAATACACGGGAAGCAACAAACAGACACCCTGCCTCAAACACGAACTAAAGGTACATCAGAGAGAGGAAACAACAAAAATCTAGCTTAAAATTTAGCTCAGAATAGCCTCTCTTAGGGTTAGAAAGCCACAGTGCTTGACCTCCTGCTCAGACTACCACTGCATGACATCATTTGAACAGTCTGAGTTTAAAGGAGCATTAGCAGCACAGCACACAGAACTCATCAATTCTCTAAAGCCTGACAACTTCAGTTCAAACAGAGATTCCCCAAGTGGCACTAAAATTTGCTGTACAAAGATACTTTATAGTATCAGCAGCTTTTCCAGACAATTATCAAATTTCTACATCTCATAACAGGAATATGAACAATTAGCCCCACCAAGAGAAATACTCAGAGGAAGAAAAAAATACCTGTGCTGAAAGATTAAAAGACTAAAGAGAAGTTATTTGCAAAAAGGGGATGGAACCACAAACCCACTCTTACTAGGAAAGAGAAATACCAGCAGTCAGCTCTTGAGGGTTATAAGTATTGTTAAATAGAACCATATTGCAGGTACTGTGAATTCACCATACTACTATTAAATGAACATAACAGTGAAGAGTCATGGAACCACTGAATGGTTTGGGTTGGAAGGGGCCTTAAAGCTCATCCAGTGCCACCCCTGCCATGGGCAGGGACACCTTCCACTATCCCAGGCTGCTGCAAGCCCTGTCCAGCCTGGCCTTGGACACTTCCAGGGATCCAGGGGCAGCCACAGCTTCTCTGGGCACCCTGTACCAGGGCCTCCCTATTAAATGAATTTATTATCAAGAACTATTAAAAAAACCTAATCAAACCCACCCCCTTCTGTTAAAAATTTAGTAAGAACCAAGTTTAAAAATACACATATAACTCTTCCTCCACCACGTGCACCAACCTCGCAGTGATATTCAAATATTGCACTTTCAGTAGTATTTGCCGAGATTCTTCTGTTTCAGCACAAGTTTCTAAGGATGAAGACTGCTATTATTTAAAAAAGGGAACAAAAGGAAGAGAGACAAAAAGAGAAAGAAAAAGATAGCAAAAGAAGGTGATCTATCAAGCTCTAGAGAATACAAGTGCTGCTGCCCTGGGCAGTTTCACTACAGCACTGGAGAAAACAAAGACTACTATAGCAGCGTCGGGACGTGCTCTTTTGAAGCTGTTGAGTAGGCACAAACTTCTTGTTTCAGATCAAGCCTTGTATCTTCTTCAGTGTAAGTTGCCTCTTCTTTGGTCTTGAGTTGTTGTTACAATGTGGTATACTTAGATTCTTTTCCTGATCTGAACTTGAAGCAGCAGTTTCAGGTGGTAAATTCTGTTCTGTTCCACTTCATACTGGAGAAAGGAAAAAGACACACACACACTAAGGATCACTTTAAAGGAAATTCTCATCAAATCACAGAATGGATTAGTTTGCAAAGGACCTTAAAGACCATCTAGTTTCAAACCCCCTCATACATCAATTCTAGGTCTTACTAATAACGAATGCATTTCCTCTACCTTAATACAGTAGGTTTAATCCCTGTTAGGAAAAGCTGTTTTACAGACATATTTGGCATTCCCATTTCCAGTCTTGTTCTCCAAAAGACTACCTCCAACCCAGTGAGATGGTATTTCCAATTTTAAACTCTTCAGACACACTTAGGCATCTCAGGAAAGGTCCCAGTGTGTACCATGAAAACGGCAACTTCATTCTGATCATTAGTATTTGACCAATTAGCAAGCTTTAGTCCTCCTATCAATAACTTTATACGGGTGCTCATTAATTAAATTATGCCATAATTTATATAAGTGCTTGCACAGATCCTCAGAGTAGCAATAGGATGTACATATATACATGGCAATTAAAACTTCCTGATTATCTATGTTCCAAAGGTTAAGTTAAGGACCAGTAATACCTGAAGCACATTTAGAATTGCATAAAAATTAACAAACTTCTCAATTATGTGTACAGATACTGCATGTAAAATAACGCAAAGCCATTCTCTGGACTTCTGAAACAGTTTTTGTAAAATTTTGATTACATATTATGATATTTGTGTAGCCAACACCAGGGAGAAACCTTTCTGCATCAGTAACTACTTAGCAATTAATTCTCTCCTAAAGTTTTCCAGTGCCGCTTTGCCTTTTCATGAGAAAAGCAGACAAAGGCAGCAAACTGCCACCTACCACCCAAAACAAAACCTTACAGAAATAGAAGCCTTCCTTGAGAAGAAATCAAGTTTTGAGTTTGTTGCTTACTAAGTAGATAGATAAAAAAAAGGAGGATATTTTTGTGGACAAAAGCTGCTGAGAAGCAACACAGCTCTGACCCCACAGACACACTGGCAGGTTCTGCAGTAATCTAAAGGTATGAAGCATCAGAGCACAACTCTTCCCCAAATCATTCCACAAGTCCCACACCAAAAGAGAAAAAACATGGACAAAGTGTATTTTTCCAGTGTAGCGGGAAAGTGAATTTCACAACTTATACTGAGCTTTGAATTCCCTCTGGTAACTTGAAAGAGTCAATTTAAGTGACTGAAACCTGAATGCAAAGACACTTCAAACTCTCACCCTCACCCCAGTGAAAATGCTGAGTGAGGGCAGCTATTGCAAGAAGCCCAAACCCCAAATGTGCAAACTCATCAGCAATTTTACAGAAGTTTGTATTTCAGTGATCTCCCCCAGCTGAAGCATCTCCTTCAGCCACCACTCAGGACTTCCAGCTGAAATGAGTTTTCCTGTCAGACCATTACATACACGTGAAATAGGTTAAATAAACTGGGTGAGGGCTCTTCAAACCTGGTGTGAAACGTTTGCACTGCAAGATTCAATTACAAAATATTATAAATCAGAAGACACAAAGCTATTGCAAAGAGAACAGTATCACTACTTTTCCCTCACCTCATCACTACACTGGGGCAACAGTTACCACAATCTCTTTCAGGACAGTGTTATTTTCGGGCAGCATTTCAGCTCTCAAATGAGCACACTGCATCCCAGGAGCTGCACAGACACACCTGGAATCTTCTTACTTGTGTATTTCTCTCTCATTTAATTACACTGATACTATTAGAGCTCTGCTAGAGATGTAACTCATATCATATTACATTTATCATTTTTCTGGCTGTAAAATACATCACTTTTTCATTTAATGACCAAAACACCTCATCTGATCAAGTATGACTAAAGCTAATTTTATCAGTTATGGAGTAAAGGCATAAACCTTTCCATTAAAACCCAGTCTGATTTGATAACAAGATGGGTTTACTACACTTAAGTTATTTTAAAAAAATTGCTCATCAAGCAAGCATAACTCAAGCAAAGAGAAAAAGAAATCTCACTGTGCTCATCTGCCTCAAATTCTTTACTTTTTAATTCAGCTACTATAAATACTCCTCCAAATGGTAAACACCCTGAGCAGCTGCCCAGCCCCCAAGTCTCACTGCCTTGAGCATTTGTGTATTTACAGCTGAAAGGTTTAGTGCAAAGACAGGGAAGAGCTGGGCCCTGGTCTTGAGGCCTTTCATGTGCAGATTCGTCTAAATGACAGCAGGTCACATGAAGCTGTTCACAGTCAGAAAGCACCTATAGAACCCCACATGGAACCTGCCCGATGACAGCATTGTTCTGCTTCCCATTTTCTTCACATAAAGAGGCAACTGCAAGGACCTGCATTCTGTGCATCAGAACACGTGCTTCTAGAAACAGCCCTCTATGACGTGACCAAGGTACAATTTAATAAAAATAAAACTCTGTCTTTTCAGTGTGCATGCACAACACAGATCCGTGGAGATCAGGCTCCTCCGTCTCTTTTCAGATGGATATTGGAAAGCAGCACTGAACACTGGCTCTTGGGGACGCCAGCCAGTACGTGACAGCTACGAGACCAGCCACCACCACAGAAGTGAAGTTCTTTTCATGTCAGAAAAAAATACATATATGAGGCTAATAAAAAATTAAAGAAGTACCAAGGACGTCTGTAAAGAATGTGTGGAAAATAAAAACAAAAAAGTAGTTTAAACAAAAATCCGAATTTTTTAACGGGTGTGTGGTGCGGGGACGAGCCCCGCGCTGGGTATCGGTGCGGACAGCAGAGAACCGGCCCCGGACCGACGGAGCCACCCAGGCCCGGTCCCTCCCGCGGCCCCGCTCGCTGCGCTGCACCAAGATGGAGGCGGCGGAGCGAGGGGCGGCCGCGCCGAGGGGC
>VZTD01003341.1:105085-247965 GCA_013397725.1 Rhagologus leucostigma | reverse complement strand
GGGTCAGCCCCCGTGGGCGGGGCCAGGGGCGGGGCGCGGTGCTGCCCCGGCCGGGCCCGGGGGGAAGCTCGAAGCCGTGGAGCTTTCGTTGGTTTTGGGGTGTTTTGGGGATGTTTTGGGGCGAGGGGACACCGCCCTCCCCCGGCACACGGCGTTCCAAAGCCGCCCGCCCCAGGTGGATGTCCCCCCTTCCCACGAGCCGTTCCCGGCGGGAACCCACGCGGCGGTGCCGCGTGTCCGAGCCCCCAGTGCCCCAAGAGCGCCGGGCTCGCTGCAGCGGCTCGGCCCCAGAACGGTCGGGGGAGCCCGGCCCGGGACAAGGCCGGCTCCGAGCGGGCGCTGCTCGGCACAGGCTGTTTGCGGAGGGCCGGCGGCCCTGACCCCGGGTCCCGCTTATCTCTGCGGCTGCTCCCTCACAGCGTGATCAATCCCGGCTGGGATCTGCGGGGCTCCCGTCTTATCTGATACTGCTGTTTGTCCCTTCCAACAGTAAACATCCGCCACTCAAAATAACAAGCTATGCAATGCTGACTCGCTGCTTTGATTCTTATTTGCTAACTGAAACTACTGTTGGTGATCCGGGGTGTCCTTGAGGCTTTGTACCACAAAGCTTTGTTCAATAGCACCGACTTCATTAACAGTGTTTTCAACAATAATATTTTAGCGGGACTCCCTCTGACTTTAATCATCTTTCGAGTTTTAATCCCCATTCACACAGGCACATGAGAAAACTCCAGGATGCTTTATCAGATGAAGGTTCTTTATGATCCCAGAGATAATCAAGCCTGGAGCAGAAGTGCTGAATGAGATAATTTTATAAAAGCAACTATCTCAAAACATGCACACAATGCAAAAGAGAACAGAGCAAGCAGCTGCAGTTGGAATATTTCATCAGAATCAGATTAATTAGTAAAGTATGAGAGCTATTCTGCAAATTTGGGAAATGTAATCTTTCCACTAGTGCGGAAATAAAAGTCCAAGGCATGCTTATGGCATATTTCACCTTCTGGTCCTTCCCTATTTTTCATCTTATTAGAGAATACTAGAAAGTTAAGACAGATTATCAGAATTCCTTTTTCCTAATGGGCAAGTCATGAACACTTGGAAAACTGAAAACTAAAATATTGCTGTGTGGACCATCCTGGTTGTGGAACAAGTTGAGTAAAGATTGCCCTGTCCCAAAATGGACACATCATCCCTAAGCCGTAACCGGTGCTCGTTTCCCCTGTCACACTCTCACATCCTCACATGACCCCTCGTGTGCAGTACAGCACCTGCTGCTGCTTCCCTCTGCTCCCATTCCCAGCTCCGTGCCTGTCTCCAAAGCCTCTCCCAGAACACCCATTTCCACAGAGCCTCTGGGCAGGCTCACACAGCAGGCCTGACACAGCTCCATGGAATGATCTCTGTGTGCCAGCGCCATCTTCCCCTTTTTCACTTTATCCAACACAGGGATTTCTGTGAAATCAAACTTGCAGTCCCTGAGGTTCCACTTCATTCAGGCATTCAGTGAGCCATTTAGAGATGTGGCACTGGGAATTCCAGTTTGCATCCATAGGAAATCAGCTGAAGGAACCCAGGGTCTGGGCAGCGTGAAGGATCATTTTACCTCCACGAGAGCTGCACCGGGATGTGAGTCTGAACTGCTGGCCTGTTCTGTTCTTGTGTTTATAACCCTGATTTAACACTCTCTGGTGTCTGAGGTGCCATCCTGGCCTTCCATGCCAGTAGGGACAAGCAGGGGTAGGTGAGGGCCAGCACTGCTGTACCACACTGTCATTTCAGGATCAGTTTATTTCCTCTGTGGCATTCTGGCTTCTAGGAATAAAATTCCAGAATGAGGGAGATGAGAGTCTACGACACCACTGCCACACTGCGCTCAGCCCGTGCTCCCACTCGGGGCTGGGGCTCAGCCCCTCTCCAGCAGATCTTCTGACACGGAATCATCTGTCCAGCTCCAACGACAGCAGAGTGAGTTCCTGTGGCGCCAGGACACGGAGCGGATCCCAGTAGGACAAAGCTCCTCAGTTTAAATGCTGGGAATGCTTGTCACCAAAACTTCGAGTGTGTAGCAACAGAGTTTAAACAAATCAACAGATGAGCATTTCTGAGTAGTGGTGCCTTATAATTCCTTTGGCTTATCACATCAATTCTGTGTAAACTAAAGAGAATGTATAAATTTGGCCTCTCAAACTTTTTAGTGTTTAACTTCGATTCGATTAAACACTTATGTGTGTGTACAAAGTGAAAAATGAGGTTAGGAGAGGTTAATGCTTTAATGCTTTTAATAACTCTTAACCACATGGCTGTATTTTGTCAAACAGAACATGGAGTTGTTGTAGCAGGAGAAGTGAAGGCTGGATAGCAGAATACTGGGACACTCAGAAAAACAACGCTGCTGCAGAGCCCAAACTGCTTCCAGGCCATCTTTGGAAAATCAGAAATAGTATTTCTGTGGTGGGATAAATACATAATCATTCTGAGTACAGCTGAGGAGGTTCTTGCTAACAGTAGGAAAATCACGAAGAAAAGAAATCTAGATGGACCAAAAGTGAACAAAGTTGCTCAGGGGACTGGAGCACCTTCCCTATGGATACAGGCTGAGAGAGTTGGGGCTGTTCAGCCTGGAGAAGAGAAGGTTGTGTGGAGACCTCAGAGCCCCTTCGAGGATCTGAAGGGGCTGACAAGGAAGCTGGAAGGGACCGTCATCAGGAACTGGAGTGACAGGACAAGGGGAAATGGGTTCAAGCTGAAAGAGTGGAAATTTAGGTTATACATATGGAAGGAATTGTTCCCTGTGAGGGTGGTGAGGCCCTGGCACAGGGTGCCCAGAGAAGCTGTGGCTGCCCCATTCCTGGAAGGGTCCAAGGCCGGGTTGGACAGGGCTTGGAACAACCTGGGATAGTGGAAGGTGTCCCTGCCCATGGCAGGGGGTGGAACAGGGTGGGGTTTAAGGTCCCTTTGCACCCAAACCATTCTGGGATTCTATGAACAGACCAGTATCAAATGGCAACCTCTGTGACAGACTGAGTGACATCTAGATATTGGAAGTAGAGAAGAGAATAAAGGGCAAATTTCTAGGCTACTTCTTGGATTTTCAGTAAAATTATATTAATTGTAAGTGTGGTCAGCACAGGTAAAAATATTGTGGCTAAGTGTCTGAAAGCACAAGTCTCCCATAGTGATGCAGCAGGTACAAGCTTTTTAAAAGTGGAATGCGACAATTCTCATTTCCATTACAAGTCCTTCCTTCAAAACCCAACTATTTCAGCAGCTACAACTGTTTAAAAAGCAAACCAGCCCCCTCCCACACCACACACCCCAACACTTTCTGACTGCTTGCTTTTAAAATTAGTTAATGATGTTCAGACAACCACCAGCTACTGTCACAATTTCACTGGTATTGCCCTCAACAAAAATGTAGCACAGAGACTCCCAGGCCAGAAACCCGAATGAATCCTCCTCTTGCACTTCCCAGCCCATACTTCAAGGTAGATTAACGTGGCATAAAACAGAGTTGTCTTGTGACAAAAGTTATTACCAAGAAACTCAGTCTTATTGTTCATCCTAATTATCCTGCTTTGATAAATCTTGAGGAGTCACCCACTGCACCACAGCACTCACATTTATGAGTCTAATATTCTTTCTGCTACTAAAACAAATGTCCTCAAGATGGAATCCAGGCTGGAAAAAAGGAAAAACATTATCATTGATAAATGGATACATCCAGTTAGTTCAGTCTCTCAGCAGCAAGACCACTGCTGATAAAATGCTGAGCAAGGGGTTCCACAATAATTGTTTTGTAATGCTTAATACAGAATGTCAAGGTCTGCTTTATGGAAATCAGGTCCAGGACTTGGCTTCCCTCTGCTGTATCTACAAAGTACGGTCACCTCAGTGCCTAAAGTTACAAGTACTCTCTATGAACTACCAACTCCTGAGTTTGTAATCAAGCTTAATTGATAGCTTTGCTTTCTTCCACCTTGTGCCTTGCTAGAGCATTTTATTAACGAATCTTGGTCTTCCAGCCAAGGGGAAATGGATTTGGCAGAGGGTACTGAAAGGGAGAGGTGTCAGGGTACCCAGGAATTTTGTGAAGTTTGAATGGATGGGCTTATTGTACCTACTCTGCCTTCAGGCACTGCAGATGAAGCTTAAGAGAATGAACAGTAACAGTAGAAGAAACAGGAACATTTTGTGGGCTGTCCTGAGACTTTCAGGTGAGGTTAAGGCAGTTTGGCTCTTGCATTGAAATTTGACATAATGTTTAGTTCTTCAAGATTTGCCTTACAAGCCTGTGAGAAAATGCAAGGTGAAACTATCCAACAACTTCATGATTAAGAAAAAATCAGTCTTAAAAAGATCAAAATTGTTTTTCCTCTCTGGTCTGATATTTCATCATTTAATCCCAGAAAAGCATTTAAGAATTTAAAAAGATCTTCCATCTTCTGAGTTATTTCTCGTCTGATTTGATCATGAGGATTTGTCTGATACATTTGATGCAAAACAAAGAGTATTTCTATTATCTCACACTAATGAACACTTCTCTGCAGTGCTAAATGGGAGCTGTTCACTGTGCAAGGTAACACCAACAGGCAAAATCGGTACTCACAAGGCTTTGTGCTATTTCTCACCCAGGACTGAGAGGTTCATCCACACCCATGAAGAACAATCCCAACAGCGTCAGCATTCCTGAACCTTTGGAAGATCCATAAATAATCCAGAAGAGAGGGGCAACAGAAAACTTGCAGTTTTTTCATGAGTTCCTCAACAAGTTGGAAAGGAAATCTAAGATCTTGGAAAACAAAACTTTTGGCATGGATGCGTCTGCCAGCGTATTTGATGCCTCTAAACCATTTTACTTCTCTGACACAAAAATGGGTAAAGATTGAGTTAGATCCTTTTGATAACTGATCTGTATTGTTAATACTCAGCTTTCTTTAATATTGCTCAGAACAGTTTACCAACAGGAGAGATTTAATCCTGTAATGAAATAATCTATATTTTAATATAACCTTAAACTCACATAGAACAACAATTACTGTAATTAGCAATTAGTTTTCTGAGGGCTTTAGTCGTTTAGTATTTGACTCTTGCTTTCATCATTTAATGATTTACAGTAATGAGCTGGAACATCAGTATTTTGTACTGAAATGGCCAAAATAGTTGTCCAGGCATCCTTGCCCTCATGTGACAGATCTCAGATGGCTTGGGGAGAAGTTAGCCAAGAGCAATAGACAATGCCATCACTTCTGTTTCAGTTCTACTGAAAAACAACAACAAAGTGACTGCTGTGCCTTCCAGTCAGGGCTCAGTAGCTCTTGGAGGGCTGTTGCTTTGCTGAGATTCTGCCCTTTGTTTGAGTTTTGTTTGACAAATGCTTTATAAATGAGCAGAAGAGGTGGTTTATGTTTCATTAATGAGGCTGATAGTGGTTAATTACTGAAGTTACGTAAACAATCCAATACCAGATCAAGCCAAACGGGTCATTTATGCAGAGAAGATCCAGCTGGAGTAGATACGATTTCCTTTAACTATTCGGATACCAAACAGTCACAGAGATCTGGAATCTCCAGTCCAGATGAACAAAGAATTGCGCTGACCTTGAAAATGGATTCTCTCAGCAGGTATCAATCCAGGGGAGCTCTTCCTTCATCTCCAGCTCCCTCACCCATCAAACCCTTGGAGCCAGCTGCCGAATCTCCCCGGAGATTTGGCTGCCCAGAGCTCCCAGTTTGCACTGGTGGCAGTGAGGCTGCACAAGTGCTGCAGCAGTGTCCAGGTCGGGCTGCTGTCCCCAGATCTGCTTGTTTTCTATGGAAAACACGTGTGTCCCTTATTCCCCACTTCAGTGCCACTTCTGGATGTTGGCTCATGGCATGAACTTGTTCAGCTCCTATTTTCAGGCCGTATCTGTGAGTGACACTTTGTTTACTCACCGCTAGTAAAGCAAGCTTGGAGTCTGGGATTATTTCCTTTGCCACTGAAGTGGCTCTGGGCATGTTACTGACCAGAGACTTCACCAGTGCTTTACAAAATTGATGTATGTACAGAAAAATAACGGAAAGCAGACCTGGAAGAGAGCTTAAAAGTCCTTTACAAAAAGTCCTCTTTACAAACCAAAATAACTCAGAGAAAACAATTCTTAAGTTCTATCTGGTTGCCCAGACTGATCTTCAAAACAGCCAGTGGAGAAGATTGTAAAAGGAACTCACTCCAGGGCTATTTTTACCACAGTAATTGCTTTCTCTAGTTTGTAATTTAAATCTCCCTTACTCCTAAATAACCTTTCTGGTTTTTGATTATTTACAAGCATGGAAAAGAGTTTATTTTCCTCTTCTTTGCAGCAGTATTTTAGGTGACTCAAGTGTGCCCTCAAGTCTCCCATTTTTGTCATGCTAAGCTTTGAATAGGAAGAGTGATTTGTTAAAATAATCTAAATATCTGTATTTACATAAATATATATATTTAGCCAGTCACCTGGTCTGAATCACTGCATGATTATGCAAAATAGTTTTATTACTACAGCGTGGGAGTTAGAGTAATTAACCTTGGGCTAATACTTAATTACTGCAATTGATTTCTACTACTACTAAGTTTTATATAGTTATTTTATAAATTTATTTATATACTGATTTTAGAACCTGATTTTACCCTGAATCCAGCAGGCTTTATAAACTGAGTACAATGGGGATTTGATGCCTTTTGGAAACCTGGGCTTCAGGCTTAAGCTCCTTGGAGTCAACAGGCTCTAAATACCCACATCCTACAGCTAATCTGAACAGTTTATCAGTAAGGTGGCTTCTATCAGAAAAAATGCTAAAAATAAAAGTCAGTAGCATTTAAAAGCTAACCACAATATTTCACAGACCTCTGCTTGTTTTTCCAACTTTCATGATGAAGGCTGGATGAAAAAGCCGATGGGATATTGTGAAAGAGATACTGCTGCAAAGAAAATATTTGTTTTATCAATTGTAAAACCTTCAGTTTTAATACTAAAGTTTTTTTGACAGCTTGTCAAGTTTCTGTATGAGGCTGCTTTTACCAGAAAGACAAGTGCTGATCATAATTAAGATTACAACATCTTTGTCTCTACTGCATAATCTCTTCATTCCAGTCCCCCATCACCACACGTGATCAGTGCAGGACAGCTCAAAACTTTGGAAAACCCCATAATATGCTCAAATAATATTTATCAGTCAATGCCATTTGTTCTTGAAAGACTCAACCACTCCACTCCAAAGACAGATTCCTAAATGGCACATGGAAATAAGCAGCCTTAGGGCTACTCTTCTCTGGAGCCCATGGAATATAAATATGTCTCTCCTTTGAAGGGTGATGTCAAGTTTACTGTGTACCCGTGAAAACCTACTGTCCCAAAAGACTATTTTTAAGTGACTTTGCTGTAAGATACCCAACAGGAAATTATATTTTCCTATTCCCATCTAATTCCATGCAGTATCCAACAGAACCAGTTTTTCCTGAGGTGAATGGAGAACTGATCTCACACAGAAGGCAGGTGAGCTCCTCCTGGAGTGAGGAGATTTGCAGCCTGCTGGGAGCACTGGAACAGCACGATACCTAACAAGAAAATTCCCTATCCAAAAGGTCACATCTACCTAGGAAACACCAAATTGCAATACTAACTTATTAGAAGTTATTAATAATGGGAATACTTGGGGTTTTAAGAATGAAATTTTGCTGAGTTAACGGCAACATGAACGTAAGTTCACTGAATATACCAATGAACTTAGCGTGAGCCTGGTGTGTGCTGTATCACCACAGGGATGTCCAGATCAGAACACGGAGGACAAGGTAAGTGTCTGGTGTTTGGAGGTCCTGGCCTAATCCAGCCTTTCCAAATTAAATTATTATATCACATAAAAATCTCCAAATAATACTACTGCAATATTTTCCCTCCTTGGGAATTGAACATTTTCCATCACCACCCTGACATGTCAATGTGAAGCAATCAAAATGGGAGAATTTCGTATTTAGCAAGAAAGCAGAATCTTTGTGCTGGGCCAGGGAGGACTCTGGGAAGCAGTGACGTGAGGGTCCCCATGGCCTCTGTCCCTGATGACCCAGTTCTGATTTGATTTATGTGGGCTCGCAGCTGCCCTTACTCCGACCCCAGAGGAGCTGTGTGGGAAGTTCGTGTCTCGGAGCCGCAGCGTTGCTCTGCCGAGTGTCTGGAGCCCGGGGTGTGCACACAAACTGATAAATAGGGAAAGGCCTGCTTTGCTCCAGCTGGAGCAGAGCTGGGACCGGCGCTGCAGCCCAACGGACTCCGTGCTGGCAGAGAGGAGCTCCCTGCAACCACCGTGAGTATTTAATTTCCTTCTCTGCATGCTCTGGGGTTATGAATTGGTGCTCAAGCCATACATCAATTTGCCATATGAAAATATTGCAGGCACTGGGCTTTTTTCTTCTTTACCTCCTTTTTTCTTCTTTTTTTTAAACATCTGACTAAATGAAAACAGAAAACACGCACTTTTAAGTTTGGTATTCTACTGCCAAGGATTTGTTCCAACAGAACTTCATTTGACACACAGAGTGAAGAAGAACAACTTTTAAATTCAATGATTTGTTTCTCTTCCCAAAAGTACCTGGAAAACTTTGAGTTTCAAACAACCTCTAACCTCTTATTTTACAATGTATAAAAATTATGCCTTTGAAATAATTATTCATGGAGTAACAGTTCCAAAGGAAAATTTCAAGATAATTGCAACACAGTCTGTTGGTGAAATAAGCCAGTTCCTATTATGGTTATTACATGACCAGGAAGGAACAGATTTAATAAGAAGAAAAGTGAAATTTCTTCAAAGAGCAGCTTTGGGGAGCTTCTTGGCACATTAAAACCAAGAGGAACTGAAAAACCCTTAATAATGCATGCAAGCTGCGTATAGGATCAATCAAATGATCCTACAATTTCCCCTGCAATATCATTCTTTAATTAAACAGTGGTTACTGAATTGCTTGAGTGAAATTGGATAGATCAGCTGGCATCACACCTACTTGGGACTGATTAAGCTCAGTTACATTTTTTTTTTCAGTTTTTGGTTTAAATTTTCACAAATTAAAAAAAAATAAGCTTTGCCTTCCAGCAGCAAGCAAAGTACAGCGATTAAACCCAAGCCTGAAACATGCTCTGAGTTCCACTACGTGACTGTTAAGGTGCCCCAAGGTGTGCTAGATGGTGAAGACCTTCAGCTCGAGTTCCTAAAATTCCCTGTAAACAAAAAATTTCCCCATGACTCAACTGTCAAAATATTTACGATAGCAGCTAAAGTACCGTCAGTACCAACCTCTGAAAGGGCTCCCTGTGTCCCTGCTCCATGAAGGATGTTTTGTATCCCAATAAATTTGGTAAGTTGATGATATGTTGCTTTATGATATGGGGTTTTATAGCAGTAAAAATGGTAAAACCTACATCTTTCACCATAAATAGCAATAAATAGATGTACAGCTCCGATTCTAGTCTGAATGTGTACATGCTATTTATGGTTCTACTTTACTTTTACCAATCAATGGCTTTTTTTTTCTTTAGTGGATTCCATTTTTGATAAATTGTCACGTCTTTCAGTTGGAACTAAGAACTAAAATCCTGCATTAGATGGATAACCAAGCCCTCGAATCAACACGTTCTGGTTTATATTGAACATTTGTAGTTCAGAAGATGAGCACTGGCAAAACTAAGCCTGTAAAAGCACAACATTTTCAAACGTGCTTAAGCCACCTTGAGTGTAGGTCACTTCTTCCAAAAAACACCATTCCCCCCACCTGGTCAGGATTTCACTGTGAAAATGCCCAGTGGAAGAAGGAAAAGCAGGAACAGCGTGTGCTTTATGCAGATAACATTTTCTGTCAGCTCAGCCTGTGTGACTGAGGATTTAAGACTCCCACCGTATGTGTGTTACTGCTTGGGATTATGAAAAATAAGTCATTAGAAAATTCACCTTTTGTTCCCAGTTATTTCCACTTTTTAGGCGAAAGACCTTTATGCATCATCTCTGGGAATGTATCTGGATTTTTCCTTCCTTTTAAAGCACTCACTCACAAACGTGTGGTTATATCGGGAATACACAGAAAAGAGAAAAAGGGGCACAAACCATTTTATTTTGGGAATGGCACGGCTGCAATAGCAGCTAAAGTACCGTCAGTACCATCCAGTCTTGTTTCAGCTTTGTCCCAGTTCCTGTTTTGGATATTACACCTGGGCATGTCTGGTACCTTCTGTCAGCAGCTTCACCGTGCTGGGCACGTGCAGAATTCCCTCGCCTGGCAAAGGGTTAATGAGAATCTGTGTGGGCTGGGGAAGTGTCCTGCAGGTCACGGCTCACTGCCATGAGGTGTGAGGGGTTTGGGATGGCTACAGAACCTTAGGGAGAGCAGCACATGGATCACGGAATCCCAGGGAGTGCTGCAGTTTGGAGGAGGCCTCCCTGCTGCTGCCACGCTCACCAGGGGTGAGGCAAAGGTTGGAACACACGACTCTCACAGTCACTCATAAATAATCAAAACTTGCCTGGCCTAGGAAATGAAGTTCCTTCCTTATGTATCTTATTATTTTCTTTCTTCTTTTTCCCTTTTTTTGCTTTAAAGAGCCCAGTGCTTTGTTTTATCAGAAGAACAAGCCTGTCAACACTAAATCCTCAAATGTCAGAAAATGAAACTCTTAATGTTCATGCGTAAGTCTCATTCTAAGACAGCAGAGCATTCCTCAGATAACCATTGGATTTACTATTCACACTGTTCTAACATCCTCTTAATTTAAGATTTCAGTTTACAAAGTCTCAGTCTAAGCTGGAAATTTCGTGGTTGTGACTGGTTACTGTTATTAGCCATAAAAATCAGGAAGAAGGGCTAAATGCTTTCTCATACAGTACCTAAGCTGAGGAAACTTTGCCTGAGGAAAACCTGCTTCCAAGATTTAGAACATTTAAGCAATCGACCATCTTACATTTGGTACTTCATACTCCCAATATACTGTTTTTATTAGACTGGGTCCATGTAATTTTTTTAATCTACTATTCAATTATGACTTTTATTTAAAGAATCCACTGGAATTCAGAAACGCATTTCTTCAGCAAACACACATTTTTGGGAAAAAATGTGGACTTTGCCCAGGCCAAATTGATCTAACTGATAAGACCTCATGATTCAGTGACTCATTTTGCTCTCAAACAAATATTTACTAGCAGAGATAACAAACCCCCAGCATTCCAGCCTCACTACATCCTTTCACCTTCTGCTGACAACACGAAGTGAAAGTGGTCAGCCCCAAAGCTCTATCTAGTTTGGGGGAAGGGATGAGTGTTTTTTCCAGTCAGGACTTCAGATTCCCTGGGGTGATCCACTCATTCTCTCAGCTGCAGCAAGGTACAGGTATAGCACAAACCCCACCTTTTGAGTCCTTCAGGGAAGGTCTTGAAACGCAGCTTGCTTGTAAATTCTGCAGAGAATCCCGTTGCAGAGTAGGAGTTGGATTTGCTGTATTTTCCAAATACTTCCATGACTTTTTCTTTTTTTGGCTGTATTTTCCAAACACTTCCATGTGTTTTTCATCTTTTCTATCCTTCATGTCTGCTCAGGGAAAGCCTGTGAGTGGTTCATGGGCAAATTGTCTCTTACAGATCTTGCTCAGCGGGCATCAGGCTCAGCAAAGGTTTAATCTGTGCCACATCCCACACATGCAAAGGGACACGGAGCAAGGAAAATATTCCTACTTACTCCTCTACTGGCTACTCTGTCACCTCTCAGTTCTAAGCAATACCAGAGGTTTGCTGTAGGTATGTAAACTCAAACCCAGCTCGTGCCACTGTCCATACAGACTCTTTTTTTTTTCCTAGAACTCTTTTAAGAGTTTTTAGAGCACACATTTTCAGAACCTCTCTCTAAATTTGAATTTATAATTCAAATTACTGAAAAATGAGGTAAGTTTTGAACTCCAAGCACAGCAGCTCTTCTTACCGTGTCACTGTGAGCTCTCAGTGCACTTTGTTTTTGGGAATGTCAGTGAATCTAGCCAGGAGCCCAGGCTCCTTCAATGACCAAGGGACAGTGAAAGGCTCTTTAGAGGCAATGCATCCTATACGAAATCCATATTTCGGTCTTCACTGCATACTTTACACCATTAAAGGAACACAGGAAGTGTAATTCAGGCAGTGCTTAAGCAAGGCAAAGTTGACTTTTACTGCATAAATGAGTACTTACATGACAAAGAACAGATATTCCATGCTGGCCTTTCCATGCTATTTTCCTTGCTTCAGCTCTGCAATAAAAAGTGAATGAAATAAACTCATTAAAAGCCCATCTTTGTGCACAAACAGGATAGCCCCACATCCACACTAAAGCAAATGCTCTAACTCATGCCCAAAGCAAGTTTATTCTATCCAGTGAAGCTCCTTTTAACCTTCCTGAACAAGAGAATTTACCAGTGATTAGTCCAATTCCCCCACATGGTTTTGTGTAAAACTCAGAGCAAAACATTTCTAATTATAACCTGGAGATTTAGGAGATGGTTTTACCCCGAATCTGTAATATCAGGACACTCAAACATTTTGTAGCCTCGTTGAGGGCACTATGTGACTTCACACAGGCATCTGATTTGCTTATGATCTGAAAACTCTCCCATATTCCGGAGTTTTCTGGTTTAAGAAACCTACCCAGCAATTCCTTCCCATGGGATGTTTCTCTTCCTTTCCCCTTTCTCCAGGTTGCCATTTAAAGGCTGATCCCCCAGCAGAGTGAATGAAGCAGTGCAGCTGGGAGCAGAACATGGCCAACACGTTTGTCACCGTCCCCGACGGGTACGGCCTCTCCGAGCCCATCCAGTACTACGGTGAGTAAAGCAAGTTTTGTCCCCTGGAAATACAGGAAAGTGAACACCCTTGGGAATTTCTTTTCCTTTCTTCGTTTTAATTTATCTTTAAAGCACTTGAAAGCTCTTACCAAGCTCGTACTGAAAGTGTATTGAAATCTCTTTGTGGGTGCTCATACAGACTTTTGAGCACAATGTGATTATTCTGACTGAGAATTCCATGTAAACATTCCCACTGCTGTCTCCCTGTGACTTGCATGGGGAAGACACAGGTTTTATTACAGTATTCCAGATACATTATAAATAGATAATGCCTGTTTTATATCTTATGTAACTATAATTGCAATAACTAATTTTATTCTGGAAGACTAAAGGCAGGACCCAAAGCCCACTAAAAGGAAAAAAACTCCAAACTGTTCTAAAAAATCTTTCCAATTTGTTTTTATAGACATTTTAATAATCCCAAAGGAAGAATGAAACACGATGCATGTTGCACAGGCTTTCTTTGGTATAGCTGTGTGTATTTAGGGGAGGATGGATAAAATTAAAACTCAACAGACAGAAAAGCAGGAAGAAACTCTCTTTGTAATTCTGTACCTACATTTTACTAAACTAAAATCTCACAACTGTAAAGACGTGTGTGGGAAAATACTAAATAAAACAAGTCTCTGCTTTTTACTCCTCTGAAGTTCAACTTTAAGACTCCTGTCACAGTAATTTTTAGTACTCTCTAATTTCTACACCATTTTTCTCAGAGCCTTGTGCAACATTTTCAAAATGATGCCTGAGATATCTATCAGTAACAAACATTTCACTCATTAAAAAATTCACTTATGGAAGATATTTGACTGTCGTGTGGACAACTAACAAAAACAACCTTCAAGAGTAAGATCTGGAGGCTGCTGTGCCATCAGATGACAAGTGATGTTCAATTATGTACTAACACTAGTGGCACCCACATGATATTGCTCAAACCATAACTGAGCCATTTTTGCTACATTTAAGATTTCACTTAAGAACATTACAGGTGGCACATTTAAATAGAATGGGTCAGATTGCCCCTCTGAAAATGTGTTCCTCTAATATTTACGTTACTAAATCTATAAAACATTTTTAAACTTTGGAGCAGCTGATGTCGAGATATTCTCTAGGCTTTTATTCCGCTTTCAATTTCCCCTGGAACAGATGTTTTACCAGAGCACATCAACTACCAGCTGCAGGACCCGGATTTCCAGGCTGCCCCTTACTGCCAGTACTCAGCAGTCCCAGTTCCAGCCCTGCAGTCCCAGCCTGCCCCGTCCCCATACGGCTCCTACAGCCTGGACCCCCCGTACAGCGACGGGCCCTGCGTCGGCAGCAGCTGCGAGCTCAGCAAAGGCCCCTTCCTGGCTCCCCACATGGAGGACGGGGGATATCAGGGGCTAAAGAGGCCCAGGTTAAACCACTCGGTGAGGCTGAAGGGGCAGGAGGAGCTGTGTGTGGTGTGTGGGGACAAGGCCTCGGGGTACCACTACAACGCACTGACCTGCGAGGGCTGCAAAGGTGAGCAAGGACACAGGGCCTCAGTGCAACCTGCCACAGCTGGGATTGAGGCAAACAGATTTGGCTGGGTTTTGAGCTGGCTTTTCTACAGTGGCTTTTAATTTATCTAATGAACTCCTTATCTAGCATGCTTACTCCAGACTCACATTTGTATAACATTCTTTGAAGAAATGCCTTCACAGTCTGTATTCAATATAAGCACTTTAGGCATCTCATTTTTGCATTGATGACTTGCTAGAATAGTGTTGGTGTAAGCAGGTGCTGGTTTTCTCATTAGCATTTCTTAGAGATGTACTTCAGTGTTATTAATTTTACTTATTAAAATTGAATAAAAGCAAGTAGTAATTGCTTACTAATCATATTTTAACTTGTTGGTATGGGAGCTGTCTTATGAGGGGCAGCTCTGATCTCTGCTCCCTGTGACAAGGCACAGGACCCCAGGGAAGGGCTGGAGCTGTGTCAGGGGAGTTTAGGTTGGGTATCAGGGAAAGGTTCCTCCCCCAGAGGGTGCTGGGCACTGCCCAGGCTCCCCAGGGAATGGGCACGGCCCCAAGGCTGCCAGAACTCCAGCAGCGTTTGGACACCGCTCTCAGGGACAGGGTGGGATTGTTGGGGTGTCTGTGCAGGGTGAGGGATTGGACTGGATGACCCTTGTGGGTCTCTTCCAGCTCAGCACATTCTGTGATTCTGTGTATGGAAAACGTCAATTAATATCAGTCAGCAAGAACTGGACATAACTGTGTTTTTAAAAAGCAAATTTAAAATCAAGGTAGTGTTTCCATTTAAAAAGTCCAACCAAACAAACCTTGAAGACACTTTTAAATCATTGTGAGATAAAGCTCCTTGGATTGCTTCAGCCATGACCTGGTCCTTGTTCCCAGGCTTCTTCCGGCGCAGCATAACCAAGAACGCCGTGTACCGCTGCAAGAGCGGGGGGCACTGCGAGATGGACATGTACATGAGGAGGAAGTGCCAGGAGTGCCGCCTCAAGAAGTGCAAAGCTGTGGGAATGCTGGCAGAATGTAAGTGCTCCTTCCTGCTGGATTCTTTACTAATCACCGTGGATAAAACCTTTTCCAAAGTCAATCCCTTCCCAGTGATACTGGTCTAAACTTCATTTGGCTGTAGGAAAATTAACTTTGGAGACTGTGGCACCTGTAGCATCTTGGTGTGCAGAAGCCAGCAATGCTTGGGAAGCATCCCCTCACCTTAAGAGGACTGTCGTTCAAAGACAGTACAAGAAAATAAAAGAAAGTACTAACAAGAGAAGATAAATATCCTGAGCCTTGTCAGGACAGCAGTGAGCAGATCAGATGAGCTTTAGGGTTTGGGGGAAAAAATTAAATAAAAATGGCATGACAAGCTTTAATGAAAAGTTCTGATGCCTGTGTGTCACAGAGCCACAAGGACAAAGATGACTGCAGACCCTCAGGCCTTTGGTGGCTACTGAACATCAGCTCACCTCATAAGTAACACATGGCCACATTCTCTAGGAAACATAGTTCATTACAGGTGACAGCTTCTGTGAGGCAAGGCTGGAGTTATCTCTAATAAAAGGGATGATTTCAAACTGTAATTAATTGAAAATATGAGCATTGATGTCCACTTCACACCTCACAGGTTTGCTGACTGAAGTCCAGTGCAAGTCAAAGCGACTCAGGAAGAATTTCAAGCAGAAGAGCAGTTTCCTTTGCAACATAAAGCTGGAAGAGGAGGGACTGAATAGTAAGCAAGTATCATCTACAACAAGATCTGGAAAAGTGGGATATCTTTCTATTTAAAATATCTCTTTTTATCTCTTATTCTTACCCCAAGTCATTGTCACTTGATTGGTTTATTTTTTTTAACAGATCCCAGAGAAGATGGAACTTACTCCAGGAGAACATCAGCTTCTTGACCACATTGTAGCAGCACACCAAAAATACACAATTCCCCTTGAGGAAGCCAAGAAGTTTGTAGGTATCCAGCACACCCAGCCTGCATTGCTGAGTTATTGTTGTCGTGTATCTTGGCTATATCCAATGTCCAAACGCTCTTTCGTGCAGCTACAGGAAACTGCAAGTCCCGAGGAAAGTTTTCTCCATCTGTCTGAGACAGCCGTTGTCCATGTCCAAGTGTTGGTGGATTTCACAAAAAGACTCCCAGGTAAGTTTCTTCCTTTGGGGAATGTTAGAGGAACCAAACCAAACTGATGGCATGAACCAGAGAAAAACACAGGCTTAAAGAAAAGGCTTTGAACTGACTAATTGTCCTTCTAACTTGCCACTTTTGTGTCCTGAGGACAATCTAGAACATTTCAGTTCAAAACTTTGCTATGATTAGATTTTTTCTCCATTTCTGCCATGGAGTAGAGACATTTTCTGGAAGCATGTGGACCTCAAAATACCACCTTGAGGGAATTACAATCTTACCACATTCTCTGAAATCCAGTTGAGTTTGCAATTTATCATAATCATCAAAGGAAAAAACAGATGTTCCTTCAAAGGAAAAGGCAGCACAGAAGGGACTTACCAGGTGTCCTTATTCATATTTTCCTTTCATAAAGAACAAGGGAACATGCAATTAAATTCACTGCAGTTCAGTGTAAAGTTGACAAAGTAACATTTGACAGGGAGAGTGATAATTTTTCTTTGTAGAAGTCACTGACAAAGGTCAATCACCATATCTAAAGCAGGTATTTGATGTAATTTAGCATCACTGTGGGACAGAGTTGAAGGAAGGGGTGAGCTGTTTGTTTTCTTGTGTTACATACCCTGCTTTGATCAGGTTTAAGAAAAAATCACTGTAGTTCCTTTGCTCTTGAATTACAAGTGCAGACAACGAGCTTGTCAAGAGATGAACACAATTTCTAAGAAGAAAATAATATAACAATGAATGAAGGGGAGTATGCACAGTCACTAAACAATGTAGCAAATTTATTGGGTATTAGGCCACGTGATATTTATCAGATATTAGGAAGAAGGTTTTGATAACATCTTGCTTAGTCCCAAAATTTTTACTTGCATATTCCTGCGACTCTTTTAACATTGAAAATGCCCCTCTCCCTTTTTTTCCCTTTTTAATTGTCTAACCTGCAAACTAGCAGGAAAGATCCCAACTCTTTGGCACATGCATCATTTAACTACGGCTCCTCCTTCCCAGTAAAGGCATTTATTAAAAAAAAAATCATTTTTTCCACATTGTGTTGGAGGCTTAAAGGCAGCCCCAGCCTTCCTTGATTCTGAACATGCACCTTTCTCTGCAGGGTTCGAGAGTTTAGCCAGTGAGGACCAGATTGCTCTGCTGAAAGGGTCCACAGTGGAGGCGATGTTCTTGAGATCAGCCCAAATTTACAACCAAAGAATGAGCGAGTGCCAGCCATCAACCAGTGAAAGTACGTATGAAATACCTGACTTGCATCATTGTGGGGTGGGGGATAATACCAGCTATATTAATTACGTACTATATACTGGGTCAAGTTTAACACAAGACACCTTGACCAACAACAACGCAACCAAAGAACTTGGTGCCAAATGCCAAGAAGGATTTTACACCTGCATGGATCTGGGAAAAAATCATGCATTTTCAGGAATGATACAGACATATATTTAAGATCACTTTAAGCTGGAACTGTCATCTGCCTTGTTCCAGGTCATCTAAGACTTTCTGATCATGGGACATGTTGTCATGTTCAAAACCTTGATAAAAACAATATTTATTCCATGGAAATGTGTCATAATGAAGACAGGCCAACTTCTACTACTACCACAGGTAATGGAGGTCTCTGATTGTAAATACTGTGAATCTTTTGCTTTACTGGCCCTATTTTTAATACACCAAGCTACACTGTCCCTATGGCCACTGCTCCAGCTCCTTTCCTCTCTTCTTCCTCTCCTCTTCCTTTCCTTCTCCTCTCCCTCTCCCTTGAGCTGCTCTGGTATTACATCCTCAGGTATTACACACTGGCATTGCATCCTCATGGCAGGAAGAGGTGTGTTCATGTTTGTTTATATCACAGGATAAAGCCTTGAATTATACATACATTCAAAGCTCCACAGTACAACTGCCACACAACTTTTGTTATTATTTTAGCAATTAACATTGTTTTCACAAAGTTGGTTGACTATTTCGTGCAATAGAACAGCCTCGAGCCTTAAAAGATTCACTGAATCACAGAATCACAGAATGGGTCGGGTTGGAAGGGACCGGAGTGGGTCTTCTGGTCCCACCTCCCTGCTCCAGCAGTCCTCCCACAGCACAAGGCACAGGATTATGTCCAGATGGGTCTGGAATATCTCCAGTGAGGGACACTCCACACCCTCTCTGGGCGATCTGTTGCCTCACAGGAAAGAAGTTCTTCCTCATGTTCAAGGTAGAACTTCCTGTGCATCAGTTGCTGCCCGTTCCTCTGGTGCCATTGCTGGGCCCTGGAGCAGAGCCTGGGCCCTGCTCGGAGCCCTCCCTGCAGACACTGACAGACAGGAGTGAGATCTCATCTCAGCTGTGTCCTCTTGAGGCTGAACAGCCTCATCTCCCTCAGCCTTTCACAGAATCATGGAATCACTTAGCTTGGAAAAGACCTCTAAGATCATGGAGGCCAAGTATTCACTGTTTCCTTGTAAGAGAGATGCCCCAGTCCCCTCATGACCTCCACAGCCTCCACTGGACCTGCTGCAGGACCTCCGTGTCCCTTGCCCTGGGGAGCCCAGAACCGGACACAGCGATCCAGATGGATCCAGGGAGGGTCACCTCGCACCCTTCAGGAAAAGATGATTTGCAACTGTTCCTGCACTGAAATAACATCCTCATTATTCTGCATGGTTGTTTTTTTTAACCAAAAAATGTTGGGTTTTTCCATTTTCAAGGCATAACTGAGGAGTTCATCACCGCCCTGTTCTGCTTCTACAGAACCATGGGGGAACTCAAAGTGACCGAGACCGAATACGCTCTGCTCGTAGCAACAACAGTGTTCTTTTCAGGTAAGTTGGGAAGGTGACAACGAGCTGTCACTTGCCCCGGGGGAGCTCCCATTTGTCCCCTCAGGAGCGGCGGAGCCGACCAGACCCTGAGGGGCGGCGGCGCCCGGAGCATCCCGCTCACCGCGCTCCGTGCCACCGTTCTCCCGCAGACCGCCCGCTGCTGAGGGACAAGCGCCACGTGGAGGAGCTGCAGGAGCCGCTGCTGGGGATCCTCTACAAGCACTCGAAGCTGCAGCACCCGCGGGACCCGCAGCGCTTCGCGCGGCTGCTGGGGCGCCTCACGGAGCTGCGCTCGCTCCGTCACGCCCACGCGGGGGCGCTGCGCGCGCGGGACCCGCGCCTGGCCGCGCCGCTGCGCGACCTCTGGGACCTCCACTAGGCGGCGCCAACGCCACCGGCCCGCGCGCCCCTTCCCGCCTCGGGTGCGGGCCGTCGTTTCCCGCCCTTTTCGCCCTCCCTCAGCGGGCGCCGTGAGGTGCCGGTGTCGGTGTCGCAGCCGGTGTAAGTGGTGGCGGCGATGTCGGTGTCAGTACAAATGTTGGTGTCGGTACCAGTGTCGGTGCTGGTGCCGCTGCCAGTGCTGGTGTCGGTTTGGGTGCCACTCTCAGTGCCAGTGTCATTGCTGGTGTCGGTGCCGGTTGTCGCTGCTGGTGTCAGTGTCGGTGTCGGTACCAGTGTTGGTGTTGCTACCAGTGTTGGTGCCGGTTCCGGTGTCCGTGCCGGGTGTCGGTGTCACCGCTTTTCTCCCGGGCCCACGGAGAAAGAAAACCCGTTCAAACCGCTCGTGCCGCCGCGCCTGAGCGCCGGGCAGGGCCCGCGGCCAAACCCCGGCGAGCGCTCAGGCCGCGGGGCTGTGTCAGGTAAATGGTGCCACCGGCCGCCCCCGGGCTGAGCTGCGAGCTGGCGGGGGGACAGCCCTTCCAGGGACATGGGGACACTGCTGGGAGCCCCCGGGCAGAGTCCTGACCCGAGCACACACATCCTGCCCCGTCCCGGAAAGTGTCCAAGGCCAGGTTGGACTGGACTTGGAGCAAACTAGGATAGTGGAAGGTGTCCCTGGCCATGGCAGGAGGTGGAACTGGATGAGCTTCAAGGTCCCTTCCAACCCAACCCATTCCATGGTTCTTCGTATGTGTGAAACTGGCTGAACTCATTTCTCTGCAGACTGCCAAGATTGGTGCTGGAGGGAACATCTTCCACTTTAATTTCAAAGACTTGTGCCGTTTATCAAGACTGAAGGAAATCATCTTCTTGATCATCTGCTCTGTGTTGTAACTGCACATCATCGATGATAAATCCACGTTTGATGTGGGTGATTTAGCAGTGAGCAGTGCCCCACTTGGATGCTTGCACTGGCTTTGAAGTCCTGCTTAGACCAGACCAAATGTGCAGTGAAAATGTTCTGTCACCACACAGAGTTATGTGAATTTAAAAAATTACTGTTTCATGTTGAGGTTCCTTACGGAACATGTTTAGATTCAAATGTGATATTGTGACAGGAGATGAGTTACACTATTTATGCTATTTTTTGTGACTTGAAAACCTTGTAAAATGGCATTTTCATACTAAAACATAATCAGATGTGGTGTTTAGAACTACCCATGGAGTAAAGAAAAAAATAAATTTCAACTACTGGACTTTAAAGAAATCATTTTGCTTCCTGAATCCTTTATCATGCACCTGGGCACAGACAGGCAGCAGCTGATGAGTTCTCATCATCAAAACCTACCACTCTGGCCACAGCCTATAAAGCAAACTACAAAACACCAGTGGTTTGAAAAGCAACTGAAATATGAAGCAAGTGAGTTCCAAAGCCATTACCAATTTTGGTAATTTTGAAAATTGCAGGCGGTTGATTTATTAATTAAAAATCATATCACATTAGCTGTAATTTTTTTTTCTTCTGGATTTTATAATCCTTCTTTACAAATCTACCCATAGGAAACTAACTCCAAAGTTTGTGCAGGGGTTTAACAAATGCCCAGATGATGATTTTAATTTGCCATTCGGTCCCTGTACTGTGGCAAAATCACAGATTCAGGTAAAACTAAAATAAATTTTACCTTGCACATTCTTTAAAATTTTTTAATATTGTCAAGTTTTAATATTCATGAGTAGTCTTAACAGTTTCATAGCTGTAAATGTTACACTTTTGCTGTTAGTTTTTTTAAAAATATGTTGATCAAAATCTCTTAATAATTCAGATATCATTTCACAGCAAGTAAAACTTTGCTCTGAAGCAGATGAAGAAGTCAGCTATGCATCAGCTCTGCTTATCTAAATCCTTAGGGCCTCTCAATTTGTTCACAAACAGTGCCTAAAGCACTATTCAGTGGATATTTCAAGGCTAAATAAGTAGTCAAAGGGGAATAATAATTTTCTGTTTCCTGTTTACAGCTGAATCACTTCGGAAGATATTTGTGATTCAGGGACCATGCTTAGAGACAAACCTTTAAAAATTATGGTGATTCCAAGTTTGTTAGTTGGTTTTTTCCTTTTTTTTTTTTTCTTTTTAAGTGCCTAGGAAGTCTGTAAGTTTTAATCGGAATAAGATTTAGGCACTTAAATATCTTCGTGGAACTGGTTCTGAATAGTCTGTTGAAAGGTAGAAGGATTGAAATCAAAGTATTCTTTGGAAAAATGAAATAGATTATCCCAATTGCACTGTCCAGCTTTATTTATAAACAATGAATTTAGTGGAGTGGTTTCCTCAAGAATTTCATTCTTCTCACAGTGTCTTCACCAACGTTTTTCTGCTGCAGTAAAACTCAGAAAAGCTCATTTTTTTCAGTAGCTTCTGTGCTTCCCAGATACAAAATGCTGTTTGCTGCCACAAAATGGAACTTATTTCTTGCCATTCTCCTACTGATTTTAATATCCCTGAGGACTAAACTTCTTTTAATCCTGGCAGCTCTTAAAGTACAGTCAGGACTGCAGCAATATCGTGATGGATGCAGCCAAAACAAGGGGAGTGTTAGGGGACATCACACCTAAACCGAGGTGCCCTGCGGGCTCCTGTGCTGCCCTTACCTGCCCAGAGCACTGACCCAGCCCTGCCTGTACAACACTCTCAGGATGCTGATTTTGGTGGAGTGCAGTTATCCATATCTTTAAGACCATCTCTCTGGTGATGGCTGAAGACAGTGGGGGATTTTTCCCATGTGTTTATCTCCTACTTGTCCTGCAGGGTCTGTTCATGCAGACACAGTGGGTGCACGAAGATTTAAACTTCGGTTCCTAATCATGTACATAAGCTTGTGTCAGCCTCTGTGGAAAAGAATTTACACTTGTGATGTTTCTAAGAGATAAATAGGTATTTATAACATTATTAATTAAATAGCATTTGAGATTAAATTGTGGAACTTGTTTTAATAGAGTATAGAAACAATGAATGAATTGTACTCAAAACTCTTCAAAGAGACTGAGAAGATCAAGCAGTGGAAACTGACTGTGGAATCAGAACTAAACCAGAAAGAAAGTGAAAGAAAATAGAAAGGTTATTGAAGCACAGCATAAAGCTGTTCAAGAATTGCAGGCCAGTATTTTACAATATACATTGAATAGATGAAGCAAAGAGAAAGTGTTTCCTGATTTAGCATGACAATATTATTAATAGAATTAAATATTAAAGAGTGTTGCATGTTGATTTTTGCATTGAGAAAATGATTATTCTGAGCAGGGGTGTGCACCTGTCCTGTGTGAATGTGTGGATGAAGAACATACCTGCAAGTGTTTCAGTTGCTGGTAAATTATTGTTTATTATTCTGCCTTTCCTGCAAAAGATGACTTAGCATGGAATACCAGACAAAACAGACTTCTGTCTTCTGATGAACAAAATTACTTTTCCATGCGAGATTTGAGAAACAAGTGTATTTCTAGTACATTGTTCAATAACGATGTGGTTTTCTATTTGTTCCCTTTTAAATTAGTTTGAAAATGAAAAACCCGGTTTAAAACTGGAAGATGAGATATGTGAAAATAGAGATGTCTTGAAAGAGTAAGTAATACAGACAAATTTTTTTGTGTGAAATAGTTTTTGTGCTGAGAACTGTGCTGGTGTGAGCAGGTACGTTTAGCTGTTAAATTGTAAAGGTCACTACGTTGTTAATGCTCAGGTCCACAAACTTTGTGCATTCCTGTGACACGTTATGGGGTTTTTCTCTCTTTTAAAAGCACCACTTCAAGATATCTGTGTAATCTGCTTAAGGAAACCTGTAGTCGCTTCACAGAGAAGTCCAGCAAATGTAAATGCTCTTTAATTCTGTTTTTAATTGTGTTGGAATTTGTGTTTTGATTTTGGAGAGCTTTTTCATTACTTGATCAATATTTGGCTAGGACCAACCACCTTATCTAACCTGAATCTCTGCTTATCATACACAGGGACAAATAAAAATAGAATCTGTCCTTTTTCTACACTTCATTATCATATTATTCTCATTCTGTTAGATCTCAGCTCTGACCATAAAGAGTGATGAAAAAGATTATATAATAGAAGACATCAAGGCTCAGCTGCAGGACTCACAAAATAAGTTTGCTGACTTAATAGAATCAAAAAGTAAGAGTTCACTTTGCTATAGTAAAAAGTAATTGTTTATAGAGGTATAGAAAACAGGATTGGGATAATTTCACTCTGTTACTAGTCATCAGCAGAATTTTGGGGCATTGCAGGCCTTATTTCTGACTGGAACAGAAGCTGCTGCTGTAGGATCAGGACTGGCAGGGTAGTTTTTAGGGCAAGTCAACTAGTGAGAACTTTTGAAGATTACAAGGGGAAAAGACATTACTTGAGTTTTGCAAACTTACAATCAGGTCCCACTGAGGAAATTTGCTTTTCAGAACCTGATTTTCAATATTTTAAGCAATTTATACTAAAAATATTTATAGCATACAATGCAAGTACGTTTGGTCTTTGTTAAAGTCTATAAATATATGTAATGTTGCATTTTTAGTAGCAGTTTTTAGTAAATATCCTATTTTTCTTAAATATAAGGTTGAATATAAAGTTGAATTGAAAATTCAGTTCTGAAAAGACAAATACTGACATCTTCCATTCTAATGCTTGTATTGGTGCTCTCCTAAAATATTCAAATAACAAGTTGGTATCATTTGTCCATCATGGTTTTATTAAGCACAGGAAATTTCAAAATTATCAGCCTTTTATTCCATTAGTACACAGTGTTGGGGGTTTACTCAGAAGCTGAACTTTTTAAATAAATGTTCCAATCCCTGCTGTTACCCAGTACTTAGAGTTAACTGCTATACTGTGTAATACTGAGAGATTTAGCAAGAGTCTCATACTTTGTGGTGGTCCTGTGTAAAGAGAGGCCTGTCCCCAGCAAGGGAGCCCAAAATCTCTCTCTTTGGTCCGTTTTCTTTGTTGTTAAATGCACAGTACCTTGTGACAGTGTGGGTTGGTACCTACTCTGTCATGAATGCAATTCTAAACGGTGACAAAACTTGATGTACAAGTATTTCCACCCAGACCTCAAGCTTATTTTGACAGCTTGAGAAAACTCACATGTTGTATCTTAGCTGAACAAGAAGAATGTAACCACTGCCAGAATTTAAAGCTCCAGTACAGGGAAAGCATGTGGCTTGCTTCTAGCAGGAGTATCTTGGAGAGGAAGAGTTCCTTAGGAAAAACAGCCTTCCCTTTTCCTTCCTTACAGCCATTTTCAATTTTAGTTGGAATCTGAGAGTGGCTTCCCTGTTGGGAGGCATTCACCTGACAGGTCTTAGGCTGTCACACCTGGGGCAGACTTTTACCTTTAGCATTATTAGGAACCTGGGTTGGTATCCGTTCATCCTTGGCAATACCGCAGAAGGCTTCTGGATTGTCTTTGGTGGTGGTTTGTTGTTTGGTTTTTTTGTTTAGCTTTACCCTCAGCACAGTGATTGTGTATCTCAAACTAACAGAAATATCTAGCACTTTCCAAAGAAATGAAACCAAATCCAAAGGGCCCTATCATCTGAGCCAAACAGCAAATAGGATTATGAAGTATTTTTAGACCATGGATGGAGATTGCTGGCATATGGTATGCAACGAAGAGATTTGCTGTTTTAATCTGTGGTTGATAGGAAATTCTGCAGCTAATCCTAGGAAAGAAAGAGAAGAACAGTCTGTGAATCTATAGATTTCAGAGATGAGAGCTGTGTTTCAGGCTGTTACAGAGACTGGCAATAGGCAGATTAGCTTTGAAAATTCAACAGCTACAGGCTGTTTAAATGCAAAACCTGGCAAAAACACTTGTTTCTATGGCAGCATATCAGGATCTTATTTCCTTTTATCAGTTGAGGGCTGCAACAGGATGGGGTTGGAAATAATTCCTCTACCAGAATACTCATCTTTCAGAATCTGATTGGTTTTGTCTGTTTTTCATTAGCAGAGCTTCCAGTTCTTGGTTGTTTGCAAGTGTGGACATGTTTTTACTTTACTATCTACAGTTCCATATTTCGTGGAAATAAGAGTGGCCCTGCTCTGTAAGTAACCTGCTCACTAGATCAGTTTTCTTTCTGTTGTACCACTACCAGGGGCAGAGTGAGTAGGAATAATGTCTGATAACTTCTCATTGTTCCTACTTTTATTTTAGGCATTGGTCAGTGACAGAGAATCCTGTTAATTACTGTTACATATGAGCTTCTGGTATGCACTGAATTTCTGTAGCCCATTACAGGGACTCTTGGGGAATGAACCCAAGGTTTTTATAATTACTAAATTCTATTTACAGATATCACTTGAAACACTTCCTGTAGAACATCAGCACACCATCGTTCACTTAATGAAAGTGTAAAATCACTGATGTCAGGGAATGGTGTTTAGTTAACAGAAAGGTTAAAGATAAATAATTAACAGTGTAACTGGCTGTTCCAGAACAGGGCTGCAAAGCTGGGCTATAAAAGCACATTAAAAATTTCTATCACTGAGTCTCTGCAGGTCAGCAGGAGGGCAACCAAAGAAACAGATCCATAAGCATCAGACTATGGATGATGGATTTTAGGAAACTGTATGGAAGAAGCCTCAGGCACTCACAGATTGTGACACTGGACTTTGTTGTCCTGCCAGTCTTTTGTCTTGCTGCTCCGTGTAGCTTGTGGGATCTCACTCCCATCAGAGAGGTCAGTAGTGAATGAGCTCCATGGCCATAGTCAGAGGGACAATCCAGGGGGTTTTTTACCAGCTTGATAGTTTGTGTAAATTACTGAAGATATGTGAATATCACCCTGGTGCTCTTTAAATGGGCAGGATAATGATGTCAGTAAGGGAGAGGCAGCAGCCAAGAGGTTCTGTGACCATATCAGCATAGGGCTGAGCTGATAAGCAGCAGTCACATTGGTCCCGAGCTCCACTCAGACTGATTTATTGCCTTCCCAGATAAATGAACTTTCATTCTTAATACCTGGTCAGGTGTTTCTCTAGTGCACTGCAGTGTGTTCAGAGGCTGGGTGAAAACATTGCAGTGAATAAAGGTACTGCTGAGACTATACTGACTGCTCCAGTGGTTGGTAATTCCCAGCATTCAGTATCCACCACACTGGGCTCTGCCTAACAGCTCTGAACCTTCCTGACAGAGCGGCTCTGGACAGATGGAACCAAAGACATTGCATCTGTGCAATTGCCTTAACAACCAAATTTGTAATCACTGCAAACAATGAAATTAGGTTTGTGTGGCATGACCTATTTTATGTAACATCAGTAATTATGTTTTCATACGTTAATTCTTTATTGCTCAAATCCTGTATCAATTTTCTGTTATTTTATCTGGCTGGTGGAGAGTTACCTGGGTCAACACTCCTTCCTTAAATACTGCCATAGTATTAGCACTTTCTTTTAATGTTTTGAAATTTCCTCAGTATTCCAGACTTGTTGAAACGAGCATTAGATAACTAATCATGTTGAGTTTAAAATATTTATTCCTTATATGATTTATTTAATAATTTTTGTTGTATGGTTTTCAGTCACTATGTTTTCAAAAGCACAAGTACTTGGTGAAGCCTTTGCACTTACTCTGCATCAACAGCTTGTCTTCATCTTGTAATGTTCCCTTACTTTATTATTGGCCTCTGGCCTGGCAAAAGTTTGTTTCCTAGTCTTCAGCTTCCTGTACAAGTTTTCTGCATTTTCTCACCTCTAACAGTTACTGTTGTTGGTTTTCTCGATTTTTATTGCTATAAATTTTATTGTTGCAGTTTCTTTTTCATCTTCATTACGACTTTCAAACCTTGTTAGAATTGGCTAATGATGTTTACAGAGACATTTCCCTAAATCTTGTTAGAGCAAATTCTTAAACCTTTTTTTTTAACCTAATCTCAATCCCCCCCTCCTTATACCCATTTTTCTCAACTCAGAGAAACTGGCACTTTGAGGCAGCAAAGAGTACGTGTCCTCACACTCTGGCCTGTTCTCTCCTATGTTCTTATAGGGGGTGTTGAGACACTTTAAACCTGGCTGTGAGGGTCTCCAGGGTGCACAAATCCAGCTCCAACTGCCTAAAGCTGTCAATTCTTTAGAGGAAAGAATCAGCTGTGCATGCAAGGGTCACGTGATATTTTTGCTTTAGGAATGCTGTTTTTTAATTCTTACTTTGAGCGCTTTTTGTCCTCTCCAGGTTTTAGTTTTATGAATTGTGTTATTTTCCTTTCAGGTTCTTTGTGTCCTTTGAAATACACTTTGTATTTCTCAAGAACATTCTTTTCTGTGATTAAAACTTTAAACAACCAATGTGGGAGCCAGTGAAAGGGACAGACCCCAAGAGAGCTCCCCAGGTTAAAGTGACTATAAAAGCCTCCCCCAGGATGCCCTGTTCTGTTATGGAAATGTATCCCAGTTCTGCTTCCCCAGTTGGCCTCTCTGCCCCCTTGTACCTTGTCTACTCCTTTGGAAAGTTCTCCCTTCCCCACTCTCCCGTTGGACCTTGTTCCCTGCCACTCACTCAGATTTTCCCATCGGCTCCCGAACCCTAATCCTGCCTATGTACTGCCCCTGCTGCTTTCCCTGCCCCTGGATATAGGCTGAAAATTTCCATCCCCCTTGGTCTTTGGTGCTTGGTCCCATCACGTATGAGGCTCGAATAAACCTCTGCTGTGGAATTCCACACAAAGACCCTTCCTGCCTCTTTGCCGTCGGCTTGTCGAAGCAGCGATCCGGAGCGTGTGTGTGTGTCTGTGTGAATGCAGTGGCTGCCGAGCGACTTTCTGTTAAAGTCGGATCTGGAGGTCACAGCACCCCACCAGAACACCCCCCGGATCCCGACAAACCAAGCCCACACAGGTGTATGTAGCGTGTATGTGTATGTGCAGTGTGTATATACACATAGGCATTATCTATGTGTGGGTTGTGTAGTGTATACTGAGAGAACCTGAGTGTTTGTATTTCAAATAGAGCAGAAAAATACAGAGCTAAATAACATACTGGAGTAGTAGCAAAGTGAGTCTTACACTCCTGTTGCTAAGTGAGATGGACAGATGTTACAATGAAAACAATTAATACTCTGCTCAAGTCCCTAAGCCAGAAAGAGGTTTAAATATAATTAACTTACATTTAATTCCGGAGAAATTATCTGGTAGAAATTAACCCAGAATTAAAGATTCCATGAAAACAGAAAGCATTTGGCTAGTCTTAATAGAACAAAACCTCTATTATGTTATACAAAAAACGCTTGAAAAATTTGCCCAGGACACAGACTTTGTGCAGCAGTCTGAAACCACATGAAAAGGAGACACTATTATTCAGGAATTAGCTGAACACTAATTGGGACCCACTGGATCACTCCTCCAACAGCTCAAAGTGACCACATTTACCACCTCAAACTCATGTTTTCCATATTTCTTATGGCTATGTAAATCAGGAATGTGGTTGACCTGCATAAGACATCCATCAGATCGAATTCCAAATGGGAGTTAGGTGACTACTGGGAAGGGCACGTGTTCCCAGAGCTGCAGGCAGGGAGCCCAGGGAGAGGCTGACAAAGAACAGTGGCTTTGTTGACCTCTTCTCCCACTTGCTCCCCCAAATGTGAGTGTTTTCCCCCATCTGGGGACATTGTTTCATTGGTATTGATGCAATATTTTGCTTCTTACTGTGCTGGAAGGAGGGTTTTGTAAAAGTTTTTTCCCTATCAATTAGTATTGAGTGAATTGCTTGTTACTTCAATATTTGCTCAGTAGGTTCCAGGCCGGACAATTTCTGAGGGTTTTGCTTGAGCAGGTAAGTCAGGCTGTGCCTGAGCAGTCTGCAGAGCAGTTGGTTTGATTTCCTATTTGTTGCTTCATGGGCACTGCATAGACTTAGAGAATCCCAGAATGGTCTGGGTTGGAAGGAACCGTAATGCTCATCCCATCCCACCTGCTGCCATGGGCAGGGACACCTGCCACTAGACCGGGTTGCTCCAACCTGGAACACTTCCAGGGATGGGACAGCCACAGCTCCTCTGGACAACCTGTGCCAGCATTTCCCAGCTGTGCCTGCCTGGAAAGGAGCAAACAGAGTGAACCAGACCTCGTGTCTTGGGGTGACTCTATCATGTGTATCCCCTATCATGCTCTATGCTCCTTAAACCTTAGCAAAACACAGGTGTAAAACTCATCATCTGTGATTATGGAGAACTCCATATCCATGCCAGCCTTCCTGCCATGGTCTTGCTGTCCTATGGAGCGATTAAATTAATCAATAATAACAACTTTTTTAAAGCACTGGTTAGTTTAAAAGCCTGAGGAGAGAATGACTGTTAATATAATTAGATTTCCAGCTCCAGTTTCCAGGTTAGGATATTATGGACATGTTTGTTCCTATCACATTTGCTTTGTGGTTCAGTATGAATTTTCAATAGATGACTTTGTGATAAGAAAGCAGCAATTCAGATGCAATTATATAAAGAGCAAGATCAGCCTGGAATTAGCCTGGAGAGTATAAAGCACACACAGAGCTTGTGCTGGGTCACTGCCTCTCCCAGCTCGAGGCAGAATCAGGTTCCTGTAATAGGGAAGAATTCTGCTGACAAGAGGTTGGTCTTTCCAGACTGGTGTTGTTGCAGCTACACGGTAAACCAGCCTGCGTAATGGATGGCTTTGCTATGGGAAACTGGCAGCTGGAAGTGACTAGAGGGTGATGTCCAAATGTTGGTAGACACTGTCATTTAAAGTTTATCATTTAGCGGCTCTAGAGTAGTTCCTGAAATTGTCTTGGAGCTGATCAAAGCTTTGTTCTTGGGATCCCCCCGCAGGTCTGAGAAACGAGGTCAGCACAACAGACAGATAAAGCAGGATTCATTGAGTTGAACTCTTTGCTGATGTTCTTTATTGTAATTTGCTTGAATCTATTATTTAATTCTTGGCAGTGTTCCCATCTCATCATGCCTCTAAGCCACTGGAAATTGAAAAATCCAGTTTTATGCCTGATATGCACAGCCTTGTCTTTTTCTCTCTTTAACATTTTATAAGATGCTCTCTTTAGAAAATTATTTTAAAACAGTGAGATTATTTTAATATCTCTGGTTAATTCTAGAGCTCATGTTCTCTTACATGTCACACTTTCAAATCTTTCAGCTCCTGTTATTTGTTCTGTGTCAGGATTTTATCACTCATTAGTGAGAAGTTCCATGTAATACGCTTTAGTGGGGGGAAAGTGAATTTGTTCTGTTGTTCGTGGTCTCTTTTCTCGTGTTGTCTGTTTAATGGTCAGTATTATTTCAGTAAGGTCTGAGATTGGAAAGAAATTGTCAGGCTGTAGCTAGAAATGTTAAGATGACTCCCAAGTCTGTGACTGTCCTGGCTGTTCTCGTCGAATGCTGAGGACAGGGCTGGAAGGCACATCCCATTTTACCTGTGGTTTGCTCTGTTTGTTTGTTCTTCATCCAGCATGAGTCCCTTCTTTGTGATGTCTCTCCTCTTTGGCCTGACTTTCGGACAAACAGCATCACTCTGTGCTCCTTCTGAGTACACAATCCATGTGGAGAAACGGGAATGTGCCTACTGCCTGGCCATCAACACCACCATCTGCGCTGGATTCTGCATGACTCGGGTACGAAGCACTGCTCTGCTCTAGGCAGATGTTTCTGCAACAGCCACCACTGCAACCAAGCGTCTGTTCTCCCAGAAAATAGTGTGTAAATGATTTAATTCTAATAGAGGTTATCACAAACAGAAAAACTGCACCGTCACCATGTTTTCAAGTTAGCGTTTTTGCAAAGGTATGGATGAAAAATGCCAAGCCTCTGGAACCATGGAGGTGATAACACCAGTGGCACAGCAGAGACCTGACTGCTGCTGCCACTGCAGAGCCTCTGTGGGCAGTTTGTGAGGGCAGGATGGAACAGGTGAGGGGCAGATTATGTTGGGTCACTCTTAATTAATGCAAATATCTTAGGTAACTTCTGCTCCCACTGCTGCTATCTCAGCTGGCTGTGGGGACAACTCTGCACCAGCCACACCACTGCACACAACTTCACTGTTCAACACAGCCTTTTGAGTTCCAGCTTGGGCAGCAGGGAGCCAGAAGAGATCACAAAGCACAGGGAACACTCCGAACCAAGTGGATTAGTTAAACCATAAAAACAAGGTGAATGTATCTGTGTGGGGAGGGAGCCCTGGTCACAATCAGAGCTCTGAACTGAGTAGTGCCACAGCTGGGCTCAGTGTATGAGTTTCAGTCTGCACTTCACGTGCTTCAGTGAGACAACACATTTCTCTTCTCTTTGTAGGACAGCAATGGCAAGAAGCTGCTCCTCAAGAGTGCTCTGTCCCAGAACGTGTGCACGTACAAAGAGATGCTGTACCAGACAGCGCTGATCCCGGGCTGCCCTCACCACACCATCCCCTACTACTCCTACCCCGTGGCTGTGAGCTGCAAGTGTGGCAAGTGCAACACTGACTACAGTGACTGTGTCCGTGAGAGGGTCAGGACAAACTATTGCACTAAGCCACAGAAGCTCTGTAACAAGTAAAGCTTTCAATGGAATGAGGGTGAAATGTACTGCTCTGCTCACACCTGAACAGAAATAAAAGTGTATTTCATATTCGGTTTGCAAACTGGTGTGCACAAAGATTATTCTGAAGGTGTATCACTAGTTGCTTCAATTAACTGGGTATTCTGAGACAGGCAGAAAAGAATCATAAAACGCTGCATGTTTGTATTTAGAACCCACATGAATTTACTCTGGGGAAGAAGGAGACATGACTGTGTGGATGTATCAACCTTTGCTCATAAATCCCAGATATTTTGTAAACAGATGCTCAGAGATTCAATATATTGACATATTTCAGAACTTGATATTGATTTATTTCAGAGTTCATATATTTCACTTGATATATTTCAGAGTTAAAAAAGAAGCCACACACACTCTTGGTATTGAACATTTAAAATAGATTTTGACACACTTATAGCCTTCAAATCAGCAACAATATTTTTCCATCTATGTAATGTAGTTTAGACACTGTAGATCTGTGTCCTCCCTGCTGTTGTCCAGACCTGTGTTTATTTGGAATGCTTCTCCATGGCTCTACATGAATGGCATAACCCCCCCTTCCCTGCTGAAATACAGTTTGAAATACACCTGTCTCTGTGAGCACTGAGGAATCACTGAAGCTTCAAACCTTGATGCTCTGTTCTCCACGAGGGGAGTGTGGTGCCATCAAACTGAAAGCAAAACTCAAAAAAACCCCTTTTTCCCCACCGGTCAGCAGGTCCCGTGGGAGTGGAAGGAGAGTTGAGCCCACCCTGTGTGCTGAACATGCACAGGTGAGAGCTGCAGAGCCAGGAATAAAGGAAAGTAATGTATGTAATTAAGTAAACTAACAACTGTTTCCTTTCCACTGAGATTGTAGCTCACAAGAAATTAGATATTCCATTCACATCTTGCTTGAAATAGTAAATAAAGGAACCAGAATTCACAGGATACAAATACGAAATTTAACATTCTTAGAAAAATCTTGCTTTCAGGATTGCAGTTTTCAACAAAAGGTCCTAGAATCTGCTTCTCTATTCCAAACACCTTCATTTTATTTCATCTGCAGCAAAACCTGTGAGAAAGCCCAAGGGAACCTGCTGGTACCCCCCTGGAGCAGGGGTTTGGACCAGAGGAGCTCCAGAGGTCCCTTCCAACCTCCCCCAATCCATGATAATTTGAATACGTGTCATGGATTCTACACAAGGTATGAGCTGCAATTATCACGTGCATAATTTGGTGATAAAGAAATGGCTTCACAGGCAAGGTTTGAAAATTTAAATTTTCCAAAACCACGTTTGAAATTTACAGAAAATCCAGAGCACCTGCAGGAGCAGTGGGACCTCTACTTCTGTAAAAGTGATCCCTCACACCTACGGTTTAGACGACCCAGTTATGGCTAATTTTGTACAAGATTATTTCTAAAACTGTTTGGAGCAGGAGAGGTTAGTTACAAGTAAGTTACAAATATTTTCTGGTGGTGAGAAGTCTGGTATTCCCAGCCCCTTCTGTGTATCACACAGAGGAGCTGTAGTCTCCCAAGCTCTCAAAGAAAGAGCTGCGACATGAACTGCTGCTCTGTAGTTGGTGAAGAGCAGAGGAATGGTAGAAAAAAAAATGGGAAATAGGTATTTATTGAACAAAGCAGCCTTTACGGTATCTGGTAAGTGCCAAAGAAACAAAGTGTTCAGCTTTAAGATTAGCCAGAGCTTTCTCAAGGTGTCTGGACTGTTAAAAATGTTATTTAGCACAGGAAAATATAATTCTGTTTACTATTAAGCAGCACTTGTACTTAGCAAAACAAAAAAAGGGTACTTGGCCTATTTACAGTATCAGCAGCACTGCAAATTAATTGTAATGTCCTTTATGGCCTGACAGATTTCTCTTCACTACAAACAAAAACCAAGTTTACTTTTATGGCTAATGCCTATGCCAAATCATTGAGAGAAAAATACCTAATGGGTCTTCTTTTGCAGTTCAGAAAAACCCAAATTGAGACGTTTAGGTTGTGCTAACATATCTATTTAACTACACATTTCCATACCCTCGGAGGACTGTGTCCCTCTGACCTTTAAGCAGTTTTCATGTTCAACTTTAAGACCCCCAGGTCCAGTGATAAACCCCTGTTCAGGTGATGATTCCTTACAGACATGTGTTTGTTACCTTCCATTTATCCTAAGATCCTTTCCACATAACTGAGAGATGGATTTGCAAGCAATCCAAACATCTTCACCTTTTGTCCGCATCTCAGTCTGGGTGGGGAGGTCACAGAACGGGCTAGGGGCTCCGAGCTGGGGGGCCCCGGGGCTGGAGCCGCGGCCGCTCCCGGCGCTCCGCGCCCGCGGCAGATGCTCAGAGAAGCACAAACCCGAACGCATTCACACGCAGAGCCCAGGGAAGGAGAAGGAGAAAGAGTGAGAAGGAGCCCGCGCTGTCCCCGGTTCCTCGTGGGGGAAACCGCGGCGTGGGCTCCGCACCCGCGCGGGGCTGTGGCGGCACCGCCCGGCCCACAGGGGGCGCTGTGGCGAGGGCTCTGAGGGGCAGCCCCGGGCACGGCCCCTCCTTTACCGGCCCCGCGCCCGCTGGGGCCGCCGCTCCCCCGCGGAACAGCGCCGCATCTAAAGCGGCGTGGGCAGCATTTGAGGGGGGGGGATTCCACCCCTTTGCCGCGCTCAGGTGAGACCCCCACCTGCAGAGCTGCCTCCAGCCCTGGGGCCTAGCACAGGAAGGACCTGGAGCTGCTAGAGCCAGTCCAGTGGAGGTACCGGGATGATCAGAGGGATTGAGCAGCTCTGCTGTGGGGAACGTCTGAGAGAATTGGGATTGTCCAGCTTGGAGGAAAGAAAGTTCGGGTGACCTAACTGTGGCCTTCCAGTACTTGAAGGGTGACTACAAGGAAGACAGAACAAGGGGGAATGGTTTCACACAGACAGTAGGTTTAGATTGGATATTAGGAAGAAATTGTTCCCTGTGAGGGTGGGGAGGCCCTGGCACAGGTTGCCCAGAGAAGCTGTGGCTCCCCCTGGATCCCTGGAAACGTCCAAGGCCAGGCTGGACGGGGCTTGGAGCAGCCTGGGACAGTGACGGTGTCCCTGCCCACGGCAGGGGGGAACGGGATGAGCTTTACGATCGCTTCCCGCCCAAACCATTCTGGGATTGTGGCACCGCCCCGCCCGCAGCGCGAGCAGCCAATGGGGGGCGAGCACCGCCCGCTGTCCCGCCCCCACCGGGCGGGGCCTCCCCGGCACGCGGGTCCCTGAGGGGAATTCCGGCGATGCCGAGTTCGGATCCTGACGGGTTCCGGTCCTGTCCCGGTCCCCGGCCCAGGACCCTGCCTGCCTCGCTGGCCGAGGGCCGTTCCGTCACCTGGAGCCCACCCGGTGTTCTGGATGCAGCAGGTGAGGCGGAGGCAGCACCGGGGTGCCCTCAGGGCCTAGGGTGGCTCTGGCCGCGCGGATCGAGTTCTCTCCGGGAGTCGTTTATTCCAGGTTATTTTTATTAGGAAGTTGTTTCGAATTCAAGACACCAAGCCGATAAAACGCCACTTCGGATCACATCATAGGGAAGTGAAAGCTAATTTCAGCCACAGAGTTAAGTTTGTTTTCTCTCAAAGCAAGAGGTAATTCTGCCACAGACTTGGCAGCATGAACCGAAATGCCAGTTCTGTCCAAAATCAGAATTCATGCTCTACCATAAACGTTATCCTGGAAGTGGTTTATGTTTTGGAGAACCTCGTGGCTGGAGCACCAATAGAGAGGAAAAAGATTGAAAAGCTTTATTTATGTACATTTTCTATGAACAGCATCCGATGCTGTTAATCCGTAGCCTGCAAAGGCTGTACAATACAGCATTTGCGGGCTTAAGACAACTCAATTTCTTTTTCAAGACACATGAAACTTGTTTTGTTATAAAACTATCAGTATCAAGACAAGTGAAATACGACTCTTCATTGTAGGGATGTCACAGGGCTAAGCTTTATCAGCTGCTGTGTGGTCTCTGAGAGGTACCAAAACTGGCTGAGGTTTCCCTGTGACAAAGGAAGCTCCCACTGAAATCAGTTACTTAGAAAAATTAGACAAGGGAAATGTGAATAAGGGATGTTTAGAGACACCATAAGGGCATCAACAACTTACATCTTTATGCTTTAGAACAAACTGACAGGAGAACAAGAAAACATGTTTGATGTGCTTTCAGAATTATCACCTGGAGGGATCTGATCTTTTGTCACTTTCCTCTGACACGGGTGCCAGGGACAGGATACATGGGTATTTTTGCTGCCTTATGTGGCAGTAAATCTTTCAATGAGTTAAAAAATACCTTCAGTTACTAAGATGCAGAGAAGACTGCAATTATATTAAGCACCTCACAGCAGCAGGAAACTACAAAAGACCTTTATACCTGGTTTCTGTTAAAGGCACTAGTACATGAATAACATGTTGATTTCCAGCTTAATTTATACCAGTAACTTAGAGAACTAAACCAGTAACAGGTATTGTCCTGTTGCTGGTATGCAGTGCAAGTATCCCCTAGACCTAAATAACAGTAACCCTAGAGCTGATGCGGGAATGCTCAGAAAATTAATGCCCTGTTTAGAGGAAGAAAAAAACAAATCACAAACCCAAAACACTTCAGCAGAAAGTTTGGTGGTTCGAGTCTGAATTTAAAGAAGGTTTTTTTGTACCACTTTTTCCTGTTTTCCTAAGGCACTGGGGTGGTTTTGTACTTCTGGGGGAGTGGAGGGCTGGGGAAGCAACAGCAGGTTCTGCAAGCTGCCTTGGCATTCAGTGCATCTCAAAGCAGGAGTGGGCATCTTCCAACTTACTCAAGAAATAATAAATAAAGAGATAAACTCTGGTCCTGTCATTACATTCTGGTGCTACGAATTTGAGGAATGAAACCTAACTATGTGTAGATGTGTCTAAAATGAATAGAATACTGTCATGAGGGGGAATGTAACAGAAGGAAATTGCTTTATTTGCAGTCAGTTTCTATCCCTGTAGGACAACAATCTTGGAACCTGAACCACTGGCTGTGGTGCTATTTTTACTGATTTTCCTGGAAAACTGGCTTGCTCTGAGTGGTAAAAATACACTGTACAAGAGCTTCTTCTTTCTGCCAGTACTACCTTGGGACAACACACCACAGCTGGGCACTACCCCATCATCTCTTCAGAGCAGAACCACTGTAGGGACAGCCTCAGGTACACCTGCGAGCCAGGAAATTGCTTTGCTGGCTGCTATGTTAAACTAATTTCTACGTTTCAGCTTGAGACCTTCATGGATTTGCTGCCAGTGCCATTCTCCCAGCTGAGCCTTTCTTAGGAGCAAGCAGCAGATCAGGGCCCTGTTTCCTGTTCTGGTTCTTGCAGAATGAGGTCCCAGGCCCTGTTTTTAATTAACATCCATTGCTAATCAGCTTTGACAGAGTGACACGAGCCTGACTCTTTCCTGGTGTGTGATCTCATGTGTCCCTGCCAGCCTAAAGCTCAGCCTGGACACGGCTCAGTCGGCAGTGCCTGCCATGCCCAACTCTTAGTGCAGTGCCACAGCTCTTGGCTGGACGATTGGAAAAGAGAAATCCATGTAAAAGACAGCAAGATGTGTCAACTAAACCAGATACTTGGAGCAGTAGCACTACCCCAAATCCTGAAGTGACAGAAAACTGATGGGAGTTTGAGTTTCTTTGGGGAATAAGAGATAAAAAGTAAATCATAGATAACAGGTGGTATATCCCACACAAATATGTGCACTAGGATACATATTTCCTGAAATCCCATTTTGCTCCACTGTGTTTCAGTGGAACAAAGACCCCATGACTTGTAAATTCCAAGGCCTCTTAGACACTGGACTATTGCAATGTGTAGTTTAACTGAACTTCTCCCCATCATGTATGGAACAACTGCATCAGGAATCTAAACTGATGATCACCAGATCTGATGCTATGGGGGTATATTTAGCAAAAAGCTGTTCTCTGAAATGGTGAATTATCTCAAGTAAGCCAAAAATTAACAGATCCTGAGCCTTTGATGTACTTAATTTCCTGGGGACAACCTTTCTCCGTTCTAGGCTGGTTCAAAAGGAACACTCTCTTAATAATAAAAATGACAAATAGAAAAATTAAAATACAGAAACAAACTATGTAAACGCAAGCCCTGAGGTATTTCAAGCACACAGTGTAATTTTTATACCTGACATGCAATCTAAAGGTGCCAGTAAGAAAACTTACTTCATGGCTCGGTAAAAATGTCCCATCTTTCTTTCCTGCCTTCTGCCCCCAGGAAAGGGCAAGAAGTTGAGGTAAGAGCCCTGTGGAAGCTGTGATAGTCACAGAAGCAAAAATTGAGGATATTAAAGTGCCGGGTGTCTTTGTCTGACCACTTTCACTCTTTGTTTGGCTTCCACAGGCCAGTTAGATTCTGCAGAGATGTGACAAAGAGGCTGCTTTTCTGGACCTAGGCTCCACTCCTGCACCAGTTTGTAGCCACAGTGAGGCTTTTGGGACAAAAAGGCTGCTGAATGTGGATTTTAGTGGCCCCTTGAACTCACAGTTGGGTTTTTTGGTGTATCTCAGCCTAGCTTGGGAAGCTTAAGCACACTTTGCACTGCAGTTGGTCCCAAATAACTGCCTGGTCTTGCCAGTTTCCCACCTCTTTTCCCCTCTTTCTTTAGCCTGGATCTCCTTGGACATGTTTTCTCCCCCAGAGCTTTCTGCATTTGCATGAAGGGTCCAGTCCTACAAAAAATAAATACCCAGTCTTTGCATGACAGTGAAGTCAGTGGGTCTACTCACATGAATTCAAGTTTGCTGGAGCAGGCCCTTAGGCATTAACTGTTTTTTTAAATAAAGTCCAATTTTATTAGTTCTACTCTGTTTGGGCTTTGGAAAATAAAGTCACAAAATGGATCCTAGGCCTTAACTTTTTATGATGGTATTTGTTCCTCTGCTAATTCTTGGCAAACAGGGGCTCAGTGTGAGAGGGTTCCAAGCACTGTGTCCCTGTGGGATGTGCACATCCTGCACAGGGACACTCTGGATGCCCACACAACATGTTCCATTTGCACATACTTACCTAGACAAGGTACTGCACATCCAGGGACCTGCTCACATCCATATATATTTGTAAGGAGAGAGATGGATGTGCTTACACAAGTCTATACATGTGTAAACTCTTAATTGCACATATACAAACATTAAAAATCAAATTAGTCTTAGATGCACCTTTGCTTTTTTTCATTAAAAAGGACATTTTAAACCCCTTTTTTTGTTCACTTCAGTTTTACTGTAACTAATACAATTCACCTGATCACCTAATGGGATATTTTCCTCTCAGTATGTTAAAACACTGATTAAAATGCATTACAATTATTAAATTGGGTAGAAGAGCACTTCTTGTAAGCTTAGTCTGGAACTCCTGGGGCATAGTTGTGCAGTGACAGTTTTAGATCATTTCTCTCATGTTACGGATCGTACAGCACAGAACCATGCTGAATATCATGCCAAAGATCTAGAAGAGAAGGGATGTGATTTAGGGATCCACTTACAAAACAGTTATAAAACAATTTGCATATCAGAACAATCGGAAGGTCCCTATGGCAGGATAGTGACTGCTTCCATCTACAAACCCCGAAACATCAGACAATAAACCTGGAAGAGGTTTCACTGATTTTATCTGCTCACACTGGTTTCACTGTTCTTTGTTCTAAATGTCCAGGCAAGCACAACTGCCCCAAATATTCATGTTATTAACATCAATTTAAGTCATATAATAACTGTGACTATTGGTGGTATCCTAGTATTGCACCAGAAGGTTCTGGGTTTCAGAATGCTTCTACATGGAATATTACACACATTTGAGTAAGAGCAGAGGGTGATTCCAGAGCCCCTGGAGCTGGTGCTCAGCTCTTAATAGATCCTGTGCTCAAGAGCAAGACTGTACATTAAATCTATAACCCCACTCATGTCAGGGAACTTGTTACCTAGAGAGGATGATAAAAGCAGAGAACAGTGGCTGTTGCCAGAGGCTCTGCTTTCTTGCCACAGGTTGATTCTCCAAAGCGGCTCCCTCCTGAGGCTGCACTGCTAAGGGTGGGAGATGGGCATTTAAAGCACTGGGTTCATGTCCCTTCCCCACACATCTCACTAAGGGTGGGCACAGCTGAGCTCTCACAGCCCAGCAAGTGGCAGAAACAAGCACAGAAAATGGTGCAGGTGCATTTCTGCTGCTTAAGAGGTGGTGGTCACTTCAGGACCTTCGCAGTGTCTGAGGTGGGGATCCAAGGGGAGATGATCCCGGTTCTGGTGTGTCCTTGATGTTATTGAACCCTGTCCCACCCCCGCTGCCTGGCTGTATTTTTGAGTCCCTTCACGTTTCATACAAACCCCAGGATTGTTTAATCCACACACCATGGTTTCTGTTACCTGCAGAAACCTTTCAGCTGCTTTTCAGTGTCCATGTAAATCTGCGAACGTCCTGCTCTTCCCAGCAGCTAAAGGAGTGTTTCTTTACTAATACTGTGGCTCCTTATGCTTCTGGTGTCTGAGTCTGAAGGAAGTCATGGCACAGACATGCTGGAAAAAGCTTTGTGCTAAAGCCTGGTGAGCCTCAGCCTGCTGGTTCTGCTGTGTCCTTGGGACAGGGTGACATCTATTGGTCACAGCTCTAGTGGGTACTCTCTGTTCCTCATGAAAACTAGGGAATGTATCCTAAAGAATTTAAAGCATCAGCATGCAGTTGTTTTGGAATACCTTAAATGCTGCTACAGCCTTTTGCTTTTCAGTTTGGTTCATGTGCACTCTGCTTTCTTACTATTACAACAAAGGATTACCATTACTTTGGACCCTAAGGACACAAAATGAACTTGTAAAGCACAGTCACCCAGCTCTCCTTGCACTGATGGGGGCAATTCCCAGGGAGAAGACGCACTGGAAGCGATAAAAATTGAGGAATCTCACCAGTTGCTGCAAAATACCTTCCACAAAGCTTTGAGTAAGGGACAGGGTACTGGGCTCAAGGAGAGATTTGAGAACATGGATTTACTCACTGTGATGCTAGCAATTGCAATTCCAACAATTCCAACTAAGTGCAGATTAGTATCAATTACATTCTGAATTTCAACCAGGCAGTTCTGTTAAAAACAAAATTAAAATACTTTTTTATGCCTGGAAATCTATATTTCAATCAATTCTATCACCTGTTCTTACTGAACAACAGATAAACATGAACATATTAGTGCAGTCACCATTCTAATTCCTGCATCTAAACCTTGGGTTTTTTTAGATAATTTTCCCAGCATCTTCCCTTTTCTAGTGAGGCATCTGTACCTCTTGCCTGGAGAGGCTGACACATGCAAGTAATTCTCTTACACTCGATTTTCCCTAAATTTAAACTCCTTTATATAACAGGCCATGCTAAATCAGGAGGTTTGGTGCTTCATTTTGACATTGTACTCACAAGCAGATTCCAGAAAAGACAGAAATTACAGAAATATCTTTCTTAACACCAATGAAGTTTCTAGTCAGGAGGCTCCATGCATGACTAAGGTGGGCACTTGCCACAATTTGGCCTCCATGGGCAATTTGAGGTCCTGTTCTGTTACCTCCTTCTCACTTTTCCTTTCAGATGATGTAATATTGTCTCAGCTGCCGTGGGATGCCACAAACAGGCGTTGCAACTGAGGGCCATATGACCTCCAGCTTAATTCTGCCTCCACTCTGCTCCATTCCATAAGGAGTTTCATGCTGGAATTTTCAAGGTAAAAAGGAACTTCTTCCTTTCTTTTACTTACAGAATGTCTCCAATTTTACTAAAGAACTGACATGAAAAAGTGATTAGAACAAGAAGGACAGAGGACACTTGCCTTTGGCAGCTGGATGTTCTCTGGACAGGGTAATCCCGTTTGTTGTTCCACATTACCTTTACCACAGCACTGGAGCTGAATGAGAGAGAGATGAAGGATCAAAGAGGGGAAAACCACAGACTGTTTCATACTGAAAGTCAGTTATTACTTTCATACTGAAAGTGAGACAATAAATAAGTAAAAAAAAAGAATCTGTACAGATCAAGTAATAACCTTATTCTCTATATTTAAACTGTTGCTTCTGGTAGAGTTCCAACTGCGTGGGACAGAATTCTCAAAAATTAGTTTCAATTGTCTGAGGCCACAGCAAACAGCCACATTTGTATTAACAATGATGTCCAGAAGGGATTTTTATTACAGTATTTCATAACAAAGCAAACAAGTGGATTTGGGAGAAGCAGATCCCCGGCTTACAAAAAAACAGGAGTTGTTAAAGGGAGAATGCAGAAAGTTCAAATATCACATACAGAATTATGGGTAATGCACAAAAGCTACAGCAGAGAATGCTGGAATTTTATTTCTGACACATCGTGCTGGCTTTGGAGACAGTAATAAATCAGAGTTTCAGAGGGTTTGTTTTTCCTGTTTGCCTATCTCCCACAAAATACTTGGAATTCCTCTTTGGGTCAGAAATAAGAGCTATGGGAGAAGGACAAAAGGGTCTGAGGTTGTGAAATGTTTGTTCTAAAGAACGTGGGAATTGCTGTAAGGAGCAACAAAGCTTGGGCTTGCTCTCCATGGGAGGCAGTGTAGACCCAGGATGGACACAAATAGGATTCAAGAAGTCACAGGTTGTAACTCTGATTCAGACATTCATTTTTTGGGTGGCCTGAACTGTGTCACACGTGCTTTTGGTCTTTCACCTACATGGTTCAACCAGTGACAGGATGTGCCACACTGTAGGTCCTGGGACACAGGTCACGTTTTCTCTGACAGATGCAGAGAGATGCAGACATTTCTCCCTCTCTCTGCATTTGCGAGTATTTATCTGTGGATTTCAATATCCAGAAGGGCCATAATAGTAATTTCTTCTGCACACAAAGACCAGAAGCATCAGAAATTTCAAAGCCTGGCTAATTGCGCTTTCAAATGTAGAGATCCAAAAACCAGAATTCCGACAGAGCCCTCAGGAAACTCTCATGGTTGTGAGCCTCTGACTCGGTTTTAAGTACATTCAGTTCTATTTTTCTGTATCTCAGAGGGAGGAATTCTGGATTCTGATGGGCAGCGTGACAGTGGAGCAGTGGAGTGAGGTAAGGTGGAGGAGTACTCACAGCCACGTGGTAGCGATAGATGGTACTGTTGACCTTCCCCACTGGGTTTTTCATGTAGTCCTCATAAGCATCGTCATAGATTTTCTTGGCTTCCTGTATTGCCTGCAGAAATCAGACTTGCTAAATGAGTTCCAAATCAGTCTTATCCCCAGTCCAAGACTTTCACCTTGTGTCCTCAACCTCCAGGGCAAAAAGTTGTGCCTGGTAAACAGGTATGATGACTCAAAAACCAGGAGGGTTTGTGGCCTGGTGGCATGCAGAGGGTCAGAATGTTCATAGGCTCTATTCTATACTTTGGTTGAACACTCTAAGTTGGGGAAGTTCAGTGCCTGAATTTGTTTGCCCGTTTCCCAGGCAATACCCTCTTTTCATGCAGTTCCCCTTGATGTTCCTTCAAGGCTGAACCACACCTCCACTTTTTCTTGAACAGAGGAGGGATCCTATTACAACCTTGTGATAACACAAGCTCTCATTGGCTCCAGATAAGAATGTCAGAGTCTTCCTGGGAAAAGTCTCCTGGAAAGTTTTCCTATGGAAGAGCCAGGTCAGTGGGCACTGGAATCCGTAACTACCCCATTATTACATTAGAGGCTGTCTGCTACTTACCGCGTTCTTGCCTATGAAGGCAAATACTCCAGCAGTGACCTCACCTGCAAATATCACCAACAGGCAAGCAAAGAACTGCAGAGGAAGGAGAGAGTCTCACATGAGTGCAGCTTGTTCATGGGGGCTGCCAGCCAGCCCCTCGTCCTCCCCAGGCCTCAACACCCCACCCTGAACCAAAGCTACTGAGGAGGCCAAGCAGATTTCTTGTCATATTCAAACAAAGGGGAAATGGCAAAGATGTGGCTCAGAGGGAGCTTCAGGAAAATCAGAGGGTAATTCCAGGGAATACATCACAAGGGACAAGCAAGGGCACCTCTACGTGTATGGCAGCTCTGCAGTAGCATGGTGGCTACTGAGTCCAGAGAAACTGGATTAGCCAATAAAAGGACATAAGACCTTTCAGGTGTTGGACTGTAAAGATCTTTCCATTAATGACACCAAGCATTGAACGCTTTGGATGGTTTTCCTGCACAGCCCAGGCCCTGGAAACCTTTTACTCACTGTTCCGATTAAGCACTGGGACTCCCGCGCTGCTCCACAGCACCCGAAAAATCCAACTGCTGCCATGATGGCCCCTGCTCCCACCAGTACATAGAGTCCTGTGCAAAACCAGAGCCAAGCAACAATCTGAGAAGGCTTCTCTCCCCGAAGCCTGCTACTTATTTCATGAACCCCACCCATTTATAGCCAACAAGGTCTCTGGCTCTCACAAAGCTGGTTACACAGAAAAGGTTCTCTGACCGCAGGAGGAGAGCAATGTTTTCTTCAGAATTCTTGGAGAATTAAGGAAGACAACTGGAGATTAGTTCAGCTGGTTAGAGCATGGTGCTAAAGACACCAACTTTGCAGGTTTGATTCCTGGATAAGCTATTCACTTAAGAGTTGGACCTGATGATCCTTTTTGGTCCATTCCTTCCAACTCAGAATATTCTGTGATAAGAATCTGTGACTTCCACCTTCGAAGTTTTCCTGTCCCAGGGACGGCTCAGTGCAGGAAGAAAAAACCCGTCCAGAACCCTCTTACACCTCTGTAATAAGCAATGTAAGGCAAAAAAAACCCCAGCATGGCTAGAGGGCTTATTTCTGGGAAACCTGGGGCTGGAAATGTGCTGTGCTGCTCTGCAGGGGGGAACTTAAAGGAATATGGGAGATGGCAGCATAGCCCAAATACAGATCTAGGACCTCAGCTGTAACCTGACACCTAGAAATGCTGATATTCCACAGGTTTTTTGGTTTTGTTTTTATTTTTTCATATGGGCTTTATCTAGGACAAAAGGAAATCAGAGCATGGAGTTTTTCTTTCCTCACTTGTGAATGTACATTTTTTGATCTGTGCATAGGCAACACACGGGTTCCTGTGGGGGTCAGTTCCCACCAGACCACAAGCACTGGGGCTGTGCCTTGGCTCTGGAACTATGTTGGTGTAATTCTAGTCCTTGCCCTGTGCAGGACGTGCAGAAATCTGCCGTGCCAAGCCACTGCTGGGGAAAAGAGCTTCATTTTCCTTCTCCTCGTGTCCTCCCTGGTGAGGGGACAGTGGAGCTGCAGGCAGAGTGCACTAGAGGGCACAGTGAGCCTTGCTCCCAGCCTGGGCTACCCAAGCTTCCAATGAGAACCTTTCGTGTGCTCAGTTACCAGTGTAAACATTATTATAAAATCCGACCCAGGGCTAGCAGAGCTGCTGGAATTTGCTGTTAGCAGGCCTTGTGTAACCTAGACTAGAAAATCCTACAGATGACAGTTTGCAATTGCTAGGAAAATGTAAAACCAGTCAATGTTTGAGTGCAGAACTTCCTTCCAGCTACTCTGCCTCACTGATGCAGCCTGCTCGGGGAAGGCAAACTCCTGCCTGCTGCCCATTCACTGCCACATCGCTCTCCAGTCTCTGTGTCTATCCCAGTTATTGTGATCCTTCTCCTCCCCTCCCTCCTTCTGCCCCAGTTCCTGCTGAGAAATACATTCTGCTAAATAGCAGTAAAACAATTATAGGTAATACGGCTTTGCCCTACTAGTTGTAGTATCCGTGGTGCTGGGGGGATGCTGTTTGCTGACTGTGTTGGCAGTTCTTATTCCATGTTTTCTGGGTTTTGAATACTCAGCCACCTGTGACTTGCTGGACTGAGCATTCTTCAGGCTGATACTTGTACACATATTCACAGCACTGGTTTTTACTGATGTACAAAGATATTTATGGCTTGGGGAGAAAGGTCAGCCAGCCCTTGTGGAAGATGAATTGGAAAAGACAAAAAACCCTCTCTCAGGTGCAGAACCTGGTGCTCAACAGCCACACACCAACACTGCCATTTCCTGAGATCTCCATGGTAACAAACACAGTGCAATTACAAAGATGTTTCCTGGACGTTTTCTGTGTGTCACTCCCTGCTCTCGTCCCTGTAATCGCTTAGCACGACACTTCGCAAAGATAAATTTGAGTAAGGAGACAGGAGAGGAGTCTTCCCATTTCTTTTTGTTATTTGCAGCTAGGAAAGACAAAGCTCGGTGATCCTCGGGGGTGAGACCACTTTCAGGAATTTGGATTTGCATTTGTCAGAGAAACAGCCTGAGCATTTCACTCGCATGACTCAGAGCTAAACCACTACCTCAATCAGAACTTCCCTTTTAAGGCGTGTTACAGGAAGAACGCACCACTCACTAAACAAAGCCGAACCCCACAGCTGAGCCAGCCAGGAGTTTAAATCCACCTTCTTCCATCTTCTGCTCAGGAGAGTTCATCCCACTTTGTCCTTTCTCAGCCTGGGACTACCACTTGCTGATACCCAGCTATTTCTAGATGGAAAATAATGTTGACACTTAAAATTTCCACAAATATAAAGATATTTTTACTTTTCTACTGTATATATACACATGTAATCTTTCACACAGGAATGAAACTTGTGATTTTGGGGTTGTCCTGAGGCCAGGACTTGGCCTCGATGATCTTTGTGGATCCCTTCCAACTCAGAATATTCCATGAGACACATGAAGAGTAGCTTGAAAAAAATTCAAAGAGGCCAGGTTACTTCTCAGCTTACACTGAGAGGTTTCCCAGCACCCACATCCAGGGATGCTCAGTGGAAGATGACTTCCAGGAAGGATATCTGTCGGAGACTGAAATGTTACAATTTATGGCTTAAACATCTTCATGAAGGACTTTTGCCTATTATAGCAAAACCTTATTACAAAAGCTGCAGAGAAGACCACCACGCCCTAAGGCCCCACGCTGCTCACCACTCGAGATAAGATAAAGGGACTCAACTCGGGTCTGGGGATACACTCACAGAGGGATCAAGTTTAGCACCTTCGGGGTGGAGACCTCAGCCCCGGGGCTATCAGCTGCCAGGCTCGCACAGACCCTCACACCAAAGGGGGGAGGAGGAGAGGTTTTGGGTGTGTGGTGAAAAAGCCTCTGGTCCGAGGCCGTGAACGCCCATCCTCCGCTGTGCTGAGGAACTCAGCTGAGGGCCCTTCACCCCGGGAGAAGCCACATCCACGTGAAGGACAGAGAGGATGTCATGGCCCAAAGATGTCCCCAGACCCTGCACCAGAGCACTGTACAGGATGCAACAGATCCACAGTGTCGCGAGGGGCAGTGTCAAACCTAGCCCCCCAGGGAGTGTTACCACCTGGCCCAAAACGTTTATTAATCCACTGGATTCTATACTTTTCGGCGGCAGCAGCGGGGGACCCTCACCACCAAGAAGAGCAGATGGACAGGAGCAACGAGACGTCGTTGGGACCCCCAGAAGGGTGATATGCTTCTACCTAACCCCTGTCACTCTCTCCCTGTCACACCTCCCCCCCTTTTCTATTTCTCTCTCTTTGCCTCTTTTACTATTAAATAAACTATATCAATCTTTTGGCACCAAACATCTAACCTCGTTTGGTTTTAATCATTAATGTTTTTTGGGTATATTTCGAACCTTTCTGGCTTTGATCCGTTTTATTCACAGACTTAAGTTTTCTTTGCTCTTCTGTGTTTAAACCGGTTTGTAACAATATCAAAGCAGTAGATGCAGAAATATCCTGGATGGTGTAAGACAGGGATCTGGTATTTCTTCTCCTAGTGGGCTGTACACAGCAATATAGGCATGATCACCTCAAATTCTTGGTAAGATTAGACCTAAATTTTAAGTGAGACTCTCTAGAGAGAAAAAAAGCAAAGGGTGGCAATGTCTGGCACACAGCCCTTGGATCCCAGCCTTACCTAAAGCCATCAAGCACTGAGAGCTGTCACGGTCAGCAGTGCAAATCCAGACATTTGGTGGTGTTAATATCGCACCTTGCCTTGCAATAGTATCCAGTGTCAGAACTACCTCAGCTTCACTAAAACCCATTCCTTCCCAAAAAGCAGGATGGAAAGCCTTAATCAGCTTCTATTCATCAGCACTTCCATTGTAAAATACAAAGCCTTGGCATGGCCTCCAACTTGGCATCTACAGCACAGCAGGGAAACAAAAAAAGACATTTTATAGCCACAGAATGGAACAGGTTTGAGAGCTACAAACTGACACAAAAAATTCACCACAAAGCTCAACATGGCAAAAAGAAGTGTGTGAGTCAGGTCAGGGTAGAGAGCTTGTTTTGGTGAGTGGAAAATGATGGGAGGACTGTCCAGCTGCAGCTTTTAGTGCAGCAAAAGGAAAAAAGTACCAGGTAGAAAGGAAGCAAAGGTTTGTAGCCTTTGTGAAATTTTTCCTCTCACCTCGTTGCCTCTGTTCATTTCCTGCAATTCTGGCACTTTGATCTGTGTGTGCTAATGAAGAGGAGAGAAGGTTTGACATCTAAATTGAGCGCAGGGAATGCAGAGAGCCAGAACGCTGCTGTGGCATTGAGGAGGGCAAAACTGGCCCTAGTGACAGAGGTCTGCCATCTGTGATTGCCCCCATTTATTCCACCTGCATTCAGGACCCACACACAGGTCTCTCTCAGCCCCTGAATGCAAAGGGATGAAGAGGCACATTCCAAAGATTAAAATCCATGCGCAAATCTAACAGAAAATTGGTTGATTTAGGCAGACACAGCCAGTGCTGATTACTGAGGGGGTTCTGGAGGAAATAGGGGCTTCTTTGTAACCGCAAGAAGATGAAAAACAACGTGTCACAGGACTGGGGATTTTTGGACAGAGCCTATTCTCTTCATCTTTTTTTGTGAGGAAATATTGAGGTTTAGGAGTGGTGGTTTGCTTGTTTCGCCGTGCTGACACACCCCCACACACAGCTTTTTATAGGTGTGAAGAGAAATGAAGACTTCTCCTTTTAGCAGTGAGTCAAGTGAGAGAACACCTGATAACAAATTGATTTCCCTTCTGGTTGTAATGTAGTGAGTGTAAGAGGGGGAAACTCCTTCTTCTGCCATTGTTTTATTTTACAAAGACAAATTTGGAAAGCCATAAAGCAGCAGCTTTTCTGTATATTTGATTTTTTGAATCATCCCATGGGGAAAATCATTGTTTCTTGAAAGGAAATTGTTAAATGGGGGTATTCCCTGTGAAAATTCCCACAGGAGGGATTCCCATTTTCTAGCAGACTCTGCTTTGCAATTACAAGGGGAATTAAAATGTTATCTGGCAATCTCCTGTGGCTCCCACTAGTGAAGAATGGCAAATCCACAACTCAGCAGATCTCTGGATCAGCCTCAGTGCTCATGGCACAGAGCTCTTCCCGAAGATAGTGTTTCCACTGGATATAAGGACACGGGCTGTACGTGGAGACAGCAGATCTGCAAGTGTGAAAAAGCACCTTAAAAAGGATCAAGGGATTCTGTGTGTTATTTCTGAGTGAACAAAACCTCTGTGATTAGCAATGATAGAGAATTCCATCACTTTAGATCAGATAGAAGAGAAGGATGGAATTTTACTGGCTGCAATATATCTTTATGTATATCAAGAGTGAGGGAAGGATCAGCTTGGGCTGGAAGAGATCTAATTTCAGACTCTGGAAGAGAACCCACTCCCAGAGCTGCTTTTGTTTGTTTGTTTGTTTTTCCCCAAGTCTTGAAGGTTTGAGGCACAAATCCCTGCCTGGAGCCTACTGCAAAGAGCAGGAGCAGACAAACACACCCTGTCTGGCTGGCTTTATTTCACATGGGTTTCTTGTTTACCTGGCTGCTATGGGCACTTTCCATTTGAAATAATTCTCCTTTTTTTTTCCCTCTCTTTTGGGCTGAGTAAATAACACTGAACAAACCCCCAACTGTTCCCACTCCACAGAGAGAACAAGCAGCTCTATTCTGGGGGTGAGGGACCCAGCGGCAGCAACGGCAGAGCCCGGGACCCAGACAGGGCTTTAAGGGATTTTCCTGGGGTTGTGTGTTCCTTGCAGTCCCGGAGGCAGATGTCATCCTCCACAGAAGGACTGAGGCTCTCCAGCCCTTAGGAGAGCACCAAGGAACCTCTAGCACAGACACATTCTTGGAAAATATGAGAAACACACGTAGGAGTTGGAAAAAAACGGCCAGACAGGGACGGTTGTGTGTGTGGCATCAAGCTCAGTTCCTGAAACAGGCTTGTTACTAGAAGTTTCCACTGTATATTTATTTATAAAATACATTTACAGAACTGGAGAAAAGCTGCAGAGGCCTCTAAAGTAAGATAAATTTCTGGAGACATGGAACATACCCTTAATTTGAGCATAATGGATGTATCTGATTAACTGTCTTGTGTGAATTCAGCGGGGATTTAGTGGTTAATCTTCCTGGAACCACAAAAGCATTACAGGCATCAGCCAGTTTGGAGGCTTCTGTTGATGCACAAATCCTGAATTTCAATTTTAAAGCAGCCTTACTGTAATGTAACATCCCAGTCCAGTTCCTCCCTTTCCCACAGAACACCAGCCTTTGTTACATATCTTGCTCACATGCATCCCAGAACCCTAAATAATTATGGTCCAAATTCACTCAAGCCGAAGTACGTTCCCAAAGCTGTTCCCAAAGGCTCTGTCAGTGTCTGTCACCCCCACACACTGCTCTGAACTCAGGTGTCACCAACACACCCGTGCCAGCTGGAGCTGTTCTGTCCTGGCTGAACTTCGCAGAACCCCGTGGCAATGGATTCTACAATTTAATGATGTGAATAGCGTGGAAAAACTTCCTCATATGGGAGCTGTTCAGAGTGCACACTATGGTCATAACCATGTCAAATGTCTTGGTACTTTTTTTTAGTTTTCTTGCACCCTTTTTGACTAGAACCACAGAGCATTCAGGGCACTGAGTGCACTGGAAATGTACACAATGACATTAAGATTTTTCAGTTGGATTCCCATTTCTTTTCTTCATAATTCCTGACATTTATATGCGTATTTGCCTGCAGTAAGCAAAGCACTTTGTTGTCAAGAGCAACTGATAGTGAGTCTAAGATCATGTTCACGTGTGGTTGTAGCTAATTTAAAGTCTGTCAGTGTTTATACTGCTTACATTATCTGTTACCACTTGCATCACTTTGTTGATACTCTATTTCTTCTGCTTTTGTAATACTCAGTCATTGGGTATTCTGAAATCCTCTCGTGATTCTCTGCAATCCTCTCAAGATTAGGACACTCTGGATAATCTTGTGCATGAACCAGCTCAATTCAAACCCTTCTGAAGATGTTTTTGAACTGACACACCCCAAAAAGGAGCCTGAGGGCTTTTGGGTTGCTGGTTTGGTTTTTTCCAGCAGACAAAACACTTTCCTCTTAATGGCTTCAGAGTGGACAGTGTAAATGTATTTACAGCTCTGTCAGAGTGAAACACAGCACAGGACATCTCCCTTATGGGAGTTATAATGGGTTATACTGGTATGGTTGTTATGCAGAAGCTCCTTCAGAGCATGTAGAGCTCCTTTTAAAGAGACTGTGTATGATAAAGGAGCCTGAGCAACCCTGGAGTGTGGTGTGCTGCTCCAGCAGGAGGAATCATGTAATGGTTTGGGTTGGAAGGGTCCTTAAAGATAATATAGTTCCAGCTCCCTGTCATGGGACACCTTCCACTATCCCAGCTGCTCCAAGCCCCATCCAGCCTGGCCTTGGACACCTCCAGGGATGGGGCAGCCACATCCTGGGGGCATCCAGGGATGGGAAACATCTTGATGCCTCCTTACTTCCCGCACGACCAGTGGCACGTTTACCCCAGTCACCTCCTGCAGGTGGCTCTTCCCAGAGAACTCTGAGTGTTGATGTGGTGAGCCCTGGGCTGGCCATGGGCAGCCTGACCAGAACCAGGGACACCTGGAGTCTGGGTGCTCCCCGAGGGAAGCTCAGGGCACCCCGGGCACTCGGTGCTGTCAGGGCTCAGCAGTCACAGCAGTGCCAGCAGTGGGCAGGAACCAGGGTGGCTTCCAGCTGCCTCGAGGGAGGAGAAGGAAATGGGGCAGCTGTGGGTTCAGCTGCTGCTGTGGGGTGAGACTGGCTGGCTTCTACACAGCTACAGCAGGGAGAGGAGAGTGGGAGCAGTCACCCAGGAGGACAATTTAATGGGCAAAAAGCATAAAGTGCATAATCATGCTTAAGTGATTAAAGAAAAAAAAGCCTCTTGAACCTCAGCATCTTGCAAATGTACAACAATCACCCTGAGGCAGATGGACAGGTTGTTCCATTGGGCTAAATTAGCTTGTTTGGTCAGAATTGCCTTTATTCTGTCAGGGGGAATACTGACTCTTAGGAACTTCTGCAAGGTTTTATGATCCAGAACAGAGACTGAGGACTTTAGAACAACTTTCATTTTGAGTAAGGTTTTTTCAGGGGGTGGTAGTGGTGGTGTCATATTTTTAAAGCAAATTTCCAGTGCAGCAGCTTCCGTTTTCCACTCAGAGCCACTATCAGCCTTTTCTAAACCACTCTTCCTGAGTGGCACAAAAACAGAGCTGCACACAAGATGATACGAAGAAAGACAAATTCATTGCTTAAGTCTTAAGTACAGACTAAAAGCCTCTCCAATACATGATGGCAGAGCATTTAATGCTCTTCTTGTGGTATCACATCTCTACACAGGGGCTGCTTTGCCAACAGCTCTCATTTGAAAGGCTGGTAGAGTTTGAGAGGTTGTGGATTTAGGAGAGAAAATCCTGTTGACTAAGGGTATAGTGCTTGACTCCAAAATAGATGAATAGAACTAGAACAAAGTGAGGCACAGGAGCAGAGAACTGCAGTTCACATGGATGTAACTCCAGCCAACTCCTGTTTGTATGGGCATCCACTACTATGGAGAAAAACTACTAATATCCTTCAGCTCCAGACATGACTTCATATCCTAAGGCACGCTCCATCTAAGTGTACCTTTCAAAGCCAGCAGCATCACTCCTGCTTTCACAGACCCCAAGAAAAAGCCACAATCACCCTAAAACTTCTGTCTACAGCTGTTTTGGCCCTGTTGGATGCCTGGACCACAGAGTGGATCACAGGACTGAAACAATGAGAACAGAACAGAGAAGGAGAGTTGTGAGCTCTGGCTGTGCGGGAGGAGCAACATTTCAGGGCTGAGAAAGAGCCACCCATATTGATTTGTTTGCATTCACCAGGTTTTGTTACCATTCCTGAGGGGGCTTGTTGTGTACATACACTTCACTTTTATTGTTGCTGGCAGGGATGAGATCCTCTGCACTTCATTTCTTAGGAATACAGAGGGTTTGTCCTGCTTGTTGCCCTTTGTTGACGAAAAGCAGAGATGGAAGAATGAGGGTCTGGAACTGATCCTTAAAACATCCCCATGTCAGTTTTTACTTCACAAATGCTCCACTTGTACTCAGCAGCACTTGGTCTGTACTACTGTGCTTTAGGTATTCTTAAAATTAAGAAGAGCACTACTACAAGGAATTAATTAAGGACCAATTAATTGTGAGACAGCAATGTTGACACCTTGGGTTCCCACAAGCATCTTATTTCTTTCTGACTGTTGCAGACTTTCCTTCCCAGTATAAAATTTGCCACTCTTGGTACAGGAGTCTCCATAAGGATGAGCAATCTGAGGGAATTCCCTGAATTCTACAGATCTTTTCTCCATTTGATCAGTGCAGTGTCACAGACAACTCAGATAAAAAGGTATCTGCCAGCTATGGACCTTTGCTGAAATTATCTTTTTTTTCTTTCATTTTTTCTCTCTGAAGTGCAGCTAAGAGGGGAATCTATGAACTCTACCAGAGCTGAACTGCAGCCAAACAGGGAAGCTACAGTTTTTCTTCACCACTTGAAGCACAGGCGCAAAAACTGTACTGTGAGATGGAGTAACATAAAAATATTGTCCCAGTGTAGTGGGAACTCCAAAAGCTGGGGAGCTGCAGGGAGAGGATGTCCAATTTTAGGAGCCTGCTCCAGTGTAAGATATGTCTGGTAAAATGGTCGGAGACTGCGTGGGTCAAAGCGTTCCAATTCCAACCTTTGCTGTTGTAGGTTTTTCACTGCAAACTGCAGTGGGGAATATGGATCACCAAACACAAAACCACAAGTAACACAAAGCTAAGAACACATATGTGCTTGCCCACAGCACTGCTGCCTGGAAGCTGTTCTCCAACCAACAAAAACATCTCAGTGGCTGGAAAAGATGAACAGGCCTGGTTGCCAAGTCATGGCCCGAACTATTCCAGGGGCAGAAAAGACAGCTGGACTGCTGGTAAAGAACAGGGCTATTTAAGGAGACTCACTCTGGCCTAATGGAAAATGCAAGGATAGAATTATCAATTATTTTACACTAACCCAACATTTCAGATCCAGGAAAAAAACCATCACAAGGAAGCAGAAGAGAGAAGCTGGTTAGATTCGGCTGGCAGCTCAGTCCAGGTACAGAAAGAGCAGAATGTGCTGCTCTTTAGAAGAAAGAAAATTAACTGGTTTTCAGAAGATGGTGATTCTGGAGTGTTTCAGCCTACAAAGCAAACTCCAAATGCACCTGCACTGTTGTTCCAAGCACTGACACAAAGTTGATGTGATCACAGGGCCTTGGGTTATCACAAGGAGCCACAAAAGCCATCAGTGGAACAGAGATAAATTATTTTTGGCTGTATAGCTGTATGCTTATATTTTAAGTCATACTGCTGATCTGCTTTCTCTTTCAGCCCTCAGGGCAGCTGCTCCTGGTGTGCTGCACAGTGTTCCATATTAAGAATTCCTATGCAAAACCCTGGCTGTCACCCAGAAAGCATGTTAGAGAGCAAATACACAGAGCCAAATAAACAACAGTCCCAGAGACTCTGAGAAAGGCCCAATACACAACTGCCAAGGGGGACTCCGAGCTGAAATCTCCTCGAGAGGGAAAGCTCTTCAGCATGACCTTCAAATGCAGCTTTGTCTGCTGCAAACCCCACTGTAACTGAACTTCTCACTGTCTTTTTACCACGGCCTTGGTCCCAGACTGTTGGCAGCCTCAGCACGGCTGTGCCATCAGATGCTCAGGAGTCACAACAGCATTTTGCAGGATTTGTAGTGAGGGAGGGAGGGAGGGCAGCAGAAAACTCTGGTTTTCTTTCACAGGAATGCTCTGTTCAGTGCCTATTACAAAAAAAGGGCAAAACCTTTGCTTTAGAATTCAGTCCAAAGTGCAAGTTTAAAAGAATTCTGACATCTCTGTGCCCTGTTCCTCAGCACTTCCTCTCACAGTTACGTATTTCAACAGGCAGCTCTATAAATACGTGTGGCAGCCCAAGAGCTGAATGTATCTGATGAAACTTTTACAAGAACGCTCCCCAGGACTTCCCAAAATTAAGAATTTTGAACAAGTTTTGTAATTTCTACTCAAGGCAGAAACAGACTACATCTTTTGGAGATTTAAATACACATACACCAAAGAATATCTTGTTTACACTGTGTGTTCTAGGCTATACTGTGAAGCTGTGGTGCTTATTCACAGCACAGGATGTAGCACTTTCTGGCTTCTAACAAACCAGCAGCACTTGATTTTGAAGGCCAGAACATCCTTCTGTCTTGTTTGCTCTCCTGGGACAAACGTAAATGGATGAGGCAGGGAAGCATTCCAATCTACAGCCCAGGGAAATCAGCAGGTATAAACTGGATCTGGAAATGAAGTTGGTGATCTAATATGCTGCTGTCATAGCAGCTCAGATGTAAGAGAAAAAGTAAATCATACTTCCTGACTCTGTGTCAGTGGAGGTGCTGCAGGATATTTTACAATAACCCTCAGGTCCCAAACAACATTTTCATCTGAATGGTTTTATTCAGCCTCACAAAATCCCACGGAAACATTGCTGGACATAACATTCTCCCCATCTATTCCCATGGCTGCACAGCCAGTTCTGTGCCTCTAGCCTGGCTGCAGATGTTAAAGAAACCTGGGCCTGGGGCTGTGGTGGATCTGAGTCAAAGTCTCCACTGAGAGAACTGGGGTATTTAAAGTAACTGCACAATCTCGGAGTGATGGGTAACTGCTGCAGGACACCTCGGGTCAACTCCCAGTCCTTCCACCCTGTCAGTGGCTTGATGGCCAGGGCAGGACTGGGTATTCACTCACACTTGGCATTTGTACCAATGGGATTTTATTGAGTGCATCTCCAGGGGTGATGTATTAAACAGAAAAAAATCTGACTTCTCTGGTGTAAAGGTATGTTACAGTTGCCAGTGACAAAGAAGTGCAGTTGCTGGCAGTCCCAGACAGCTGCTATTTCAGGTGTCTATAGATACGAAACACGAGTGGCATTTCCAGAAAACCCGCCTGGAAATCCTAGGGAGAAAAAAGTTATCTTAAATGCTAAAATTAGACGTGACTAATCCCAATTCTGTGGGCACAGGACCTAGCTGACTCCTGCCCAGGTTGGACAAACAGTTCCTGAGATGACTGAACACCAGGTAGTTTCACTTTTCAGCTGTGGAAGGATTTGCTCTGACACTTCAGTCCCACTGAGGCCTCCACAGGGAGAACTGGTGAGCAGAATTTTGCTGCTGTCCTGGTTCTGGGAACATTCAGAAGGGACACTTATTTTGTTGGCTGGAAGCTGCACAGAAAACTCTGGAGGGATATTTTGGTGAGCCCCACCAGTCTCTGACCTGTCTCACCTTCTATTCTGAGAGTATTAGCACAATTCACTTAGGATACGTGGGGACTGGATCAAATCCAGGAGAAGAGATTAGTTAGGTCTAAGGAAGTAGATGCCAAGCAGAGAAAGGTCAAAAGCCATCACACACATGGCACGCAGCACCAGAATGTCCAGTTTGTGTAGGTCAGCCCATGAATTGTTGACCTCCCTGTAAGTCAATGCATAAGGTGTGTCACCTGCCCCAGGATGAAACCAAGGCTGGAGGCTGCTGCCCTCCCAAGCACTGTAACTTACCCATGAAGAAAAGTTCTGGGGACTTTTTGTCTGTAGCAAACTCTGCCATGGGCCCACCAAACCGCAGCCACAGTCCACAGGCAATGACAGCCAGTCCCGCCAGCTGCAACACAAACAGAGCAGTCAGGGCCGCAGTGACAAATGGCTGGAGAGCATCACAGAGGTGTCTTGGCACCTTCTGCTTTCTTGAAATCCCACAGCTCAGAACTGCCCTGTCAGAAAATTCATGCAGCACTTGCCAGGGTCCGATAATAACAAATTCTCATTGCAGTGTGATGTACTTCTTTCTTTCAGCTCTTCAGTGTAGTGGTGCTTCTGAACTTCCTAGTGACTCTCAAACCTTGTCAGTCATTTAATCATCAAAACTTGGCCTGAATTGCCATGCGAAATGGAGTGGGGCAGGGGACACCCACCAAAACTAGGAGGTACAAGGATTGTTACTGGGTAGATATCTTGGATCACAGAAATTACAAACCACTGATAGATGCTGTCAAATGCAAGGAAAAATTCCCTTTAATGTGAACAAGACTAGGTCACAAAGGAGTGTCACAGCATGTTGTTTGAGGGGAAGGATCTACAGTCAGAGGTCTCAGCCTCACCACATGCTAGACAGATCATCAGCTTGCCAGGCAATGCTGTGTGCCCTGTCAGAGAGCTCCAGCATCCCACAGGATCAGTGCTGTGTGTCCTGCAGGCAGCTCCAGCTCCCTCAGGACCAGGCACAGTGTCCTGCTGCTGTCCAGGACCAGAGCCTCAGTCTGTGGCACCTGCACAACCTGGACATGGCTCACAAACACCTGCTGCTTCCCATGCCCGTGCCAGCCTGGCAGAGTGCTCCTCTAACCTGTCCTGCATTCCCTGGCCCTTGATCTATTGGCACTGCTCCACCAGCCGAGAGAGCAGGCAATTGTACAGCTGGAGAGCTCGGGATCATGGCTTTCCTCACAGATGTGTCCTAGCAGAGGGTGAGGGTCCCCTGCCACCCTGTCACAGCATGGGGACCTCCCTGCTAGCAGCCTTGGGCTGCCAGGGCCTCTCCAGGCTGTGGAGTGCCCCTGGCAGTCCGGGACGAATGTTCCAGTCAGCTGAGGAGATGGTTCCTTCCATCTCAGCGAAAAGGCAGATAACAAAACACAGTACTTGTCACTTTAGAGAAACAAATAACACAAAGCTTTGTCCTTCTGCTGCCTTGCAGCTGCAGCTGGGCAGCATCACTCTGCCCCTCCAGCTCGAGCACAGCAGCACTGTGTCCCCGGGGCGTGCAGCGCTGTCACCAAGAGGGAACAGCCTTTGGTTTAACTGTGCTTCAAGCATAAAGGAGACAAAAGCCCAAAACTGCTTGGTCCGGAGAGGCTGAACAGGATGACTTTGTGACTTCTTTTAAAAAGACCCCAGTGAATCAGAAGGAAAGAAAAAGACATTTAAGACGTTAACATTGCTGATTGTTTTCTGGAAAGCTGAAGGGAGAACAGAGCATGAGGGAAAGTGAGAGCAGAGAAAGCGTGAATTCAGCTGGGCTGTGGAACTGTGAGACTATTGAAAAGGTGCAATGAGGGGAGAATGGACACAGCATTCCCTAAATCTCTTGGGGATGATGCGAGGACTTTGTCTTAGGATGAACTTGTAGCAGCTGTTGGCTCCCTATTTGAAATTACACTAGTAAGAAGCACCGTGATGCTGTGAAACGTTCTTCTGAATGCATTGCACTGGGGGAACTTCTCACAGCCTCCTCCTGCAGCCACGTGGTTGCCGGGGAAATGGTCGCTACTTTAAATGATCAGTTTAGACAGATGCTGTCTCTGCTCAGCAATGTCATCTTACACCAAGCCGGTGCTTCTCCCAGGCAGAACTGTATCTCCGTAGGAGCGAGCGGAAGCCGGGATCGCTGTCCGGGCGCTCCCCCAGCCTCAGCTCGAGCAGCCGATCCCGCACGGCTGCCCGGACGGACCAGCGCCCGTGCCACCCACCCGACCCCCGGCACCCCGCACCCCGGAGCGCCCGCAGCAGGTGCCCCTGCCCGCCCGGCCCCGCTCCGCCCGGCGCGGCGCTCACCCNCGGCGCCGTGCCCGGGGCTTCCTGCGGCCGCAGCTGCCCGGGCGGGGCATAGGCGGGGCGGGCAGCCCGTTTGCCCCGGGCACTCAGTGGAATCTCTCTCGGCGTCCCGTGTGTCCCTAAGCGACAATCAGATCTTGCGGATGCTGCCCACAAAATTACAGGCAGGATCAAGAATGTGATGTCGTTAAAATTGTCTCGGTTCACATCCATAGCTAAGAGCCCCTAAAGTTCATTTTCCAATCACTAATTTGTTCTCTAATTTGACCCAAAATGCTGACTCTGCTGTCAAAATCTTACAGCTTTCTCCTCTTATGATTTTTTTTCAGCTGCTCCTTCGAGGTCTCCAGGAACTCTGAGTCCAAAGTTGCTTGTGGGGCTTTGACAGGGGAGCACGAGGTAAGGTTGTGTCTCTGGAAAAGTGGGGTTTCTACATTAAACATTTCTTCTCCTTATTTAACAAATAAAGCACTTATTTCCTATTTATTTTAGTTTGTGCTCTATTCATAACTGTAGAGTTTTAGCTATTCAGTTTATTTTCACGTTTTGAATCAGTTTTCCCTGAGGTGTGTATGGAAACCATGCAAAAATGTGTGGGAAAAGATGTTTGGTGTTGTTGTTATTTCGAATTACACTCATCTAATGATGTAGTAATACCAAAGGATGTTGGAGGTGGTTTCCTTTTTCACTCACTTTGCTCTTCATTTTCAGTTGTGTTAAAGCCTGGCCACATTTTGGGAAAATAATCCCAAACATTTTTTGAATTGGAAAACAAACAAGTTTATTTGAATTGGAATGACAGAGTTTAATTAAGAATCTCTTACTCCATTTGCAATGAAATACACTTTATTGGTTTAGTTTTTGTTGTTTTTTTTAAAGGAACATTGAATGTACCTTATGACTCAGAGTAAAACCCCACAATTTTCCTTATTTGCTTCCGTGACGCTCTGCTAGATGGTGTTAATCTACCAGGTCCAATGTACTCCTTCTAAAATAACACAGGCATGAATGCATTTGAATAATCAAAATAACTTCATGACAATGAGATGCATCAAACAGTAGCAAAGGACTTCATTATCCCCTGATACATTTGAAGCAGCAAAAAAACCCGAGGGAGCGGTTTTGCCTTGGATTATGATGGCAACATAAACAGTTTTTTAAAAAGTCTTTTATTAGGCTTCTCTATTTCTCTAGTAATTTTCATGCTGATTTTCTCTAAAAGTGTAGGAATGGAGCATTCAGCCTTCATAAGTAGTAGGTCTCCTTCCCACGTAATTCTTGCAATGCATGAATCCCGACGTGCTGCTTTTCAGCACATGGTTCTCGGCATATCTAGGAGGCACTTCACAGCTTCCTCCTGCACTGCCCGAGGGGCTCACACAGGTTCAGGTGCCCGGGGGGTTCAGGCAGGTTTGAGTGCCCAGGGGACAGGGGTTACATGAGGCTGGCAAAAAGTCACTGGTGGGGCTCTGCAGGGCTCAGTTTTAGGGCCAGTGTGCTGCAGTGTCTTCAAAAACAACTCGGATCAGGACTCGAAGGGATACTGAGAAATTTTGCTGACAGCACTAAACTGGGAAGAGCTGTTGACTCCCTTGGAGGCAGAGAGATCTTGATAAATGTGAAGGCTGGGCAATCACCAACCACGTGGAGTTTAACAAGAGCAAGTGCTGAATTCCGCACCTGAAGAGTTGCAGAACCTGGTAACCCGGGATGTACGGACAGACTGGGGAATGAGACTCTGGAAATCAGTGCATGGAAAGGCACCTGGGGGTCCTGTCGATGGCAAGTTGGAGCTGAGTCAGTGTGCCCTGGGGCCAGGAGGGACATCCTAGTCCTGGGGGGCACCAGGCACAGCATCACAGGCTGGGTGAGGGGGGATTATCCCGCTCTGCTCTGGGCTGGGGCAGCCTCACCTCCAGTGCTGGGAGCAGTTTTGGGTGTCACAATATAAGAAGGATATAAAGTTGCTGGAGAGCATCCAAAGGAGGGACATGAGGATGGTGAAGGGTCTCGAGGGGCCACACGAGGAGCAGCTGAGGACGCTTGGTTTGTTCAGCCTGAACGAGCCTGAGGTCAGAGCTCATCGGGGGCTGCAGGGCAGCAGAGGGACAGCTCCGAGCTCTGCTCTCTGTGAGCAGGGACAGGATCCCAGCGAAGGCCTGGAGCTGTGCCAGGGCAGGGTCACGCTGGAGATCAGGGAAAGGTTCTTCCCCCAGAGGGTGCTGGGCACTGCCCAGGCTCCCCAGGGAATGGTCCCGGCCCCGAGGCTGCCAGAGCTCCAGGAGGGTTTGGACACCGCTCTCAGGGATGCACAGGGTGGGACTGTTGGTGTGTCTGTGCAGGGCCAGGGGCTGGCGATCCTTGCGGGTCTCCGGATATTCCTCAATCCCACGACGATTCCGCGGTTCCCCCTCGGGCCCTCACGGCCCGTCCGTGCCGCGGGCGGCAGCGCCCCCTGCTGGTTCGGCTCTGCCGCCGTTCCGCCTCCCGCCGCTGCTTCCCCCCGGTGAGCGGCCCTGCAGCCCCGGGCTCAGTAGAGTAACAGTTCTGATTTCCAGGTTTTCGACTGATCAAGGGGTTTTTCGAGGAAAAGCACAAAGGTGATCAATGTTTTCATCTCATAGGCTATTTGGAACAAATCAGTATCATTAAGGAATGAAGAGAGGCATTGAATCTTCGTCAGTAGGATTATCAGGTTGTGAAGGAGGCATTTGCTTGGTAGATAATTCACAGTATTATTCCATGAGCTGCTCTAGTTAGTCCTGTTTGCTGGGAGGAGCGAGATTTCCATCTTGAGCGTGTCCAGCTTTAAAATCCATGGATTTTATTGCTTTTTTATATTAAAGACCCTTCTGTTATCAAAGTGTCCTTTCCCCCTGAGGTTCTTAGATGAAACAAGCATGTGGATATTTGTAACAGACTTCAAGTCTGGCAATTTCTTTGCAGTTAGATTTAAATTATGCAGATCCTGGGACAAAGGCTATTTGATTTTGGTTATTTTCTGATTGCAGACTAGGAAGCTAGGAAGCTTCTCAGGGAAGTGTTATCCAGCTGTAGCACTAGGTGTTCAGATACTCCTAAACACATGGAATTACTTATACTTGTAGTGGCAGATAAGAAACTGTCCTTACTAGAGAAAGTGCTGTTTAACTTCAATTGCTAGAAGAAAGCCTGAGGTATTATTCCCATCAATATCATGCTGACTTCAGAATTAAAATATTTTAAAATGTATTTGGGTGAGAAAGGGGATGAATTTTACCATTCTCCTTCCAGGTCTGACCTACCCTTCCTCTGTTTTTCAGTCCTCCAAATGGTTCTCTGGTAACCCATTAACCTTTCAGATATCAGGAGAACACAATATTCTTTTTTCTTGCTGGTGTTTGACTGTTTCTTAAGTGGTTTACAATTCCAGTTTTATGCTTTATGAACAGCAAAACTCCTATGAGTGTTTCTCAGCTCTGCAGAAGATTGTTCAGATTTCATAGAATTGTAGAATAAAATTATAGAATGGTTTGAGTTGGGAGGGACCTTAAAGCCCATCCAGTGCCACCCCCTGCCACAGGCAGGGACACCTTCCACTGTCCCAGGTTGCTCCAAGCCCCGTCCAACCTGGCCTTGGACACTTCCAGGGATCCAGGGACAGCCACAGCTTCTCTGGGCAACCCGTGCCAGGGCCTCCCCACCCTCACGGGGAAGGATTTATCCCTAATATCCCATCTAACCCTCTCCTCTGGCAGTTTAAAGCCATTCTCCCTTGTCCTATCTGCTTCCTGTTTCTCAGCTGTTTCTACACATGATAAGCTCAAATTCTCTGTTCAGGGTCCAAAACAGCCCTTCAGAGAAACATTGGCCAGGGAATGAGGAGGACCTTCCTTAATAAAAATAATCTTATTCCCTGACTTAAGTATTTCATTTACATGGAACTACAACTGATTTTAAATTCCAAGCAAACAGCCCCAAACCCATACTGGACTCCCATTCTTCCAGGGACAATGAAATTTGCATCATACCTTTGGCATCTGTGTTGCTGTTTCCATTTCCACTGAGTAATTGCCGGAATTCTGGGCCTGGCAACACTGTCTCTGTCTCTGAATGCAGCTCAGGAATTGCTCCCTGGAATACAAAGGAGGTCAGAAGGGACTGTACTTCTCCAAGTGTCTGGGCAAATCGTCTGCCCCTTTGTTTCCTTCCATGCTTTTAAATTTGTTTTCTATATATTTACTTGCTTTGCATCAGGCACTTGCATGCTGGGTCAGTCTGCAAAGCTCATACGGGGCTGTTGAGAACTGGTTGGATGCCCTGACAACTGCACTGGCCTGGTTTCCCCTGTTCAGGAGCGCTCAGAATTTGCTGTGCTTCAGATCCCGGCCTATCTCTGAAAACTGCTTCTCAGAAAATGCACTGCAAGGGTGTAAAATCCCAGAATCCTGTAAACTACTTCATTTCTATAGCAAGCATGATCCAGATATTATTTCTAGCATCACCCCCTAAAGGCCAAAGTGGGAAGGAAGATAGAAGAACACCAAGTTTTCTTTTCTGTTGCGTTCCAACAAGCCTTTCCCAGTCCCAGCTTGGCATTTTGAGTCCCCTCCCAGCTCTCCATTAAACAAATGAGAGGGATTCATCCAATTACCAGTTTTAGTCTCTCTTCGCAGATTCCTTCTGCTCGTGTGCCTGGTTTCTGCCTATTCAGGTAGATGTGAGCTGCACAATCCCGCTTGGATTCAGCAGCTCTTCCTTCTGAGTCCCTCTGCAAGGTGCAGGTGAGTGGTCCCTGGCACTTACCCAGATGATCATCCTGTGTGTGATTTTGGTGGGCAGGAACAGAGGATGATCTGGTTTGCAGGCTCTTGTAACAGCCACAGCCTGCACAGCCTCTTAGATGTGAGTGTTCCAAAGGAACATTCCCACTAAATCTTCCCTTGCCAAGGAAAAGAAGCTTCCATATCCTAGTTCAGCCTCTCTGCCCCGCTCAGGTAAGACCCCACCTGCAGAGCTGCCTCCAGCCCTGGGGCCCAGCATAGGAAGGACCTGGAGCTGCTGGAGAGAGTCCAGAGGAGGCACCAGGGTGATCAAGGGATGGAGCAGCTCTGCTGTGAGGAAAGGCTGGGAGAGCTGGGATTGTTCAGCCTGGAGAAGAGAAGCTTTGGAGTGACCTTATTGTGGCCTTCCAGGAGCTGAAGGGCTGGACAAGAAAGATGGAGAGAGACAAGGTCCTGGAGAGACAGGACAAGGGGGAATGGCTTCCCACTGCCAGAGGGCAGGCTCTGGCACTGGGTGCCCAGAGCAGCTGTGGCTGCCCCATCCCTGGGAGTGTCCGAAGCCAGGCTGGACGGGGCTTGGAGCAACCTGGGCTAGTGGGAGGTGTCCTTGCCATGGCAGGGGGTGGAACGAGATGGGCTTTAAGGTCCCTTCCCACCCAAACCATTCTGGGATTCTGTGATGCAGGAAGAGCTGGAGTTGGTGTGCATGGGAAGAGCCCCTTTCACACATTTTTGCCATAGCGACATCCCATTCTCAGCAGTGGAGTTTCCTTGACCAAAACACAGAACTTCCAGAGAGGAACTTTTGTCCCTGGTTCATGTTGTCTCTGGCCGTGAAGTAGACTTTGAAGAAGCAAGTTTAGTTTTTTCTGCTCCCCAATAAGCAGTAGCACGTTCTGGGCAGTTGATGTTGATTTATCCATGATCCATCTCTGATAAAATGTAATGAATGCTCATGAAATGTTTGAATTTGGCATCATTTCCCTGGATGGATTAGAAAAGTAAGAAGATGCTTTGTTTCCCGGGAAACCTGGCCTAGAAGATAATAACATGATCTGTCAAACTGCAAAAAACACTAAGGAAAACCAGGTTATCAAAACTGTTGCTCAAGTTTAATTAGGAGGAATTCTTCTGCTATGTGTGATGGCTGAGGGCTTTTTGAGCTAATCTAGCTGTTTGGGTCAGCATGGAAAATGAGGTATGGAACTGATTCCGTGGTGAGTCACAGGGGGTCTGGGACAGCTGGACAGGGATTAGTTCATTTTGCCCAGGCCAAAGAGTCTCTGCTGTGGATTACAGTGGGAGCAGTTCCCAGGAGAAGGGGGTCCCTACTTGCACGTGCACATTTCTCCTGTATTTACAGCCTTCCCAGTGAGAAGGACTGACGTTCTAATCCTCATTCTTACAGACTGAACACTTCGAGGTACTGCCTGGTCTCAGTGCCCAGTGACAAAGGAAAAGGCTGTTTTTCCAGAACTTTTGTGTGTTCATTGCCTCTGGGCTCAGGAGGCTTCCACAGGTCCAGGGGACACGTATCACAACCAGTGTAAAGTGGAGATTTTCTGCAGAGACTGGGCCACTGGAGCGATCCCAGAACTGTAAGTTCTTGACTCTTGTCCTAGCTCAGCCCTGTGGTTTACTCCCATATAATCTGTTGTTCTCTTTAGGGAATTAAAATCTAATACACATAAAAGGTTCTAAGAGTGACTTATTTCATAGTGCTCTGGGACTGTTTATTACAGAAAGCCTATTAAAAAGCTCTCCTAATCTCTGAGCTATATTCCATCATCTTTTCCAACCTTAATGATTCTATGAGCTAGAGGAGGGTGTGCAGCTCTGCCCTTAGCCTGGAAAGTAGCAACAGCAGAAACCCAGGGTGTTGTACAGCGCTCCAAACATTGCCAGCCATTCCAGGAATACCCCTGGGGCAATCCCCTAGGGGCACGTGGAATTTCATGCAGTCAGCACGGAGGTCCCAAAGGCCCTGACTCACAATCTGCATCACAGGAGGGAACAAGCTGTTGCTGCTGCTGCTGCTGCCTTGACTTGAAAATTGTTTGAGCCAAGTAGGAAAAGGAAACTGCTCCAAAGGGCAACGGAAAAAAAGAAAGTTACTCAAATTCAAAGCTTATGCCTCAGGATCAAGGAAGTTTACTAGACAGGTTTTAAACTGCACATTTCTGTGGTCCTTCAAAAATGCATCACGGCTGGAATGTGAAATCAGAGAAGTGGGTGGTGAAACGTGCCACGTCCTCTCTGCTTTCACTTGACTGACATCGGGGACTGGGCTGATTTGTAACACCATGAGAAATACCAGTTCCACCAGTGAGGTCTGGGAGTCTGGTCAGCTCCTGGGGAGGGAGGGATGCATTGCTGGGTGTGCTCCTTCCAGCAGAGCCTGGCTGCAGTTCAGAGCTGCCTCCAGCTGGCAGGAGATGAAGATTTCACTGACAGCAGGGGCTGAGTGGCACTTGCAGGGTTTGTGTCTCGTTGTGATGGTGGAGGGGGTACCCAGCAGACAGCAGAAATCCTTCAAGAGAAGTGTCTGCTTCCACAAAACCGCTTTAAGCTGGGAACTGGTGGAGGTTTAGGCATTTTTTCAAGTTTCAGTGTAAGGACAGCAGCAGCAGATGATGTATGAACTGTAGCAGGTGCTCAATATCACAGAGAAATAATCCCTGAAACCCAAGGCAAAGGGAAATCTGAACATGTTTATGGCCTTTAAGGATATAAATTTGTTTGTTGGTTAAAGAGAAGAAAACAAGGGAACTGAAGAAGCCTAGTAAGCCCATTTATTTTCCTATTTCTCTAAATATTGATGGCTTTCCATCAAGAAAGGCAGCTTTTAAAACAAACAGACAAATAATACTATGGAGTTAAAAAGCTTCATTATTAACATTTGGTTATTGTTATATCTGGGGCACCACCGTGCTGCCTGCTCTACCCTTACTATGAAATGTGATTTTCTCTTGGCACAGAAAATCTCTGCCTGTGTTGTATCAGAAGAATATTTGGACACAGCATTCAGTTATCTGAGGGAAGTTTTGGTTTCTGTTCAAAGAAACCATCAGTCCATGTTTATGATAAATGATTTTGTTAATTTTTTGGAAAGATTTCTCTGCTATTTAATCTGTCCTGCAGGCTACAGGATGGCAATGGCTCCACTCGAGTTAGACTGGCAGCAACGGTGCCTTTCTCCTCTTCCTCCTCACTCCAGGAAGAAATTTCTTTGCTGGGCTGCACCTTGAATCCGATGGTTTTAACTCAGCTCCATCACAGGCACCATCAGTGTTGGGGGAACTTTGGGGTCCAGAGCCTCAGCACTGGTTAAATGTAAAATGATCCCTGCAGGATGAGCTGCTGCTCAGGACAGAATCTCAGTCAATGACTGAGGAGTCCAAAGAGCTTTTCTGAATTTTACCCCAAGTTACTGCTTTGCAAGGACAAAACAGAAGGGGAAGGCCCAAAATGAGCTTTGTTGTGAGAATGGTTGCTTCTCAAATAAACAGAAACACTGCTGAGTTTTCCATCTTCCATGGAAATTTGCTAGAAAGCAGAGGAACTGAGGAGAGGAGGAACTTTAAAAAATTATGTATCCAAAGCTATTCTTGTGCTATTTATACAAAGCCTTTGCATCTGAAACTGCATGTTAGAGAGGTACAAAATGTCCTTCCAGAGCAAATGTACTCAGACTAATTCAGACATATTTGGCAACTCATAAAGGTGTTTAACTGTTTGTGGATCTGGGAGGAAAAGTCAAGTACTTTTGATTTTAAGACTGAAATCAGATGCTAATAGTGACTGATGTTTATCTCGAGAACCTGCCACTAAGACTAAAATGTCTATTTTTATGCTAAGTCAAATCAACTCACGTCTAAAATCACTATTTATTGCATGTTAACTACAGAAAACTTCACTGAGTTTTATAACCCTCCTCCCCTTCCCCAATTCCTATTAACCCCTGTAAGAAACACTCATCAGGACTGTTAAAATATTTGCAGTGTGGAAAAATATTTGCAAGTGTGGAAAGGAAAATCAGGGCAGTATAAGGACATAATTCCTGTTTCACATGGATTCCTATTTCAATCATGATAGAATCTCATCTTCTGTCCCATTCACGTGAGTGCTGCTTTTCTGCTTCTGGCTGGAACATTTGAAGGAAATACATTGATGTGATCGTGGTGTGATACTGTTTGGGTACAAGAAGAGAAAATTTCCATCAGGGAGAACTGATCTGAGCACAGCTGCTGCTGCTGCTTGGAAACTTGCCAGTGTTTTAAATAGACTCCTACATTTTCCCAGGTCTAAGAAATAATAGAAAAGGCTGTTAAGAGTGGAGTAGGATTAAGTGTTTAGGAAAAATTGGGGGAAAGGTATTGGAGTTTTCGTGCCTGGCTGTGAAGTGCAGAGGAGAGTTGGAAAGACCCATTTCCAGTGCTCCAGTCTGTGTAACCATGAGCCAGGGGACAAGACTCTTCCTTTGAAATCATCCCACAGCTCAGCCTGTCCTTATTTCCATTATTCCCCTCCAAATTTTCTTTTTCTGCTCTTCTTAAAACAAACATCGCTGAATTCCAGCAGGCCAATACTAGGAATGTGCTCCTCCTATTCCTACCCTTACATTCCCAAGCTGTTTCCTTTTGCATCTACTGGCAGCTGCCCATAAAGTGGACAGGCCGTTGGTACTATCAGAACATACATTGATTTCTCTGGCATTTCTTTCAAGTCAGCTCTGAGAATTTCACTACTCTGCAAGATGTCTGAAACAATATCAGTCCCCAGCCTGTGCTCTTCCCATTTCCACCTTCAGTCTGGAAAAAACAAACCCATTTGGTGCCTGAGTCTGTTCGCTCACATGGTGTGCACACGACTGGAGCTAAATCAGAATTAGCTAAAACAGGAAGCTTATTTCAAAGCCTGTGCAGCCCAGCCAGGAAAGCTTCCAGAAACATGTGCTCCGAGATGATCTCAGCACGTTCGTTATTCAGCCTGTGAATAGCTTTAAAAGGGCCAAATTTCTTCAGGTTGAATCAGCTAGGAAAGTAGTTCAAATGGAGCAGTAAGAATCGCTTGAGCAGTTCAGGAAATGTTTGTTGGAGGCACTAAAAATGCAGGAGGGAGAAAAATAAAAACTACTTTGATAAATATGTATGAAAAGTTTGGGCTTATAAGAAACTGGACAAGTAAATAGAAGTACCATATTTTTTTTTGTAGAATGGTGATGCTCTAAACCCTGTTATAGCGAGAGAAACAACCCAACAACAGCAACACTCCAGATATAATGATCATGAAAATACCAGACATGTTGAGTAAATTTTGCTGTTTTGGGGATAAAGTGAAAGTAGCCATAACTATCATTCAGCAATTTTATAAAAAAATCACAATCACCATTAATTTTGTAGTCAACCTGTTTTTCACAGTGGCTTAAGTCATGAAATTCTATGGATCTACAGAGATGCTTCAAACCAAGGACAAACCGTCTCATTTAGTACCAAAAACTAGAGAAAAGCATGGACTGGATGTTCTGAAACTACACTAGAGGGCACTTTAGCTGCTTCTTCTTGAGTAGATAAAGGCCAGAGTAGTAGGATGCTTATCCAGGAGCAGCAGTGGACTGAATTGAACATGGATTTATCAGGATTTATCAGTATTAGGTTGGTAGAACAATCAGTGATTTCCCCCAACAGCCTAATGGGGGGGAATAGGTGTGAATTTCCAGGTCTAAATTTTGCTTTTAGGTACTATAAATAATTAGGAGGAAATAATGTAAAAATTGCTGATTGGCTGCAAGAGTGTTTTGTCTTTGTACATGCATCAGCCACAGAAATGTGGGATACTTTGGGAGTTTCAAAGAACGTCTAGTCTCAAACAGAGCAGTGTCTGGAGAGCTGAGCTGCTCTTTGTTCCCACTGTAATGGTCTTGCTTCTGTCCTCTCCCCATTTGGAGTATGATGCCCTAAAATGATTGATTTTGTGGGAATGGAACCAACAGCACCTGACAGCCCTTCTGTAAAGGATCCATAATAAATACTGAAGACTAGGAAGGCAGTGCAGACCCCACTGCTTTATAACCCACTTTCAGAGGTTTGGTTAAAAAAAAATTAATATGCTGATCTGGTTCCCAAGGTGGAAAACACCCACAGAAGTTTGAATGTGTTTAGCTGGAGAAAAGGAGGCTCGGGGGGCACCTTCTTGCTCTGCACAACTCCCTGACAGGAGGGGGCAGCCAGAGAGGGATCAGGCTCTGCTCCCAGGGAGCAGGGACAGGACAAGGGGAAGTGGCCTAAAGCTGTGCCGGGGGAGGTTAAGGTTGGATACTGGGGAAAATTTTTTCAGTGAAAGCATGACCAGACACTGGCACAGCTGCCCAGGGCAGTGGTGGTGTTCAAAAGTCGTGTGGATGTGGCCCTTGGGGACTTGGGTTAGTGGTGAACACAGCAGTGCTGGGGGAATGGCTGGAAAAGCTTTTCCAGCTGAATGATTCCATGATTTTCTGATCTCTCCGGGATCAAGGCCTCCCTGCCTTTGGTGCTGGGCCCCACGTTTCGAGGTCCTGGAGCCCAGCCCTGGCAGAGCAGCTCCTGGGCACCTTCTCTGCCTGTGCAGAGCCCGGTGGGCTCAGGTGCTGCTGCAGAGCACCACTGACAATTCATTTCCTGACAATTCATGACCATAATGTGTTTGTAAAACAAACTCTGCTTAAGAATTGGCTGTCTCTGAAGCAGGAGGCACTTGAGTGGCTGAGTTTCAAACAATTTTCCTTTCGCCCTGACAGCCACAACCAAACTCCAGCTCACAGCAGCTTCATTCAGTCATTGCTGATACAAAGCTATGAGCTGCAATTAAACTTCTGGGCAGTTTACAGACTTTCTGGTAAGTCAGGTTTCTTATGAAGGACATGGGCTCTTTTTTCTATACTGTAGGACACCCATTTTTTGTGGATCACACTCCCCCAGTCACAGGGAATTGCTGGCCAGTTTTGTGGCCTTTCTGTCCGTGTTTGCTGTTCCTCAGCCTCTCATCTTTCCCCTTCCTGTGCCCTCGTGAGACCCCACCTGCAGCAACTCTTAAAAAACTAGAGTTGAATTGCTGTCCTACTACTTCTGGCTCTCAGTACGTGTTTCCTCATGAATATCCAAGCACAGTGGGAGTTTTCCTGCTCCCAGCAGTGAGGTAGGACACGTTTGTTGACAGGCTGACACGTGCAGCACGTCCTTGCAGCGAGGACAAGTTGTGTGCAGAGGAAAAAGCCTTGTGAGAGCGGGCTGAGGTTGCTGGACAAGCCCTCACAGGATCCAGGAGCCACCTCAGACCTCTCTGCATTCCATTCAAATGCCAGGTGTGCTCTTTTGATCTGGCTCCAGGAGCAAGGAGGCACGGAGTGAGGCAGGAGCACCTCCATCCGTGTTCCCATGGATGAGGAGAGGGGGAGGATGTCTTGTGGCAGATGCTGGTTTTGCTTTTTTGGAGCACTATTGGGTTGTGCTTGGAACCTGTTAATGAGATTAATGCAAAAACTGAGTGGGATAGAGTGGATGGAAACACAGATCTGTTTTTTACTACTGACATATTGATCTAATCTTTTCATGCTTTCCATGTATATCCTGGATATTTATGGCGTAAGAACACACCACTAGAAACATGGAGCACCCAAATCCTCCAATTTTTATCACTTTTGTAAAGCTCCTCTTTGAAGTATCTTGAAGGGGATTTTTTGCAGTTTAGTTATAATCAGAATTTAGAGCACATGGGTAATAAAAGGAGTTATTCTGTAGTAACCTCCTCAGTGGTAATAGTGCTGTGTACAGGGGAACTTGTCTGTGTAAAAGGAGCATACCCATTAAAACTGAATAGATTTTACCTCCCTGGGAAGAGATTTCTGTGCCTGGAATAAGAAGAGATTCCCTTCCTTCTGCTGAGTGGAGGTTTTGCAAATATATTTTGTTGTTGTTGGGCTTTTAAATTAATGTTGGTTTTTTTAAGCAAATACCATGACTTGAAGTGTTTGGTGAACTCCCTCCTTCCTTAGTGTTTTTGGGTGGAATAGAGAAAGAAATGAAAGTTCAGTGAAATTCTGAGGCTAATGATTTTGTTCTTTAGCTTAAATTAGATTATTTCCATGACAATACTTCAGTTAATTGCACTTAAGCCACTTAATACCACAGTTTCTTCTGGGCTTCCTGTGCTGCTGCATGTGTGGCCTGACAGGAGCTTTCTTAGCAAAACAGCTGAAATTGCATCAGAGAGGACTCAGAATATGGAGAGGAAAAGAGAAGTGAGGAAGAATAACAGAACAATGGACAATAAGTATAAGTCTGACCCAAACTGATGGGATGCACATGGGGCTGGAGGGTGATTTAGGCAGAAAGGAAGGAACGAGAGCAAAGACTTCTCCCCTGGGTGTAAAGCTCTTCGTAAAAGCATAGGAGCCACTCCAGTTGCTGAGGTCAAAGATGGAGGAGATGACTATGCAGAGATTTAGGATGTCTGGAACTGTCAACTTTCCAGTTAAATTACAAAACAGTGCTCTGAACATGGAAAAGCATGCAGGAAGAAAGCCTATGGGATGTCATATGACTTGATTTGGACAAGAGGTAAATTAAAAAAATAGCGCATGGGCAGAGTTGGCAACAGATCTGGACTCAGAATTTTGACCTGTTACTGAAAAAGCAGCGTTTCAGATTTTAGATACAGAGTTGTTTCTCTAAGCTGTGTGGCTGAAGAAAACAAGATAAATGTGAGTAAAGGTCTGTGAAAAGTTTCTGGAAGTCAGGCTTTTTCCTTGGATGTTTTTGGTAATATAACCTGCACCAGTTCCTTGTGCTCCTTAGTGCCTATCAGGTGAAGTTGGGTGATGATGTGTTGGTCAATATTTTCTTTTACATGACCTGGATAATGTCATGGGAACTCTGTCAGGAATTTATGAATGACAACAAAGCTGCAAAATGCTGCCAGAATGGGGGAGGACAGAACTAGAATTATAAATGACAGATTGGGGAAAACCTCTAAAAGAGTAGCTGTAATTTAATTGTAGCATAGAAGATCATTGATTTGTGTAGGAATAATCATCATCACAGGGGCAGCATTGGGAGCAAATGACCAGGTAAGGTCTGCAGTGAGGAATTTGGGAGATGCTGCGAGCTGAGCAGAAAATGCTGCAGGGAAGGAGGCAACCCCTGGTTAATGTGGACAGGTTCCAGTCTGTGGGTGACTGCGACAACCAGCACTCACAGCCCCTGTGGGGTTCTGCTCCCCAGGAAAGGTGGGGACCACTAGGGGACAACCCAGACCAACTTTCAACTCTCTGATCCCTCTTGGAGCTGTAAACATGAGATCATTCCAGGATATCTCCTGCATATGTCCTACATATGTCTCGAGTCTTTACTGTGAACTCTGCAAATACTGCAAAGAATAATATAAAAGCACAGCCCAGATGAGGTGGTATCAGAATGTAGGGAAAAAAGCTTCGAACGTAGGGGAAAAAAATCCGAGTGACAAAAGCTGGATGAATCTGGAAACTTGCTCCTTCGTAGCTTTGTGATTAGAATCCTGCTTTCTGTCTTTTTTTGGCTGTCCTCTTTGATTGCTCAGAAATGTGGGAAGTCTAAACCCATTTCCTTGATTTGTACAGTCAGTAGTTGAATGTCTTTTTTCCAGATCTCCCCCACACTTGCAGGCCAGGTAGGTAACTTCTCATGGATGCTTGTGGAAGGTGGTGATTCAGGATGCCTTGGAAAATTACTGGTGCTGTTCAAAAGCTGTTGGAAATCACAGGATTTCTGGTGCCTCTGATGTTGGCCTGTTTCTGGCTTTCTTTTGTGACTTTCACAGGTCCTTGAGAATTAAGCACTTCTGCTGGAATTGAGGTGCTGTGGGAGGGTCACCATTCCCAAATCACCCGTTTGTCTTTCCACCCACATCTCTTGGGTGTTCCTGCGCCTGCCGCTGTGTGTCACAGTCGTGCCCTATTGCAGACACTTGGGGAGATACAGATTTGTTCTGGCTCAGGATGTTTCATTGCTTTTAAGGGAAAAATTATTTTTTTAGTGTAAAAATGGGGCCATCCCCCAACCTTTCCTGACCTGATGACTGCTGGCTCCTCCTGGTCCTGCACAGGGAAGGACGTGGATAGGGTGGGTTTAGATCAGATGTTAGGAAGGAATCCTTCCCTGTGAGGGTGGGGAGGCCGTGGCACAGGGTGCCCAGAGAAGCTGTGGCTGCCCCATCCCTGGAAATGTCCAAGGCCAGGTTGGACGGGGCTTGGAGCAGCCTGGGATAGTGTCCCTGCCCATGGCAGGGGTGGAACAGGATCAGCTTTAAGGTCCATTCTAACCCAAACCATTCTGTGGTTCTACAATTTTACGACCCCATCAAAACAATGCTTATTATTTAACATTTTAATTTATTTTTTTTCTGAGCAGTAACTTCAGTGTCAGTTTTTGGTGGCTGCAGTGAATTCTGGGCTGAGTTCAGATATCAGGATACTCTTGGTCCTGTATTACTGGTGAGATGTTGACCAACATTTAAATGTGTATTGAGTCCTGTCTGATAAACCTGGCAGAGTGCAGCTTCCCTATCAATGCCACTTCACGTAGCAAATATTTTTCAATCAGTATCATCTGTCTTGCAGGTTTTGCTTCTTCCAGGATAACAAACCCCTCCTCTGTTTGCAAGAGTTTTTGCTCTTTCCAAGAGTTGCAAACTATTTACTGAGGATACAGCCTCAGTAAAAAGAACCATACGGCTGAATTAAGATCTTCCAAGGAGGAATATGGCTGGAAGGAGCTCAGGTCTCTGCACTGAGCTGTTAAAGCTGAGCTTCCAAGTTTCTAATCAAAAGCTGAAACCAGATGGAAGTAAAATGTGAGGAATAATATGAAAAATATGTTGCTGAGAAGATCAAATGGAAGAAAGAAAATGAAAATGTTCTCAATTGGCTGCAGAGTTCCTTCAGAAGCAGCTTTGGAGGAGTCACCTCGTTCATCCTACACCTTTATTTTGTCCCTAGGTGCACCCAGGTGAAGCTAAGTGGAGCCTGTGGAGCTGGGGCTTTGCCACGGTGCTCGTGCCAGCACTGAAGAGATCAGGTTTCTTGTGTCACTAAATCAGATTTAGGAACCAACAGGTTTTCTGTGCTCTCCAAAGGCTCTCCCTGCAGTGTCCAGCTGAAAGGATAATAATTGAAGGTGTCTGCTCTGCAGGTAAAACTCTGTTCTCATTTCTTTATTTGAGGCAGTACAATAACTTTCTCTGAAGAGCAAGATTTAGAAGAACCTGAAACCTCTTGATCTGAAGATCCAACAATTTAAGAAGGAGAAGAGAAAATAAATAATTAAATCTCTCTGACAAGCAAGATGTGTCCTTATTCAGAGAACAGGAATACCATTCTTTCCTTCTTTGGGGAATACATGAACAGAAAAATGAACCCGGAGACAATAACATAAGAGTGTTGTCAAAGTATTCCAAAAAATAACTGAGACTTGTGCAGATGCCAAGTCTAACTTTGGCTGATTCTCTTTTTTAGAAATGTTGTAGAGCAATTTTCTGAATTCTATTAATATAACAAGCAAACAGACTTTGGATGCTCTGGATCCACATTGTGGGAAGCAAAGGTGATTTCTTGGAGATTTTATAGAGGCCAAGAGCCTGTGTACTCTTGAAATATGAACTTAAATGTTACTTATAAATTAAAAGAGGGTTAAAAGTTTAGGGAAGGGAAAGAGGGATGCAAGGCCTATGGAATATGCTGATAATGGTACAGGATATGTGCAGCCCATGATGAGGGATGATTACAATGATAAATTCTGTGTATTCCAGCCATGGCAGGGAGGATGGAGAGGGGTGGTCTGTCAATGGCTCCGAATTGATTCCTTTCTGTAGCACTTTGCCTCCTGCTACAGCAGCTTTGTTTGAGTGTACGTTGCTGTGTTCTGCAAAATTGGGATGGGACTGAACTAGTGAATCCTCCACCACTGAAGTGCATTTATCTTTCCCAGATATGGTTTCCCAGACTCCTGGTAACACTGGTGTGTCCTCAAGCACAGTTTGGGTGGTGCACTCCAATACAGGAGGCTGAAATGTTTATTTGATTCCTTGCTCATTCCCAGCTCCCTCAGTGTCTTACATTTATAAAGGAAGAGGCTGAATACAGGCACAGATACTTTTAAAGTAATACCAAAATCCTGTTTAGGTGCTAAAAGCAGCTGGTTTTGACAAGGTTAAGAAGGTTTTTGGGTTTGCTGCTGTTGGCTCAGAGGTCCTCTATTTCTTATCTCTGTTTTTTTCCTATTTTCTTTTCCCACCCTAGTAAAATGAACCAAGAGCCTTAAAGTTTCCTCCCTCTTTCAGGGACCAGACTGTCCCAAAGGCACCACAATTCCCAGGTTGAGAGCAGTGGGCTCAGCTTTCCTCTGTTACTGCTCCAAAACACCCCTCAGCTGGAGCCTGAGCCTCTGTCTGCATGTCAGAGTTGTCAGAGAGGAGCACCACCACGTTCTGCTGCTTCCATCACACTGGGAAAATAAATAAAAGAAATTTCACTTTGACCTCTGGCTTAGAAAGGAAGGCAATTTAAACACTAAGAATAAACATAAAATGGGGGACGTACAGTTGAAGCACTATCAAGTCATTCCTGCGTATTTATCTTCTGCTGTTGATTAGACTCTGCTTGACAAAGGATCTTCTGTGCCTTCACAGCGAAGATGTGAATGAAAGTAACAGGAATTTAACAATAACAATGAATTAGTTCTTGTAATGTTACCTGTCATCAGTGGCAGACAAGAAGCTGTCTCCAGATGATTTCAATTTCTCACATCTTCTATCTTCTAAACAGCTTTAGGTAATATTCCAGCAATCAAAGAGGGTAAGAAAAGCTGAATAACGGTGCCACCTGAGTTAGGAAATGTATTCCTAAGCATGCTGTCACAATATGACTGCAGGAACGCAGGTTTAATGAACTTCTAACAATATGTGTGTCAGATTTACAGGGGTAATTCACTATTTTGGTGTCGTGTGGATGTGTGCATAAAGTACTCAGAGCAACCTACTGGAGCAGTGAGGAACAAAAATTGATAAAACTCACTTGAAGGGGCTAAAAAGGCAAGGCTGTGCAGGTTGCACAGTCTTCATTCAAAGTGAAGGCAAAGGCAAAAATGCCTTTGAGAGTAGAAATGTTCTGAATGAGAAGCATTACAACTCTGCTGCCTTGAGTGGAATCTGCAAACTGAACGAGTCCAAACAACTCTCACAGAAGAAGAAAGAAGAAACCAGTAGGAAGGAGAAAAAAAAAAACCCAAGCAACTGTTAGGAAATGTTGCTCCAAAGTAGTTGATGAAGAGAAATGAATAGGGGCTTAAGTTTTTAAGGCCTCAGAGGCTGGTTAAGCTCTGGCTGGTGCAGCACAGTGGAGGTGCTAAGACCATTTTCCTGCTTCCAATTTCATGCTGCATTTGCACTTTCCGACTCTCAGTCCTGATGTCCTTATCTCTCCTGCTGGATCACGGAATGAGGAGTAGTCTTCAGCTAAATATTTCCTAAAGACTCTTGAAACCTAAAAGCTAGTGGGTCAGGAAGGGTGTTTGAAGAAAGGGTTGAGTGATACCTTCCTTTTCTGATCTCCTCATGTCTCTCTTTCTTCTTTCTGGTTTCCATTTCATGATGTTTGAGTAATATGAGCTGAACCAAATGGTTGGTGTTAGAGATCATAGAATTCCAAAGTGGTTTGGGTTGGGAGGGACCTTAAAGCTCATCCAGTTCCAACCCCAACACCTTTCATTAGACCAGGTTGCTCCAACCTGGCCTTGGACCCTTCCAGGGATGGACCGGCCACAGCTTCTCTGGGCAACCTGTGCCAGGGCCTCCCCACCCTCACGTGGAAGAACACGAACGTGGCTGCACATTTGCTGGATGCTCCAATGTTTTTCTCCCTATGAACAGGCAAAGCACTCCAAGTCACCTCCCTGTAGCAGGACATTTCTCCAGGCCTGGCTGTAACCTTGCCTTCTGTCCTAGGCAGACCACAGGCACATCTCTCAGGAGTGTTCTTTGGTGCAGGACTTTGTCTAAACATTTTCCCACTGGATCTAATCCAGTCTGGGATCGCAACTGTCGTGAGAATGCAACAAATCATTCTGGGAAGTATCTAATTTTGCCCCTATTGGTCAAAGCAATGTTTATGCACAGCCAGAGCCACATGACAGAGGAGAGGGTACTCTTGAACCCTGTTAGAAATGTGTACTAAAAAAACACCAGAGCTCCCAATTTTTTGTGTGAGTAAATGGCAAAACTCCTGTTTCCTAGTTTGAACAACCCCTGATTTGAACATCATTGGAAAAAAGCCAGGAAAGCAACTGGAGTCAGCCCAAAAACCTTTTTTATCCTTGTGGCTGCCTTATTTAATCAATCAATCAAACAAACAAACAAACAAACAAAACCCCTCAATAAACCAGCAAAAAAAGCCTTTTCAAAAATGTACTTTTTCTTTGAGAGAGTATTTGAGGGCTTTACAATGATGCTTGAGATGTGGTACCTACGCAGAGACCGCCAGGGAAATGTGAAACATAAAATAAATGCCATAAGTGCATGTGGTTTTGCTCATTTTCAGTCCTGCCTCAAATAAATAATTGAATAAATAAAACATTGTTCAGTTCCTCTATAGGAACTTCACATTTCCAAGGTGTCTGGAAAGGCCCAGCCCTGCAGAGAGGTCTCTTTAGCAGTTTTCTAGTGGAGGGGATTGCAGAGCTCTCACACATCCAGGGCAAATGGCCAAGAAATGGATTATTTCCATGGGTTGCTCTGAATCCCCTGGAGGGGTGGGTTTACCTCCAGCTCTAACTGATGCTTGAGTTTAAAAACAGAGCATTTAATACATACCTGGGGGAAAGATCTGAGGGAAAGATCTGAGGCAGCTGGGTGACAGAGGCTGTGTCAGGGAAGAGGGAAGCATCCTGGCAGGAGCACTGGTGCTGTTGCAGCCTGTTCTGCAGGAGCTCTGCAGGGTGAAATGTGTTTGTTCCCCCAGCCACCACTTCATCATGAGCACTAAAACTCGCTGGGGTGCTCCTGCCTCCAGCTGCCATTTCACTTTAGGGTACTGAAAGGGAAGATCCTTTGGGAAGGAATAAAACCCAGTTTGAAGGCTCACATGGGTGGAGCACCCACCCCGTGCATGGTCACCTGCTTGGGGGGAGTCACAGCATCTCCTGGGTGACAGTTTGAGAAACAAATGAAGGTTTATGGCACAAGGTGCAAAGCGGGTAAGTGAAATATATTGCGAAAAACAGGAAAAATAGAGCGAGAGCTGCTGCTGTTGAGGAGCATTTTAAACATAATATTAATAAGCAAGATCCTGAGCACAAAAAAAAAAATAGTCCGTGAAAATAAAAGAGAAATAAGAATGGGATGAGGAAAATTGGCTAAACCAAAAGAGAAACTGGGCAATGCTGAGAAAGTGACAGTGTGAAGTGTTTGTTGAATCACCTTTGATGCTCAAACACGAGATCCTGTTACAACTGGTTAACACAAACCCAGGGCTGGTTGATGGATGGGAAGATAAGTGCTGTATACTCTGCTTGAAGAATGACGGGTTGTTATGAACATTAAGAATAAACTATTACAATCAACATCATTATTCAGCCCAGTGCTGAAGGAGCCAGAGCAGATCCAGTTTGCAAAAATCTCATTTATTAATTTGATTCTCCCTGTTTGCCTTTGCATGGCTTTGATGTTCTGAAGTCGGTGTTTAAGCCTCCCTGCAGATGACAGCTGTATTGGGAGTTATTAATTACCAAATGAATCATCTGTTCATTCACATTAGACAATGTCTAAGCAGTTTGATAAAGCTGAAGGTGATCTGAGTTTAGGGAAGATGAGATAAATAATATTTTTTTTCAATTTGTCCAAAATCCATTGTAGATAAGATAATCTGTATCTTAAGTTCTCCAAATAAATGTCTGGTTATTTTTAAACAAATCAGAAAATTAGGATCTGTAATGTCTTTAACACATTGGTGAAATAGAAGCAATTTAGTATTTCAAGTGCAAATTTGAAGAAAGTTTTCGGGTTGGTTATACTTGAGCTGCTGGTGACCCCATCTTCCAATTTCAGAAAGAAAAATCTCTTGATATAAATTAATTGGATGGTTTTAAATTGACAGAGAGTAGGTTTAGGTCAGATGTTAGGGAGAAATTCTTCCCTGTGAGGGTGGTGAGGGGCTGGAATGGATTTCTCAGAGAAGCTGTGGCTGCCCCTGGATCCCTGGGTGTGTCCAAAGCCAGGCTGGATGGGGCTTGGAGCACCCTGGGATAGTGGAAGGTGTCCCTGCCGTGGCAGGTGTGGAATGGGATGGGACTTAAGGTCCTTCCAACCCAAACCATTGCATGATTCCATGCCTGTATGAAAATGGAGCATTTGTCAGCACTTCTGATCTTATACAGGATCTGCTACTCCTGGAATGTGTGGCCTTAATTTTCACAGTTCCGCTCTCATCCCTGTGCTGGCTGTGGAAATTACAATCAGAGTAACTGATTCCACTCAGGACACAGCAGAAAGCCTTTAACTTCTCCCAGAAGCTTTATTGCCACAGTTCTCCTGGCTCTGAGCTCTCTCTTACTGCAGCAGCAAGGAGGAAGCATGAAAACTCCAACAGAAGGTTGTCAAGAGCAAGTAAACCAAATGTGAAGTTCCCTTTCAAAGTGCACTCAAACATTTGGGGTTTCTTTTCTCTTTCCTACGTCAGCAATTAGTCACTAATTGTATCAGTCCTTTCAGTGCTTAATGAGCTGCATTCTGTGTAGGTCACTGTGCTGATGTGGCCAGGGTGGAGCAAGAAGATGCTGTGAGTTAGACGTGGCTTTTCTGCATCAGCTCCTGGCCTTGTGGCAAAACGATTTTCTGCAGTTCAGTGACAGAGCTGTGTGTAGCAATTCTGACCCTGTAGCTGGCAAGGAACGCTGCAGGAGCTGCCTGTTGGGGATGGTGGTGGTGCCTGGCTGCTCTGGTTTGTCTGGGCTCACAACTCGCTGCAGTCACACAGCTGAGAAGTTGTTTGCTTCAGCCTAACGATAACCCTGGCCAAGTTTGTTGTCTTTGGCTTCAGGGATCTGCTTTGGGAGGGAACTTCAAGAACTCTTGACTTCCTAGAACGAGAGAACTGGGCTTCCATCATTCCCCAGTAAACAGTCCCAGTTTAGAACAGCACTTTGCCATTAGATATGGCTTTTCCTGTGCTACTAATCATCTAAATTTATGGATATGATTCCAAAATCTCTTTTTTGCTCTCCTTGTCTATTCTGATTTATAGTCTCAGGAAGTTAACGGAGGACAAGGGACTTTTCACACAATTTTCCATTCTGGTCACCTTCACTTCTTTATTTTAGCTCATTACAGCGGTTGTGATTCAGAATATTTTTAACAAAGCCTCCAATTTTACTCTTTGCTAAACAATATTTGTGGCTAAAAATTTCTTATAATTGTTGTCAGTGACGTAAAAGCTTTTAAAAAATTTCAAAATGTGCAATATCTGTCTGCTTGTTTTTTACTACCTTAATAGGAAAATGTTTTCCATGACTTTCTGAAAAGTATTCTGGACCTTGTATGAGAAAACAAAATAAAAACTTGGGTTTTACATTTATAGGTTTGATATAGTGGACATTGTCTGGCAAATTGAACACACTCTTTTGTTATTTTCCTGTTGAGCAGCTCCTTCCCATGTCCAGCATGTTCCACCCACTTAAAATGTCAACTCATGGTGGCTAAAGGCTTGGAATGCACATGTTTTTAGAAATTTGGGTTCCAGTCTCTGTAAGGAGCCTAGAACCAAAGCAATCCTTTGCAGCTGGTGACATGAACACTTTTCCCTTCCCTTTTCTTCTTGTGCATCATCAATCCAAAAAGAAAACAAATAGAGCTTGAATGTTACTGCAACAGATCAAACTGAATTTTGGAGTGAGTGCTCAGTTTAGCTCCTAAATCCGACAAGTCCTGTTCTAATTAGAACCTGTAATAAAAGGCTTGTTATTTATTGCTTAATAGACCTGTCACCGGGGAATTGGGGTTGTGCACACTCCTTCCTTCCTGCCACAGTTTCACTTGTTCTCAGACTTGGACTGTGTGCAGTAGAACTGGAATGTAACCAAATCAAATGATTCAAGAGGAAAAAGGGAAACAGAACAAAATCCCCAGAGGACACATCTGATCAGTAACAACAGCAGATGTGTTTTCCACAGAGGTGCCACGAGCATCTGCGCCGTGTTCATCTGAGGCTGAAGGTATCACCTGGGCTGAGGTTATTGCAGAGCTTTCCAGCTGGGTGAGTCACTCCTGCACCCATCACGCCTTGGATCACAACCCCGAGGGCAAGATCTTGCTAAATGCCTGACAGGGACCACTGTGTGTGCTGGATTATGGAAATAGAGGTGATAAAAAAAGAGGCAATCCATGAGTCAGTGCGCTCAGTACAGGCTTGCCTTTTCCAGGCAGAAGGAGCCTTCACACAGGCACTGGAGCCGAGCGCCACTTTGCAGAGTAGGTCTGGTGGTGTTTGTGCTGGAACTGGCTGGCAATATTCTATTTAAAAGCCATGTGTGCCTAAGCAATGCTTCAAAAGAAAAACCCATTTGCATTTAAAGCAGAAATCCATTTCACTGACTTAGACATGAGCAGTTTTGGATTGTTTTTTTTTCTTTCCGTGTAAAGCAAGAAAAATTTGTCCTCCAGAACAGCTTGTCAGAAACACAACAGAATAACCTCCTACTCCATTCCGGCCACTTTAATTGTCAGATTGTAGTGTCCCCGTCATTCAGACAGCAAAGATGCACAGCAAAACTTGGCAGCTTCATTGTTCCTCTTCATGTCTCGGAGAGTTTAGGGAAACCCTCCAAAAGCTATGAATTTCCGATTCCACCAGGAAGTACTTGGTGTTTGAAATCTGGAAGGACAAGAAGGAAAACTCAAAGAGCACTGAGGAAGTGCTAACTAGATTGTTGAAGTAAAGACAATTATTGCAGGAACAGTTATCACTGTGAGGATAAGGATTAAATATTTTATCTGGTAGTTTGAGGCCAGTGCCTGGGTTCTGCTGTAAAATTGGGCATACGGGAAAGAGGTGATCCTCAGATCCTCTTTAACACCAACCAAACCAAAACCATCAATTTTTCTAATGAGATATCAGTCCTGTCAAGATTCCCTTCTGCTGTCTAAAACCAATGGATGCTGTCTCCTGACCAGATTAGAAGCTGGATAATTCTGTCCTGTATTTTCTTAGTTTCAGCCCTGTGCCAGGTATTCTGCTGGACTGTTTTCTCTTTGTGTTAAACTGCTGTATAGTGGTTATTCCATATTTTATTCTGCTTCGGGCTACATTCAGTGTTCCTTAGATTTTATTAATTCCTTTTCGCTTCCTAAAGCAGCTTGGTTGAGGGGTGATACTGAAGTGTCAATGTACAATCCTTGGTATTTTACTGACCAAGGGATTCAGGATTGCATGTCAGGCCCAATGATTTATATCAGGCTGGAGATGCCATATCAGAACATTTGTAGGCACAGAGACACTGACTTCTCCAGAGCAGAGAAGTCCTCAGGAAAACAGACTGAGAAAAGTGAAAACACACACACAGTGATTCCAAGCCCTGCAAGTAAATTCTCCGAGTGGTTGTAATTGCTCTCCTGATTGTTGTTGCTTACTAAGGAAGAGCTGGCAAGGGTGTGGCTGCTCTTTAATTGCATGTTTGAACAAGGGATTAGAGAATGGAGCAGCAGTGTCATGTAAGAGCTGAAAGGAAACTGAGAGAAAGCACGACTGTTATGTAAACCATCTCTTGTCTGTCAGTGTCAACATTTCCTGTCTGTATTGGAGCTGAAGTGAAAATAAGCACCCAGGCCCGATGAAGTGCAGCCTGGTTGCAGGTGAAGGCGTTGGAATGGGCTTTCTGGCATTCCACGCTCCTGGCATCCACTCAGCAGCAGGAGTTACCCCACTGAGTAACCTGTGGGGTTTCAGACATGTTGTTGCCACCCTCCCACACCCCCCTCAAAAAAAGCCCCACCAAACTAATAACAGCAGTGACGAGAGGATGAGTCCCATGCTGGATGATGGAAACTGATTATGATCCATCTCTCTAGAGATTGATCTGTTTTCCTCCAGGCAAAATTTAACCTTCGCTCCTTGATCAGACCCGCTGAGCAGGAGTGAAATTGTGGGTGTTAGGCGTGTGGCATTAGGCTAAAGGTGAAACCAAATTGATCTGATTTGCTTTTTAAATATAAGGATCTTGATTTTCTTTCCTCAGATTCTAAAAAGAATTTCAGATTCTTGTAATAGTGACTATGCAGTTCTTCCAATAAAACTGCTTCAGAGTCTTATTTTAGACGGAGTAGCTTTACTTTTTCTTGGCCATAGAAGTAGGGCTTTAAGAAGAAACGAAGATGCTCCATCTTTAGGGAAGCAGTTGGTTATTGTGCTTATCTATATAATTAAAACTGGTAGACTTCTTAAACAGTCAGAAGAGAATTCAGCACACAATGAGTAGCACTTGTTTCTAAAGCAGTGGAAAAGCTGAGGGCACCAGAGGAACTCTTGGAAAATGCAGAGAGGTGTGAGTGAGCAGATAATGTTGAACAAGTTGGTCTGTAGAGATCCTTCCTCCAGGTTTTTCAGTTATGGTCGCCTTACACAAAAAGCTGAGCAGGGCATCAGGTCCATCCTCCATGCTGAACTGCAGTCTTGACTCATCATCCAGATTCTATTACAAGTGAAAGTAACTTATCCGAGTATGGATGGTCCTGCCACTCCTTGGATTCAGCAGAAACAAAGCAAATGGGGCTGATTTTGGTGCCTTTGGCAGCATTTCAACAGCGTTGAGTTGAGCTGTGATGTCACCAGTCCCTTCCATCCCTCACCCCTTCTCTTGCAGTTGTGGGCTAGGTCTGATCACCTGAGATCTCGCTCAGAACCCAGGAAGTTCTTGCTGAACAGTTAAATCCTGCAATTGTTTTCTTCTTTCCTTAAAGTGACATCAACAAACAGATTTCCCCCTCTGCCCTGCTGTGTGGCCTCTTGGTGTGATCTGTAATTGCCATCGGTCAGTGGAAGGGATGGCAGCTCCCAAGATTGCTTTAATCATCATGGAATCCCAGAATGGTTTGGACTGGAAGGAATCTTTAGGATCATTTTGTTCCAACCCCTGCCATGGGCAGGGACACCTTCCACTGTCCCAGGTTGCCCCAAGCCCCATCCAATCTGGCCTTGGACACTTCCAGGGATAGGGCAGCCAGAGCTTCTCTGGGCAACCTGTGCCAGGGCCTCTCCACCCTCATAGGGAGGAATTTCTTCCCAATATCCCACCTAAATTTACCCTGCTTCAGTTTAAAGCCGTTCCCCCACTATCACCAAGTGTCCTTGTCAAAAGTCTCTCTCCAGCTTCCCCAAGGAAGAAAGGCATCGCTTTCAGGGCTTTTGAGGAAATGCCAGGTCTTACACATGTTTGGAATTACCAAAGGCATTCAGAAGACACTTTCAATTGCAATTCTCTTATGTCAGCGGTAAAGTAATGTCAGTCTCCATAGCCCTGGGAGTCCTGAATGAGCAGCGGCTCCATTTTTCTTTAGTTCCATTGTGTCAGGTATGGAAAGCAGTTCTACAGCAATTTGTTACTGTGCTCCATGGCTTTATGGCCACTGAGGAGCACAGGTGGAAGCCTGCTCCAGTTCCATGTTTTTCTTTGCCTCAGAACACTGTGTGTCACTGACATCCCTCCATCCCTCCTGTGATGGTGGCAGGGAGGTGGCTGCCCCTGCTCCTGTGTTCTGCGGCTGTGTCAGGGCATCTGGTCCCTCTGGGATTGCACTCAAAGCACCCTTAGCCTTCCTTGCTTCTCCCTGCTCCAGAACAAGTTGTTTGGAGGATCAGGACAGTCAGGAGCCCGCCTCCTCCTCGACCTTTCAGATAAGTGATTATTCATGAAAATATTGCAAATATGTTGTTCTGGAGAGAGCCAAGCTTTCACACTGGGACGTTGCTGCCCCACACCACAGAAACCTATCAGAGGGGAGTGAAAACTGGCAGAGCAGTGATGGTCAGGAGTGGTGTCTGTGCCTTCCACGTCACACAGACTGGCACTGTCCCACCAGGAAGCAGCTCTTGCCTGGCTTGGGTTAGTTCCTCTGGCACTGTTTTACCCCAGCATGTTTTCTCCGGAGATTTGCTGCCCTGCTATGCTGCCTATGTGGAGGAAGCAAATGTCAGCTCTGCTTTTCGCATTAAAGCGAGAACCGTGCAGGAGGGAAGGCGAGGGTGGCTGTGCCCTCTAGGATTTGGAAGGGACCATGCTGAAAAACCTTGATGGTATTTGTTTTGAAACAGTTTCTGCAATGGAGAACAGCTGCTCTTCCAAGGGAAACAATGAGGGGATCTGCAGCTTTTGGAGTGTGCAGTGAAACGCCCGGCACAGGCCTGGGGCTCCGCTGGGTATTTCTGGAGGTCGATGTCCCCAGCACGCAGAAATCTTGAGCACAGGGTTATTTTGGGTCCTTGCTAAAACACAGCCTCAGTGAATTTTTTAATATTTATTTTTTGATTTTATTCTGTCGTGCATGAAAAGACTTGCTCCTCTGTCAGGTCCCCGTTACCAGACTACTGGCTTGAGAAAATTATCAAATTTGGATTAGAAGGCATGTGAGCTTTTAAATTTTATATAAGTATGTTGACATTTGAAATCCTATTACTCTAATATAGCTCTGGAGTAATGAGCTGTAAAATACCATTTTAACACAAAAATACATACTTTGAGATGCTCTTCTTGTGCCGACAAATGTTCCAAAATAATTCAGAATAGATTATTTTTGCAATTAAAATACTTTGGCAATTTTAAAATATGCACTAAAGGTCTTACTTAGAAATTGATCTGGCAACAATGAAGAACTAGTGTTTCCACCAGGACTTCACTAAGATGATTAATTATACATGATTAATACCTTTATGGATAATTAGTAAGACTGGAAGCAAGTTCTGAAAGTTCTGTTTCGGTCTCTTGGTATTTGGACAAAGAAATTTCAATTGAAAATAAACCTACAATAAACTGGCAGGTTTTGTGAGGGAAATTTTCTTGTAGAAGAGAGGAATATGTGTGAAAAATGTGTGGAAAATGTTTTCTTTTTGCTGAAAGCTTGTTCAACGGCCCTGTGAACACTTCAGAGTTGTAGAGGTGAATTAAAGGTGAGTTAAAGAGCTCTGCCAGTAAATAACTTAAAAAACACCAAAGGTTTCCAAAAGAGTTTAATAAATAATGAGGTTCTTTCTGTACTGTATAAACTATAAATATACCATGCAGTCCTTTATAACTTAAAATAATTTACAGACTGAGGTAGGGGGGTCGGAGGGTGCGGGCATGGGCTCAGGGCCTCGCTGCCTTCCTGCTGAGCACGCAGACGCAGGCGGTGTCGATGCGGATGAACCTCCAGGCCGCCTGCTTGCCCTCCATGGTCAGGGCCTTGACGAAGGTGTGGGTGGTGGTGCAGTACGAGTTCCAGTGCTTGGCGTCGATGCCGCGGCACCCGCCCGACACCGGCTTGGGGTCCCTGCACTTGGTCTCGAAAAAGTACTGCTTAAAGACGTTGTTGTTGATGTTGACCTCGTCCAGCACTGTCACCTCCTTGCCCTTGATGTCGGTGGCCGTGGTTTTGTCCCCGACCCACATGCTGACGCTGTCGCACACCGAGAACTCCCCTCGGTGCAGCACGGGGTGTGTGCTCCTCCTGCTCCTGGCAGTCCTGTTGAGAGCCCCCGCGCTGCTGAGAAATCCCAAATTCCGCCCCTGCCCGGCCACCGGCGGGGGCTGCGTGCTGAACAGCACCCGGGGAGACCGGAAACGCCGCTTCCGAAAAATTTTGGGGTCCACAGTGATGTTTACAGCTTCTCTCTGACCGAGGCTCCACGTGGCGTGGCCGTGGGATGTCTGCGCAGCTGCCTGGGCAATGCGGTGTCGGTCGCTCTGGGTATTGAGCAAGGAGTGTTCTGCAGGATACTCCAGTGGAGCATTGTCCTCTGACTTGGGAGCTGCCTGTGTGCCGATCAAAAAAGCTACAATCAGAGTGTAGAACAGCATGGGCATTACGTTATGACCTAGAACGAGAGAGAAAGGCACTGTTACTGCGAGCCAGGCGGGCACAAACCGCTGCCGTTCTGGCCATAAATTTATCAGATACCCAGGATCGTACGGATTTCATCGGGTATTCATGTGGGTGCCAGATGTTGTTCTTCCGGAAGAGCTCATTCAGACAGCATCAATGTTCTTAATAAAGCGAGAACATTAGAAAATAATAGCTAGATTATTATTAATTCCTCTGGTATTTGTTGTTAGAGCACTGTTTATGAAGCACTTGTTTGGTGTTATTAATGTGGAGACCATATGGCGACAGCATGTTCCCGGGAGTCAGATCTCTAGTGAGTTTTGCAGCAACCTTTTTGGCCAGGGCCGGTCTCTTGGCTGCAGAGGAGTGAAAGTAGAAGCAGTCCCTTGGCTAAAACAGCTGTCCATTCTCTAAACTTGTGTGCAGAGATGTCCTTGGGGCTACGGTGGGGGCCACCAAGCCAGTAGCTCGTGCCACTGTCACACCCTCAGCAGCCACACTCACCTGCCATGTGGCCAGGCCCCACTGCTGGCTGGCTCAGCAGCCTCCAGCAGCTGCCAGCTCTCCCACCTGCCCTTTCAGGACACTTCACACCACTGATTTAGGGCAGATAAAGCCCAGGCTGCTTCCTCAAAGAGCTCAGGTCTCTGTGTCACAAGAGCAGATGGGATTTTTCCACATTCAAGGGCAAATATGGGAGCACTGCTGGTGCCAAGCTACTTCTGCATTGGCAGAAGTGGAGAGACTTTTAAGAGCTAAATAGTGGAGAGACTTTTAAGAACTGTAATACTGATCAAAATTATAGTTTGCTATCCTTTGTGCGAGTTGGGTAAAAAAGGGAGGTGCTGGAGGAAAAAGGGCATTTTGCTTTAATTCCTTATTATTTCTTTTTACTCTTAATTCTGTTAGTTATAAACTTCTTTATATTCTTTAAAGTTTGGAGCCTGCTTTGCATTCCTCCTAATTCTTATCTCACAGAAGATAAAAAAACCACTACAGCGTCTTAGATACAGCAAAGCTAGAGCCATTGTGGCCAAAGTGCTGGGAATTCTGGACAGGGAAACACCTGGTTTTTTTCAGAATGCCACAAGCAAGAACTCCCCAAAAATCCCTGCAGAGCGGATGCAGTGCCAGTGCTGGTCCTCCTTCGATCCAGAGGATGTGCACATCTGTTTGGGCGTGGAAAAGTGCAAGCTAAATGTCTAAACCTTTGCTAAGACCCATTTCATGCTGGAAGAGCAGCAGCAGTGGTACCTCATTGGGTAACTACCATGTGTTGTCTAATTCAGCCGCATGTTGGGAACGAGAGACATTCAGAAACGCTCTGGAACTGCAGTGAAGGGCAGACATTGTATTTCCTCTGTAAAGACTTAATAAGCAGAGACAGGGTATAAACAGAAAATCCCGGGTGAGGCTCCTCCCCGTCTCTTTGCCTTGTTTTCCTGACATGTCTCAGCTGGCCCCGAGCTCCGCCGTGGCCGGCCAGCAGGCGGGGAGCCCCAAAGCCACTGGCCAAACAGGGTTTTGTACCAGAGGAATCGGGCTCTGCAGTTCCACTGTGATTTCCCAGCATGTCTTAATGTTTTTTCTGGGTGTGGGTCAATTATGGTTGCAGTTCCCCCTCTCTGTGGAGCTTTCTCAGATTAGAATCCCAAGCAGCACTAAAGGAATCAACCAGGGTGCTCTGCCAGAGCAAAATCCTGTGGAAAATGCAGAACAACCCTAAGATGTCCCATAGGATCTCTTGTGTGTCTTATCTCGGACAGGAGCTGAAATGACATAAACAGCAGGGTTTGTGCAGGGCTAAGCAAACATTTAGGAAACCAGCAGGAGATGCCAAGTGAAGGTAGTGACTGAGGAGGGTGGAGAAGCAGAGCCTGCATGGAGGGGAGGAAGGAAGAGAAAGGCCAAAAGCCGTGCGAGCACTTGTCTGTGCAACTGTTGGGCTGGAGGCACTGGGGACAAAGTGATGACGAGGAGAGTCAAATGTTTGTCACAGAGCAAATCCTTACTGTTCCAAAGCCGCTTTAATTTGTTTAAAGCAAGGCTGAGGGTTGCTGCTTTCCCACGTGCTGCTCGTGCTGGAGCACTCGTCATCCTCTGTATAAGGAAACAGAGCTGGGTGTAGCTCAGAGCTTGGCTGTGCACCCTCCAGAGAGTAACCCCTTGTTCTACAACCAAATTAAAGTCAGATGGTTCATTACATTTCTCAAGAGTTAGCTTTCCCGACAGAAATGTTAATGGAAAAGGTTTGCAGAACAAAATCCAGGCACAATTTAGCCATGCCAATAGCAGCCTCAATGTATTGTGTTTATGCATAAACCCCTTTTTTATTATTTCCTTCTATAGGAAAGAGATGCTGCGATGTCAGCAAGGAGCTGGTTCTGGTTTTGTGCTATACAAGATTTGCTACTCTGAAATGCAACTACATTTACCTCCCTTCTCCGGGCTTCTTGTGTTGCCCGTGCTGAGATTTTTGCTTTAAGGCCATTAACAGAAAAGAAGAAAAACCTTCCCTGCTTGCCTTTTTTCTTTAAGTGCCTTATATTTCCTCTCCTTGAGGTAAATCATTCTGTGGAGCGTGGCCCAAACACAGACAGAACATATTTGGAATACGTGGTAACTTTTCTGAAGATTGAAAATGGAATCTTTTTATGAATTATTGAGTAAGTGGAGAATAGAAAGTGACACATTAAAAAAGTGAATAAGACTTGATGACAACACAGGCAAGAGAAGTTAACATTAAAGAATAGGTGTGTCTTGGGCTGTGAGGGTTGTGAACTCTTTTGCTGACACATAGAGGTATTTTACAGGCTATTTTGGGGAGTTTGGGGTGTCCCTGCCCATGGCAGGGGGTTGGAACAAGATGAGCTCTAAGGTCCCTTCCAACCCAAACCATGTTGGGATTCTATGATTCTCTATCTAAACTTTATCACATAATTAGTTATTAGACCCCCTCATGGTGCTTTCTGGAGATGTTCACAGTGGATGCCTCGTGCAGCCACCTGAACTCACGGGGGATGTGCAGCTGCCAGTTCCAGTGCTGGTGGTCCATGGATGTGTGACGGGAACCCTGGCCACAAAGGTTATCACAGGCGTTTTAATGCCAAAATTACAACACCCGTGATAACCCCACTTCTGTGTTGGTCAAGTGTCAGGTAAGCCCTTCCTCTGGTGCAGCTGCTGTGTGAGCCTGGCCACGGGTGACATCAGGCTGCTGTGGGCAGTGAGTGCTGGCTTACCTCTGAGTGGACTGCAAAAAGAACTGCTCCCCCAGCAAGGTCCTTATTTCATCCAGAGCTGAGCCGGGCTGAGCTGCACCTTGCCATGGGGCCCTGCTGCGCCTGCCAGCTGCGTGTGCCGTGGGTCACTAGGGGCAGAAGGGTTTGTTTCAGTAATTAGCCAGCAAGTCAGTGTTTTCAGTACCATTCCCCCCTCGGCAGCAGGAGCACAGGGACAAACCCCCTCGGCTTTCTGAGCTGTGCCTTTTCCCTGTCACAGCATCAAACTTGTCTAAAGCACTTCCAGACTTTGCAGAGCAGCACATTTTTAAGTGTGGTTATTGATCCACTGCTTCCCACCCCTCCCAGACACCTTCCAGGCTCAGCAAACCCAGCAGTGATGCCCTGTGGGGCAGTAATAGCTGATGGCACTGCACAGCAGCCAGGGACAAACCAGGGCTCACAGCCCCAACATCTGTTCTGGGAAGCAAATCTGGTTACAATTAAATTCTGGAGGAGAATCACAGATTGCCATTTATTGGCAGACAATTATCTGACTGTGGCTGATATTTGAGAAGAATTGAAGATACAAAACTTGCAGGCACATAAAAGCACATACTTAGATGTTGTGTTGCTACTGTAAGGGCAGCAGTGATTCCACTTTTAACCACTACATTGTGAATGGTCATATAGACCCCAGTTAAGGGAAAACCATTATTTTCCTCACCAATTAAATCCAGCACACTGACACTTCCTCAGCAAAACACATTTTCTGATTGTAAATTCATGGCACTGAAAGGGATAGAAATAGTATTTCATTAATCTTATGATTCAATAGCTTATCTGTTCCATTTCATAAGGTAAATAGGGGTTGTGTGAGGTAAATAGGGGTTGTGTAAGGTACTCCTGTTCTGCAAAAGCCCTGCTGCATTCAGGCTGAAGTGCATTTGCTAAGGAGAACAAGCTGCTAATGCCAAAGCATGAACTGGACTCACTTTCCACCTGCACAGCGTCTGTCTTCGGGAGCGCTGGCTGCCAGCAAAGGCAGCCACTGGGTTTGGCTCTTACCAACACCCAAGTACAAGTTACTTGGTGTTTAAACCTCCAACTGAAACCTTCCCAGCCTGTTTTCATCAGCGCAGGGCACAGGAGTCACCCTGTTACGTGCTCGTTGTGCAACACTTGTGCAGTGGTTTGGCCACCCTGGCTTTGTCTGGGGCCGTGGCTCAGGTTCCCCCTGGGTGTTGCAGTATTTGGGAGCCGAGCTGGTTACACTCATATCAGTGTGTCAGAAAGGTCACACAGAGTTCCAGAATCCAGAGCTTCATGCTACAGATGGAGTATGCTGTATTTTTGCAGGAATGTACTAGTGAAGTAATAACCCTTTCAGTGAACTCTGGAGAGTTGAGTACCAGTAATGATAGAGCTATAATGTGCTGGCCACTGCCAAAAATAATCCAACAACTTTTCCAACTGTTCTGCCACCCTAAGAAAACACTGTTTCAGTTCCAACTGGCTGGTTTTTAACCACAAAAGCATTTATTTTCAGCAGGACTTTTTTAAAAAAGTTCCTTTACTGTCTTTTTCCCGGATTCCTGGCTGTGGTGGAATCCAGTAAATGATGCCGTGTTATTCAGCATCCATAGACTATTCCACTGTTCTACCACTCCCAGACATTCATAAAATTTCCTACTGAAGTGAGTCTTTCTTCAGGATTTACACGCACCCAGGATGACAGACCTGGTGGGTAAAAAAATCTCATTTCAGTCTTATTTCTTAGTCTCAGCACACGTAGAGTAGAATTAAAGAATCCCAGACTGGATTGGGCACAGGTTGCCCAGAGCAGCTGTGGCTGCCCCTGGATGTCTGGGAGTGTCCAAGGCCAGGCTGGACAGGGCTTGGAGCAACCTGGGACAGTGGAAGGTGTCCCTGCCATGGCAGGGGTTGGAATGAGATGAGCTTTGAGGTCCCTTCCCACCCAAACCATTCTGGGATTCCATGATTCTGTGATTCTGGAGAGTGGGGAAATGGATCACATCAAAAAGCAAATGGTTCTGTGCCTTGAAAAGCTCTTTGCTTGCAGGACCTGTAAGTGCAGCAAGTGCCAAACAAAACAAATTTAGGGAATTCCCTTTTTGTTAAAGTTACCCACAGAATCTGAGGAAAAATGGACAAACAGGGAATGTTGCCTGAAAACTTATGAGAAATGAAAATTTAATAAATTTACTAAATTAATTGCTTCCAATAAGAACAGCAGTCAGTGCAGCCTTCTCACTGCACGTTGACCAGATGCCATTAAAGTAGCTCCTACACGGAGAAAAGATAAAATAATGCTCATTTGGCTCAGTCCAACACAGCAAATAAATTATTTTCTAAATAAAAATAAACACAGTCAATAAACATAAGCATAGAATGTTGTAATCTAAGGCATGATACAATTTGGAATGTTGTTTTCTGTCGTTCTTGACATTGTTGGCGTATTTTAGGGATGTGCAAAAAATAAACAGAACTGCTTGGCTGTCAGTGCAGCAAATGGGATCGTGGAGGTCACCAAAATAAGCAACAAGCAGTGGATTAGTTTTGTCTCATTGCTTCTGGTAGTGAGAGAGAAGTGAGGGAGGCAGTTGCTGCTGAAGTTGCTGGTAAAGAGAACGTGCCTCTGGCACATCTCTCACGAAAACATTTTCTCAGGTATACGAGTTATATGAATTAAAATTTAGCAGTAGCAATTCAGGGAGAAGATTTCTGAGCCCTGGGAGGCCTTGAAGGGAATCCTGAAGCCATTATGACTAAGAGCAGTGTCAGAGGCACAGCTTTCCCTTGATCTTAGCTGATGAGCAAGGAAATGGGAATTTCTAATGGACTCAACTTTTCATTCCTCCATTGTATCTGCAGTGACTCAGCCCGTAAATAAGAGGTTTATGGGTGCTGGAGAGCCAGCTGGAAGCTACCTGTGTCTCATACACTTCCTTTTTTTTTTTTCCAAATGCCTCCAGCACTGAAATGTTCCTTTGAGGATTTCTAGGGAGAGCAGTAGACTGAGAAAAATGCTGCCCTGCAGCACAGAGCATCGTGTCACCGTGATCCTCCTCGTCATCACAGGATGTGCACCCAGGGTCTGCCTCCAGAGCTCTGACTCATCCTTAGCCCAGGTAAAGATAATTACGGGGATGCTTCATAGCCCATTAAGCCTCTGGTAATTTGGGGTACTTAAGGGGGAATAGCACCATGAGTCTGGACCCATCCCTGGAAGTGTTCAAGGCCAGGCTGGACGGGCTTGGAGCCATCTGGGATAGTGGAATATTCCCTGCCCATGGCAGGGAGTGCTGTCAGATGATCCTTGAGGTACTTTCCAACCCAAACCATTCTGTGATTCTGCAGGGTGGGGATTCACCAAACCCAAAGCCTGTGAGGCTTTGGAAAACACTTCTTAAGGTTTATTTTGTATTTATTGGGGTATAGGTAATGGAAATGGCTTATTTGCAAGGGCCTAATTTTATCCTTTCTTTCATCCTGAACCAGTACATCAAGATTTCACTTGCTGGTGTGTCTGTAGAGAAGTCCAAAGAGAGGAAAAGAAGTGTATTTCCCATCACCTTCATTGACACCCCATTCCCTCAGAGCATTTGGTGCTGAGTGAGGCCACCTGCTGGGAGAGATCCAGCCTGGAGCCACAGCTGGGGGTTTCTTACAGTAGGTGACAGGTCTGGTGACATGGGACAGGCAGAGCTCACCTTTAGAAGGCTCAGTTTAAGACTCCTGAGTGGTGAAACAAAATCAAAACTTCTAAAAATATGAGAATTTGTTTTGCATCTCAAATTTGCTTTATAGTGTTTGGCATCATGATACTCTCACTTGTACAACGTGCTCATGGGAATTCAGAGGCATCAACAGTCATCTAAAATGTGATTCCTTTGGGAAAAAGACCATGATCTTAGGTCAGGATGGCCATGCCAATAAAGGCTTGTGACAGGATGCAGCTCTTGCTGTGACAGATTGGCTGTTAGCGAGTGTTAAACATGCACAGAGCCACCCTGACAGAGCACAAAGCTTTATCCTGCTTCAGATAACAAAACCAAACTGACAGTTATTAAATAAAAGATAAAGAAATTGTCTCTGTCAAGATAAAAACCTCTTTAAATAAAGTGAAGGAAAACACATCACTTACAAAACTAGTGACAAATCTCTGAAAACAAATGACAGAAAACAGCGTTTGGAGGAGCATGTGAATCTGATTCTCCTGAAGTCAAAGACTGCAATGGCATAGAGCTGGTAAATTAAATAAGCTAGAAATAAAAATCCTGGCTAGGAGTAAGTTATCTGAGCATACCAGGGTTGTATATCATCCCTATATTATCGTCCAGAAAGCAAATCCTAAAATCAATGATTGACATGTGATGATTGCTTTGGAACTTTCCATATAGCCTTGGAGCTGGATATATATTTTATAGGACTCCAGGGTTTCATATATTCTAATTCATAGGCACCAAGGAGTGACTAAAGACCTCAGGCACTAACTGACAGGAAAACTACTGCAGGATAAATGGGATAAATCCATCCATATAAAGTTGGATGCCTCCATCCTACCCAGCTGGAAGCCAGCATGAGATTGCTGCTCCCTACAATTCCTGTCCAAACACAGCAGGACTCATTCCCTATTGCTGCTTAAAACAGTGAGTCTGAAGACCTTCCTGAGGCTGGAGCATGGCCTGCCCTTCTCCTCTCTACACCTTTCCCAAATGGATTTAAATTTGGGAATAGTTGGCTTGCTATATTTGGCCCTGAGGTTTCCAATACAAAATTACCAGGAATGAAAGAACTGGAATTTCAGACTTAACAACACTACCAAAATCAAACTGGAATTCATCTGGGAACAGAAAGTATGAGGGCAGTCAGACTGTGATGTTACATCCCTTCTTACAGCCAAGAGTAGTTAAGGCAGAAAAATACAATATCTTTAGGGCCAGTAAACCTTTCCAACTAGTGATCTTATTCCAGCTATTCAGAAGGGAATATAAATCCTGATTCTTTTCCAAACCCTGATTAATAAGAACCAGCTGAATCCCAGCAGCAGTGCTAGCATTTAGTTTTTATTCAGGCTCATAATTTTCATTTATATTCTCCTTTTTCACTTTTCTACAACTGCACAAATAAATTTGAACAAAGGCGACTTTTAGCAATCGCACGTGTTGTCACTGTAAGGCATCAATGTAGTGACTCCAGAAATGAGGTAGAAAACAAAAATGAGCTGGGATGTCATGATCAGATTCCCAAAGGTAGACTCCATCATCTTCAATGTTTCTCTGGATCATGAATTTGGAAAAGAACATTATGTAAGGACAAGGAGCAACCATAAATTATGGCCATGACTTTTCAGACTTTCCCGTTCTATTAATTATTTACATCCAAAAGGAATTTTATCTTCTACAAATCTTACAGTGTGTTTATAACTATTTTAAATGACTCAACGATATTTTAATGGGGCAGGAATTCTGCGAAATTCCAAAGGGAAGCTGAAGGGTGTCTGTGCTTGGCAAGTCAGAGTATAGAAGGATAGAGCAAAGGAGAGAGTTGAGAGAACTTTAAAACCTCTGTTCTACTGAACTGAGGGTCTGGCTGCACCTGATAAATTCTGTAGCTGGAGCAGTTCAAACTGTTGTGTTGGATTTTTTTTCCATTTAAAAAAACCCTTAAGGATATAGATAAAAATCTACAAAATAAAATCTTATGACATGGAGGGGCTCTTGTGTTCACTCAGAGAGTGCTGAGATAGCGAAGAAGCAGTCAGTACTGGAATGGAATATTGCTTTGCCTGTGTAGGATTTTTCCATCCAGAAATGTCGGGTGGTTTTACAAACACTTAATAAAATGATCCTCCCTACTCACTTATGGTCGGTAGAATTTACTTCTGCAGCATGTGAAGAACCCAAAGAATAACACAGGATTCTTGCCAAGCAGTAGCAATGTTCCTGTTCTCCATTGCCCACCTCCTTTTATTATTTTTTTTAATTTCTAGGATTTTCTTTCCTATTTCTAAATCTATTTTACCTTCATGAGAGCTACAGAATTCAGTTGCCTTCTTAGGGATCAAATTCCCTCTCTGATGATTTACTTTACATTGCAATAGGAAAAGCATGACAAAAACCCCTCCAATGACACCTTTAGAAATTGAATTCCTCATTTTTATTGCAGTAGGAAATGGTATTGACCCCACAGCAGTCACAGTCATTCTGTGCCCTCCTTATTGTAACTCACAAGGCTCGGGCATAAAACTTTGAACTACAGAAAAATGTTAGTATTTTTCCTTAAAGCAGCATACCCCAAGGTGGATTGTGTGTACAAAAAACAAAGTCATTGGGCTGTTGTTCATTAGCTGTTTGACTTCTGTGTTCTTTGACATATCCTGTACATTTGAAAAGTATATTTCCATAATTTCTGGACAACTGGACATAAGCTTTGTGTCCTGCTGTACATGAGGTGACCTTCAAGATTTGGGCACGTATTTGTCTATCTGCTCATTGCAAAGCCTGAGTTTTTTCTGCAGATTGTAAAGACGTGGTAATGCTCAAACCCTTGTACTCCACCTGCCTTTCCCATTTCAATTGAGTTCAAAACAATTTCTTTAGAATTCCTAAGCACTCCAGTACAGAGATGTGAAATATGGTGGGTTTTAAACTAAGCAGATCTATATAAATAGTAATATAGTAATATATTTATTGTAATAAAAAATATATTAAGTAATATTCTCAGTGTTAAATCTAAACTAAGAAAATACTTTCGTTTGGTGCAAGAAAAACTTTCAGCTTTGAAGTTTTTCTGCTGCTTGCTGGTGGCTTAAAAATTTAGTTACCAAAGAGGTGGAAAAAAGGGTTTTGTTTCCCTGCACAGCAGGAACCTTTTAGATGTGGTGTAGTTTTGAAATGAGAGGGCAAAACCTCCTAAGAAACAGGGTAGAGATGTCCACAAAAAATCTGGAAACACCACCAAATAAAACAAAGTAAACCACAGAAACACTGAGTTATCAGATTGCAGTGTCATCTTGTAATGTTCTCTGCAAGCACAAGTAGTTCTTGCAGGAGAAATAGGAGTCTCCTGACATCTAGGGTAGTTTACCAAGAAAAACATGAGGTTCTTACTATTGCTTAGACCTTTACAATATTCCTTCTAATGCTGTGGCTCATCTGAACATGATCAGAAAAAGGAAACAAGCAAATGGGGTTTCACCTTGGAGTTCCAGCACTCCAGAAGCAACGGTGCTGCATTGTTTTCCATGAAGCGACAGAGCTGGTTTGTAAACTGTGGTGCTGCAGGAATTTTTACCCCTGGGCTTTCATACTTTGTATGTTTGTACTCAGCACTCAGTGAGGGTTAAAGCCTGGTTTCTGTGGCAGTGTGTTGACAGCGTGCAAAATGCTCCATACCTACGTTTTTCCCCCTGTATGTTTTTCTGAGTTCAGCCTGGGAGATCATTTTGATCACTTGGCAGCAGAGTAAACTACTGCAAAGCACAAGTGTTCAGGATGTTGGGGAAACGGATCCTATTTCTTCACATGCTTTTATTTGCCTTATTGTCCTTATTTGTTCATTGTATTTTAGTGTGTGCGTGCCTCAAGTGGTAGAAAAACAAGAGTGGTTTTGCCAGTGTTTGTAATCCATGTGAGTACCAGCTCCTTCTCTCTTTACCAAAACCCTTTTCTGCACCTTTCTTTATGGAGTGAACAGATTAAAAAGCAGCAGGAGAGTGAGACAGCCATCCCTAGAAATGTGTTCTCTGGCTCTCACTCCTGCCCCTGGTCATGCCTATGTGTTGACATCCTCTGTTTTGTTTCCTCTCCAGCTCCAAGTGCTACTCCACGTGCTTTCTGACTCCTTTATCTGCAAGGCTCCTGCCTTCTCCTGCCACACATTGAATCCAGCTGCCTCAGAGCTGCTGCCCCACACAATCTTCTCTGCAGCACGCGTGGGACCTCTTCAGCATCTTGGCTTTCAGCTGCTGTGGAAGGTATTTACTCCTTGCTGTATGATTGTTTTAACTCATTACTGTATTAACTCACAATGCCAGACAACTGCTGGCAACCCTAAAGAGGGGTGATAACAAAATGTAATGGATTCTGTACATTAGCAACAAAATATATATTCAGAGAAACTAATCCAAGCTGCGTTTCCTTGCACTGAGTTAATTCAGAGATTGATTTACTTCATTCCTATGCTCTGAGAATCTCAGCTCTGCTTCAGCTGCGACCCTGACACCAAACCTGTGAGGCCAGAGAAACACAGCCCAAGCTTCAGCACTCTCAGCATCCTGAGTGTGTCAGGCAGCTGCTGCACAACAAATCTGCTCATGCTCCCAAGGAGCAGAGACAGTTTGAACTGGGGCCATATTTCAGCTGTACATTGTGGGCTGCTGGGCGCGGACCCAGCGAGCAGTGGGGAGTAGGAGTTTTCCATCTTTGTATTATGTCAGAGTTTGAGGGGAGGCAGCTGCTGTGGATGTTTTGAGATAGGAGGTTCTTATTCCCCACTCAGACATTTAAGGTGAAATGAAATTTAAGGTGTCATTTCAATGTGGGAAGGGGTTTGTTTGTCTGGATCTTGAACCTCTGGAGCCTGACAACTCTGGAATATCCTCACCTCACGCAAAGCTTGAAGGATGGTCGGTGTAATGTGCTGAGAAGTGAGTGATGTTGCAGCGTGCAGGACATCCTCCCTTGCTGGGAGCCTGCAGCTGTCTCTGGAGTAACTGCCTGTGTCTTTGAACAGTTCTCCTGGCCACACAGCTACTCTGTGCAAAAGGACAGTTCAACAGAAGAGAGTTTGTCAAGGAAAGATCGGATCCTGTCTTGTACTGTGGGAATCCTTCAAGCACAGAACAGAGCTCAAAGAAGTTTAAATGAAGTTCAGCAACCTTTGCTTAAGAACAGGAAACAGGGAGTTGGACTGACCTGGCAGTCTCAGCAGCTCTTACAAATCTGTGTTTGGCAACTCATTTGTGTGAGGAGCATTTGAAGGGTCTTCACATTTTCTGGCATCATCTGGCTGCTGAAAGCATTTTTTGCTACAGTACAAACTATAATGGGAAAGATGCCTCTTCTTCCTTTAAACCGTGCCCTTGAGTGTTTCTACCACATTTTCTAGAACTCTCTTTGGCCTTGTTCTGAGTCTGAACAGCTCTGAATCCCTGCATTGCAACACAATGCTATCACTGATAGCATTGGACATCTTTGCACTGTTCATGCTTCAACTTTCTGTGGGGTTCACTGACTTCCCTGGTATGTGGACTTGGAAATTAGGGAATTATTATAAAAGTAGGCCAGGATTAGAAGATTACTGTTCCCATGTTTACCAGCATATTACTTTCCTTGCTACCTTTTATTATATTAGATATGAACCTTTTTCTCCATTTCCACAGTGAGAACAATCAATAGATTGAATGTGGGAACTCTTGGACTGGGAGGACTAAACTGCTGTAAAGAGTTTCCTCAACCTACATTCACCAAAACAATCTTGCAGAAGCTGATTAAACAAAACCTTCTCTTACTGCTGTGCCACAACCTTATAGAAAAAAGGGGGAAGGGGTGAGGGCAGGAGGTTCTTCTGAAAGCTGTGGAGTGGTACCTTGATATAGCAAGAGGAAGCTACAGAACTAAAAACTTGTAAATAAAATTTCAAGGCTGCAGCTGGTAAGTGAAATACAGCTTGAAGTTTACAGGATCATTAAGGTTGGAAAAAACCTTTAAGATCATTAACACAGCACTGTCGTGTCCACCACTAAACCGTGTCTCCAAGCACCACATCTACATGTTTTTTGAACATTTCCAGGTGTTCCACTCCACCAGTGCCCTGGGCAGCCTGTGGCAATGCCTTCAGTGAAGGAATTTCCACTAATATCCAATCTTCCCCTGGCCCAGCCTGAGGCCGTTCCCTCTCCTCCTGTCCCTGTTCCCTGGGAGGAGAGCCCGACCCCCCCGGCTGCCCCCTCCTGTCAGGGACTTGTGCAGAGCCACAGGGTCCCCCCTGAGCCTCCTTTTCTCCAGGCTGAGCCCCTTTCCCAGCTCCCTCAGCTGCTCCTGGGGCTCCAGACCCTTCCCCAGCTCCGTTCCCTTCCCTGGACATGCTCCAGTCAGATCATGCTTCTTCCACTTTAAAAAGAGAAAAATGCAAACGTGTTCCTGACAGGACAAGATGTTGGGAGCCTTTGGTGGGCAGGGACGCCTTCCACTGTCCCAGGTTGCTCCAAGCCCCATCCAGCCTGGTCCTGGACACTTCCAGGGATCCAGGGGCAGCCACAGCTGCTCTGGGCAGCCTGTGCCAGGGCCTCCCCACCCTCCCAGGGAACAATTCCTTCCCAATATCCCATCCAGCCCTGCCCTCTGGCAGTGGGAAGCCATTTCTCCTTGTCCTGGCACTGCAGGCTGTCCAAAGTCTCTCTTGGAGCCCCTTTAGGCACTGGAAGGGACTCTAAGGTCTCCCTAGAGCCTTCCCTTCTCCAGGCTGAGCATTCCCAGCTCTCCCAGCCTTTCCTTGTAGGAGATGATGTTGATCCCGTTACAAAATGGAGCCTGTTATTCAAACCAGTGTGGATAAAAGTCATGGCCTGCATGGAAGAGAGCTATCTTTGTGCAAGCTTTGATGTTAAAAAATAGTAACTTGAACTCACAGATGTACTGATTACCCTGCTAAAAGAAGACTTGGAATCTCTTCTCAGAATTACAGCATTTTAATTAGGAGAATGTGAGCAAAGCCTTAATCTTGTTAGTAGGGATAGTTACGGATGAGACAGAAACAAAATCCACAGCAACATAGTCCAAACACGAGAAGCAGCGTCTTGGAGGTTGGTAACAGCACCAGAACTGCTCCCTGTCACTGCTTTTGCTGCAAGACTAAGCTTGACAGTGACTAAGTTGGAAGAAATAGCTCTTCTGCCTTGTAGCCCTGAGCTACTTCACACACAGCTGTTTGGAAAAAAATAGCTGCAATGTAGGAAAGGTACTTCAGATTTACAAACCAAATCCACAGATACTTGATTATTCTCTTTAAAGTTCTTTTTAGCCCTTCTAGATTCTTGTGACATTCAAGGATCAATAAGAATCTCATCTGTAGCTGATTCTGACAGATGTTAATCTTTGCCTTGGCTTTGCAGTCTGCTTGAAATAGTACTTGTTCCTTCATGTCAGGCCTCTGGCAATGCTTACAGAGTCAGGATTACAGTCTCCAGTGAATCCCATTTTTACTGTCATTAACTTTCTGAACTGTTCCCCATAGCTGGCAACCTTTCCATGCTTGGAGATCTACTTAGTGGGAAGCTGGGAGAGTGATGGGTTTTGCCTGTCTGGAATCATTGTGCCTTTAATTGAGATTTGTTTAATTTTGTCATTAAGTCCATTTACATTGTAGGCATTTCACGACCATGATTACACACTGTGCCTGTACCCTGGCTGTGTTTTGTGCCATTTACCTATTAAAGAAAGGGAAAAAAGCTCTGTGTTTACTTAAGATTTTTACAAGTAGCCATTTTTTTTCTTCCATTAACTCAGTTAATAAATTAATCTAATTTTTGGATTGGAAAAAATGGCTCATCTGCAGATGCTGTGCTGTGTTCTAAGGAAGTGATTAGATTTATTTAGCAAAATACAGGTGAGGATTCAGTCCCTGCTTGTCTGGAAGGAATTGTCAGAACCCATAAACATGGGGATTATGGTTGATTCCAAATTAAGGACAAATCTTGATCAGAAAGCAACAGGAATGGAAACATTCCTCCTGCAAATGCCAAAGACTTTATGGTGAACAGAAACCACCGGGTGTAGTGCTGTGTGTGTCCCTCAGTCACAGAGGTGTGGGAGGGCTTGGAGTGGAAAGTGTCCCTGCCCATGGCAGGGGGTGGAATGAGAGGAGCTTTAAGGTCCCTTCCAGCTCAGAGCGGTCTGGGATTCTGTAATTCCATGCTTCTGTGACAGATCAGGGGTGCAGGTGATTTTCCTTCTCTCAGAATGTGAGTCAGGGGTGACCAAAGCTGTGTGAGTTACAACACAAGCTCGATAGTGATCACTTCAGCAGCTGGGGAAGCCAAAGACTTGCTTCTTAATGAGAAAAAAGAAAGCTGATTAATCAGCTGAGTCATCCTGCTCTGCCTCAGTGCTGGTATGAGTGGCATTCCCTATGGATCAGCCTATTCCGAGGGAAAAGCCAAACCATAATCAAGGCTAATTGACTGAGCTCAATCAAATGTTTCAAAATACCACCCATGAGTTAGACATCAAATAAAAAGCAGGGATATTCCCAGTCAGGCAGTTAATTGCTTCCTGAAAACTTGCTCTTTGCAATAATTTGAAGATTTTCACCAGTGCTCCCTTTTATTTCCATTTCCCAGGCTTGCAGTAGGTTACAGTGTAATGTACAGATTAATAATAAATAACAGACTGGAACAAGACACTTGTCCTCTCTCACATTCTTCCTTCCGAATGATGCTGCAGTGCTGCCTTGTCTCTGGGACAGAAAATCTGCAGCCTCCAAGAGTTAAAACAACTTTTTTGAAGCTTTTAGAAAGATAAATAATACCAACCTCTTGTAGACCTTAGTACTAGCAGCAAAAATGGCAGTATTTTAGAGTAAAGCCACTAGGCTTTTTAGTCATTATGTTTAGAGAATTAATCCCAAAAGAATAGTTCTATGGGTTTTGTTTCTTACATCCAGCAGAAATTGTTTCAAAGAGGAGCTGAAATGTCAGACTTTTTGCAAGAGTTTTGTCTAGTGGAAAATAACGGTGGTGTTCAAACATTTGTCTGGTTCCTGATGTGCCCCAGGTTGTGTGCAGCAATGAAAAGTTTATCAGCAGCACATCTGTAAATGAATCATCTTTTTCCCTGCACGCACATGGTTGCACAATTTTATTGACTGCTCGCTCTGATGAATATTTGATATTTGTCATGTGAAGCTCTCCCATCCCATTTGTAGTATCAGAAATTCCAAGCACAATTAACAGCTGAATGCGATGGCGCAGTTAGTGACCCCCAGCCCTGCTGTGACCCAGGGCAATAGCACACAGGGTGTGCCAGTCTCTGCAGTCACCGACGACAGCAAGAGTGAAGTTACAACACGGACATCTGGCTGCAAATCCCGCACCTGGATTGAACATTTTCTCATCTGGCTGAATGTGCAGAGCAGCTGGGGGGACCTCAGGTGAGGCCCAGTATTAGAAAGAATCAGTATGGAATCCTGGGATGGTTTGGTTGGAAGGGACCTTAAAGCTCATCCAGCTCCAACACCGACACCTTCTACTGTCCCGGGTTGCTCCCAGCCCCGTCCAACCTGGCCTTGGACAATTCCAGGGATGGGGCAGCCACAGCTTCTGTGGGAAATCCATTCCAGCCCCTCCCCACTTTCATGGGGAAGAATTCCTTCCCGCTATCCCACCTAAACCTTTCAACCTTTCTGTTCAGCCCTGAGAAGGGAAGGGTTTGGGTTTCACAAGGAATCTGGGAACACTTGGTCCAAAGCTTCTAAACTGCTCCCACAACTTGTGATCCACTGGGAAGCCCCTGGTGGGACCCACCAGCTCTGGGATGTGGGTTTGGCCTTTGTTGTGGGGCATTAGTCACAACAGGGGGTGCAAAATGATTTAATGGGTGTGGTGGTGTTCGATCAAAGGCTGGACTTGATGATCTTGGAGGTCTTTTCCAACCTTAATGATTCTATAATAAATTCCACGATCCTTTCCCCACATAATCGTGACTCTGGTTTGTATTTCACTTAAGAATCCATCACTCTTCAGCAGCAGGACATGAACACGGGTGCCATGGTTGGGCTTCACACCTTCTGTAGCTCCACAAAAAACATTCAGAAAACTCCCATTCCAAATCTGAATCTCCATGGGGGTTGTGCCAATATTAATTAGTACAAATAACCTGATATATTTGAAATTAGCTGTCGCTGTAACACTTAACCCCATATGTAACCACGTATTTGCCTTGTCTGGATATTTGATGTGCACCTTGTATTTATTACGGCGTTATTTGTTAATGCGTTTGTGTGGTGAATCAGTTGTCAGGAAGAATCATTGTGGTTCCAAAAAAGTGGTTTTATTGTGAACTGGAAGGAAGAGAATATGGGTGAGGATGGAGTGGGAGGAGACAGAAGATGACATCTGTAGCCAGATGTGATTTGTAGTATGAAAATATTAAATGCTGTTGAAAAGTGGGACTCCACGGATTATTGACATAATTGTGGCAATAGGAATAGATTTTTCTTTGGTATTTGCCTATTTTTGCTACAATTTTCATCAGATGATGAATACATGACAATTTTACATTGTCTAACACAAAAAAAATTGGCTTTTTATTCTATTTTTTAGAATAACATATGTCTAGCAGATTTCTAACAGAACCATCTTTTTAAAGAGGCCTATTGTGATTGAATTTTGCATCTTTCAACTTTTCTCTGGGGTTTCTTTGCATTAGTATTAGGTTCAAAGCAATAATCAGGGTCTAAGCCTTACAAGATCATTTTTTGCCTGCTTAAAATGAAAACCAGAGGGGAGTTTTGATGATTAGGTGTGTTCTTCATTTCTGTGCACAATGCCAGAGTTTAAATACATGTCACTTGGAAATGAGCTTTTGCAAATTCAAAGGGAGAGAGATGAACTTTAAATCTGAACTTTAAACCTTGCATCAGTTTTCCTGTGGCATTGGAAATGTGTTATTTTCACAGAAAGTATTTCCTTTTGCTTTCAAGTGATGGCACAAGCAAGTGCTGAAGACTGAATTCAAATGACTTGAATTCTTTTAAAAAATTTGAAATATCGAACAAAGGGGAGAAATTCTGCAGGTCATGAAATAGTTTTCTAATTTCTTTGGTTTCAAAGAGGGGGGAAGAAATGGGAAGGAAAGGGCCACAGGCTTTTCTCTCTCAGAACACACAGAGAAAAGAAATGGTCTCTAGAACAGCCCTTCCCAGCACCAGGAACGTGCATCCACGGAGAGCTCATGGATCAAACTCCCTCTGATGCTTTGGATTCTGGATGCTTTGCCAAACCCAGAAACTCACACTTTTGGCATAGATCAACTGTCCTGGAATGTGAGGCTGAGCAGTGACCCTTTGCACTCTCCTCTTTACAGCTCGTGCCTGAGAAAATGATGAGAGGAAGGTTTGGCAGGAGGGACTGGGGCAGGGAGTGTTTGGATCCAGGCAGAACAGGAACATGGATGTTGAATATTCAGAGCACTGATAACACCAATCACGGAATTCCAGGATGGTTTGGGTGGGAAGGGACCTTAAGGCTCGTCCCATTCCACCCCTGCCGTGGGCAGGGACACCTTCCACTGGGCCAAGTTGCTCCCCAGTAATGAGGATGGAAGAGATTTTTGACATGGAGAATAAACCCACACCTCGCTTCCGTGGCTTATTCTGCGCTTATTTATCTCTCTTGACGCACTTCACGTGCTTTCTCCTCCCGGGTAAGAAGTGCAGTTACTGTGATCAGTTTTGCTGAGAGAAATGGACAAAATTGCCAACACTGAGCAGAAACAAGAATAATCAACTTATTCCCCTTTAGAGAGAACCCCTTTAATGTCCTCTCAATACTGACCAGGTGAAGGGCTCATTGTCTCTGACAGGGGCAAACAGAAGATTCTAAGAGCAAGATAAGCATATCATGGTGTCAATAATTCACATAAACAGTTTGTATGGCTGTGGGAATGCACCCAGCTCCAACACCTTGCTGGTCTGGTGCTGGGACGTAGAGTATCCCAAAAAGATCATGGAATAATGGGCAGGAAATGATGCACTTGGAAAATGCAGGCTGTGTCATCCACCACAGGGCCAAGCTCTTTGTGAACAAGCACAGGTCTTTTCTCATACCTGACTCATCCAGCACATAAAGTCGTCAAAGAAAAAGAATAAAAGCTATGTTTCAAAATATAAAAACACATATTCTGTGAACCAGAGCTCTTAAATGTGTCATAATCAAAGTATTACGTAGCAATGAGGTGCCTGGCAAATTCCCATCACAAAAATTTCTGAAGAACTCTTTTTTTTTTTTAAGAGCCTGGATCACATATGGTTGCATCAGGAACAAAATAAAACAGTCAAAGTAAAGCAGTGAACCAGACCACTAAAAAATCTGTGTCACCTTTCTGCCTCTACAACAGGGGAAAATACGAAGTGATTAAGAACAGGAGAAAAATCAAAATAGTAATTTCTCACCTGGCAAAGCCATACTTGGCAAATAGAAAGTTATCAAACACATAATCTGCTTCCCAGCTGTATTTACACTGGGCTAGTTTACTCATTGTAGGTCAGAACTGTCAGAATCAGTGTAATCTTTATAAATTTCCTGGGCAGTTAACAAGTAAATGAGCTAAGGCAATTTTTGCTGCATCCTCTTCAAGGCAGCAACATTTGTCACAAATATGGCAGTTCAAAAGAAATGACCAGCCCTGAGTTAAGAACCAGGTTCATTTTATCCATTAGTCATTCATTTAATTCGTTTTTTTGACTTTATTCTTGGAAGGAGCTCCATATTTGCATAACATGAATGGTCATTATGGTTTGGTGAGCATCGTAGTGTTTGGTCAGAGGTTGGACTTGATGACCTTGGAGGTCTTTTCCAACCTTAGTGATTCCATGACTCTATGATTTTGTCAATAATATGTAAACCAAGGCCCAAAACAAACTCAAAGAACTTGTTTTACCTTCTGGTTGATTTTTTTTCTGTCTTTGTGCTTGAATCTTTTCCCACTGAAATCAGTGGGGATTTTGATTCCCGACAAGTCAATGGGAGCAGAATCAGATCTTTTAATAGCACATTGTTATGGATCCTATGGGGACAGGAAATTGGATTTTGGAGCCAGGAAGATAAATGAAGGAGAGACTTTCTGGAACCAGTTTATGTTCTGGGTTGATGTTCAGATTTGAAAAACCCCTGAATAAAAGAAGTCTTGAACTACCTCAAGTGGTCTGGTCAGTGCAGGTTTGATTTCTGTCACACTGAGGGGGGATTGTGTCAGGGTTTGGTTGGAAAGTCCAGGCCAGGCAACTCCTCAGCACTGGCACATTGTCACCATCTCTCGGTTTCTATGAAATGTGGAACACATGCCCATGAGATAGGACGAGGAGGAATGGCTTTAAACTGAGATTAGATGGATACTGGGGAGGAATTCCTCCCTGTGAGGGTGGGGAGGCCCCGGCACAGGGTGCCCAGAGCAGCTGTGGCTGCCCCATCCCTGAAGTGTCCAAGGCCAGGTTGGACAGGACTTGGAGCAACCTGGGACGGTGGAAGGTGTCCCTGCCCCTATCAGGGGCTGGAATGGGATGAGTTCCCTTCTCACCCACACAATTCTGTGATTTTCTGTGATAAAACCAATCCCAGCAACAGACAGTGTGTGACTGATACATCTTGATTTGGGTCATCTGATGGTGTCAACTACTGTGCCATAAAATCTCAAAGCATTGTTGGAAATGCAGGAGCCTAGGCGGGGAAAGAAGAAAGGTGATAAACAGCTGCCTCCAAGATAAGGAAAAGTCAGAGGTGTTTCATTCAGTGAACAGTGGCCTGGGGCAACTCAAAGGATGGACAGAAAGGTGGCAGAAAAGCCATCAAATGTTATTTCAAACTACCTCCCGCAGTCATTTGAATTTAGATAATGTGCCAGAGGCCTCGTTTGTGTGTGTGAGTGTGGGGGGGGTGTGTGTGTGTGTGTGTGTATGTGCACGTGAGAGTGTGTGTGTGAGTGTGTGTGTGAGTGTGTGAATGTGTGTGTCTGTGTGTGTGTGTCCGTGTGTCCGTGTGTGTGAGTGTGAGTGTGAGTGTGTCTGTGTCTGTGGGTGTGTCTGTGTGTGTGTGAGTTCAACTCAGACTGCAGTTCTGTGTGCACACTGTTCTGCACACTGTGTGTGTGTGTCTGTGTGTCTGTGTGTCTGTGTGTGTCTGTCTTTCTGTGTGTCTGTGTGTGTCTGTGTGTCTGTGTGTGTCTGTGTGTCTGTGTGTCTGTCTGTGTCTGTCTTTCTGTGTGTCTGTGTGTGTCTGTGTGTCTGTGTGTGTCTGTGTGTCTGTGTGTCTGTCTGTGTCTGTGTGTGTGTCTGTGTGTCTGTGTCTGTCTGTGTGTCTGTGTGTCTGTCTGTGTGTCTGTGTCTGTCTGTCTGTCTGTGTGTCTGTCTGTCTGTCTGTGTGTCTGTGAGTCTCTGTGTGTCTGTGTCTGTGTGTCTGTGTGTCTGTCTGTCTGTCTGTCTGTGTCTGTGTGTCTGTGTGTCTGTGTCTGTCTGTGTCTGTGAGTCTCTGTGTGTCTGTCTGTCTGTGTGTCTGTCTGTGTGTCTGTGTGTCTGTGTGTCTGTGTCTGTGTGTCTGTGTCTGTGTCTGTCTGTCTGTGTCTGTCTGTTTCTGTGTGTGTCTGTGTGTGAGTGTTTAGGGCCTGATTTCTCCATGCACCGGGCAACTCCCAGCTGTGCGCAGGCTCAGAATACCGAGCAGCACTCTGCTCACTTTCTCCTGCTGTCCAGTCCTGGTGGGAGCTGAATGTCTCCCCCGGGAGCTGTTCTGACTCTGGCTTGCTGTAGGCAGCTCTGGGTGTCCTTGGTGACTCCCCAGCTCTCTGCCAATGCACTCAGGTTCTTGGCATCCAGGTTTCACTGCTGGCATTGCCATTCTCTGCTGCCTTTCTCAGGGTGATGCAGTTCTCAAAGTGAAAGGTTATTGCCAGTGTAATTAATGAGGCATTTCCCTGCTACTTTTTACTTGAGATTTATTTGTGTGTAGTATTTTTAGTGGAGAAAAGACCGGAGTTCAATAAAGAATTTCAAATAAGATGTCAGCTCCATATAAAGACCACACTGAGATGAGATAAAATGGTATTTCCCCATTTCAGTGAATTTCACAAGATGCCCCAGGATTCATGGCCTTTCTCCACTATCTCATAATCTATTCAGACACTGATTTGCCTGAAGAGCTGTAAATCCCATCACTGATGTCTTTCTGTAGTGATAACCTCCATGAACACTGGCCTACACCTACTCCTTGAGCAGAAATCCAAGTGAGGGATGCTATTTTAGCTTTTCATTTTGCCAGAATTACCATTCTTCCATCAACGAACTGGCAACCCACAGTAAATATTACAGAGTCACCTTTTTGGGGGTGGGGTAGGTCAAGTATTTGACAGCTGAAACACCAAGGAGAAGGAACTAGAGCAGAAGTGCATCCAGGTCAGAAATTCTGCCTCCTGCAGCAGCTGGGGAGTGGGGTACACACAGAGCAGCCACGTGGGGATCACCTCCTTGGGCTGCTCTCCCACTCCGAGGTCATTCTGGAATCACAGATTTATGGAACCACAGGCGGCATCTTTGCTTTCAGTGTGCCTGATTGCTTCCTGAACCCTGTGACCTGCCGTATCCCGTGGGAAGGAATTCCACAGCTCCTTTATGCCTGGAGAAAGGAACCACCTTGTTTGGTTTGCCTCGACATTGCCACCTGCCAGTTCTATTTCCTGCTCCTTGATTTTTGACAACAGCCATTTCCTCTCAGCATCTTAAGGACAACTGTGACTATAAATATCTCCCTCACACCCCTGCTCAGCCATCTCTTTTCCAGACTTAGAAATCATAATCTCTGTAGTTTCTCTGAATACGGAAAATGTTCCAGGCTTTCATCATCCTGCCCCTTTTCTTGTTTTACTTTATCCTTTTATCCTTGTAACTCGTGACCAGAACTACAAGCAGTACCCAGGATTTGGGGATGGGATGAAATCCATATTGAGGGTCTGAGATTTCTTTTCCCCCAAATTCCCTGGCTTTAGTATTAGTGGCACTGGGCAGACCAGAGTGCACATAACTCACTGTGATTGATCCTGTGATTTCTTGGCAACAGCAAAAATGACCTTGCTTAGCTTGGACACATAACTTTTGGTATAAATTCACATCCACATGCACACAAATATTTAATGAATTCTGTGGGGCTGCACAAAGGGCATTGTGGGGAGAGAAAAAGCCACAACACATCCCACAGGACATCTGTCCCTGAGCTTTGGTTGGAGAACTGTTCTTAAATGCTTTGGCCTCTGTGACCCTGCTCAGGTCAGACCCAGCACAGGGAGAATTTCCTTCTGGCCAGGGCAGGAATGCAGTTGTAGGAGCACTGGTGCATGTGCCTTTTGCTTCCATAGAATCATGGAATCATTAAGGCTGGAAAAGACCTCCAAGATGATTGAATCCACACGTTAACACAGCACCGCCGTGTTCACCACTGAACCACGTTCCCAAGGGCCACACCTCTGCATTTTTGAACACTTTGCGATGGTGACTCCAGCACTGCCCTCAGCAGCCTGTCCCAATATCTGGCAACCCTTTCAGTGGAGAAATTTTCCAGAATATCCAACCTGAGCCTCCCCTGGCCCAGCCTGAGGCCGTTCCCTCTCCTCCTGTCCCTGTTCCCTGCGAGCAGAGCCCGACCCCCCCGGCTGCCCCCTCCTGTCAGGGAGTTGTGCAGAGCCACAAGGGCCCCCCTGAGCCTCCTTTTCTCCAGGCTGAGCCCCTTTCCCAGCTCCCTCAGCCGCTCCTGGGGCTCCAGCCCCTTCCCCAGCTCCGCTGCCCTGAGACAAGTTGCTTTCTTCCCGCGAGATAAATTTGGTGGGAAGAGGTGTTGCCCCCCTTTCTGTGGGAGTATAATGAGATTTAATAAATACTTCGGTTTAACAAATCCTTTGCCCAGGCAGCCGCGGCTCCCCGGGCAGCTGCCGGCAGAGGTCACCGTTGCTGTAGCTGGGCTGGAAGGGGTTGAATTTCCCCGGCTTTTATTGGCCTCACATTTGGGATTGACAAATATTTCTAACCCCACCAATCCAGCGCTGACTGTTGCTGTTAGAGCATTGAATCTTTTGGAATGAAACCACGGATTTTAGTAACCCTTTATCTTTTTTTTTTTTTTTTTAATCAGCAGTTTGTTGGTAAAATGTAGGTGAAAAAAATCACAGATTTCTGTTAACTTCTTAAAATTACCAGTATTTTTTCCACGTGCCTTTAATTTAATTCAATAATGCTAATTAATACGTATTCGATATTCTGTTAGACCTAAAAGCATTTTGTAAGGAAACAGAAAACCAGTTAATAGAATCTGTGCTTAAAGGAACATTTATACGGCCAAAGCCATGGAGCAGTAGGGGAATTTATGGGATTTATTCTATTGATTAAAACAATCTAGTTTTTAATGTGCTCTATTTGACCCTTGTTCTAGATGTCCCAATAAATAAAGATATTTTACACTTGAAAATGCTAATCTGAATATTTATTTTAGGTATTTTTCTGACCTGATTTTTTAAATTAATGTTGTATGGTTATGTCATAGACTGCTCAGTTATCCTATGAAATAGTTGTTTATTTAGCATATGGGTTAAAATGATGCTTGTGCTCATTGTAACTCTCCACTGAACTTAAATTAAGACACCTAAAAAGATAATTTCAGATTTTGATGGAGAAAAAGGGCACTGCTCAGCTATGAGGACGAGAAAATACAGCCACGGTTACTTTCTTTACCACCTTGTTGGGAGGGACAGATCCCTCCGGGGTGAGTGGCTGGGACTGATCAAGCTGTGAAATCACTGGTACTGCACAGATGTGTCGGGGGGCTCCTCTCCAGACCTTGCTGAGATTTGTTTAAAAATGATTCATATCTATGATTATTAACAAATTTAAAGGCCGAGTCTTTCTTATCGTACTTGAGAACTCTCCAATATATTTGATTCTTCGTTCCATCCCTGTAACCTCTTGTTACAGGGAAGTGCAGAAAATATTGTAACCCTCTGAATTTCAGACAAAACTGCCTGAAATGGCAGTTCGCAGGGGGATTTTCAAAGCCTGTTTTCCACAATATCTGAACCAGCTCAGAAGTGCCAAGAGCAGGAATGTACAGACTAGTCAGCTCCCTCTCTGTCTTATTGCAGATAATTGTCACATTTTAGTTTGGCGTAGCAAAAAAAGTGCCCCAAAAACTTTATTGTGATACTCTAATGCATGAAAACATCCATAAATTATCCGTCTAACAGTTAAATGCAACTTCCAAGTTGTGACAACTTGGAAAACCAGCCTGACAAGCACGCTCACTTTTGGTGTTTTTCTAAAACTTCTCGAGCATTATAAGGAGAATTTAAAGTTAAGAAAGAACCGAAGCACAAACACTTTTTGTTCTCAGCACACAAATTCCTTCTGTCTCCCTGCCTGGGCTCCCCGTTTTTATCTGTGAGCAGTGTCTCAGCTAAAACAGTGTAATCACCAGCTATAAATCAATAAACATTGTCAGCTCCATCCTGTCACTACACACAGGCAGCAGGGAGGTCGTGAGCTTTTCCAAGTGGACATCCCAGAGGATACACGGTCTCTAGTGAAGTACTGCTCTGTCTGCAGCTAAAAGGATTCTGCCTTGGGTCAGTCACGCTTTGATTTAGCAGAATTCCTATTTATTTATATTAGTAAAGAAGGAAAGAAAGGAGTTTTTATCTGGAGTAGAATTATCACAGGGGGGAAAAAAAGGAAATAAGAAAGCCTCAATATTCGGAACAAAGCCAGTAAAGAATTTTCATATAGGTGTAAGTGTTGTAGAATGCAAATAAAACTAAGTTCCCATATACCTGGATAAAAAGAGTAAGAACACTTGCATTTCCCAAAGATTAAGCCGCTCTCGCTAAAGATGTTTTTCAAGCTTTAAGCTTATCCACAGCTGCCCCGCGAACACCTTCCAGATGTGCGTGCGGCCAAACCTGCCTCAGCAGATGCGATTTTCGGTCTCACCAAACCACGCCGTGCTCGCAGACGCTGCTTGTAAGCAGCGGGCGCTCCGTGTTTCGCAGACATCCCATCCGCGCCTGCCCCGGCGAGCAGAAGCAGCGCGCAGCACCCGCACCTGGGCCGCGCGGAGCTGCCCGAGTTCCCGGGCGCTGCCGCAGCCGCGGTCCGGCCGTGCGGGGCCGTGCGGGTCACTCACCTCAGAGCCGGAGCGCCGCTCGCCGGGGGCTCTGCGCTGCCCCAGGGCTGTCCGGGCTGCTCTGCGCTCTGTGGCACCCCTGTCCTCGGCCGCCGTGCCCAGCCCGAAGAGCCATTCACATCCCGCTGCCGCCGCAGCCTCATTCAGCGCTCAGGGCTCCGCTCTGACTCACAGCGATCCGGCTCCCTCTGGGTCCTAGCGCTGTGGACGTGTGGGAGCTGCACGGACTCGCAGGAATTCGGCGTTTGGCTCGCTGCCGAGCCCAGGCAGGGATGCACAGATGTGCAGTGAAAGTTTCAAAGCGTGGCTGGTCGTCTGAGTGCGCTCACAGCACGCCCAGAGAACCCTCCGGCTCCCCGGTGCCGCTGGCAGCGACTGAAACCCTCTGCAAGGGATGTTTTGTCCTCAGCCTTTCCACTCTGCATCCTAATCCTTGCCCTCAATTTAAAGATGAGGGCTCCCAGAATGAAACTCCCAGCTCCCTGATGAATGGGTCCTTTAGAAAATCATCTCCAGAGCCCTTTGCTCATCTCGGGAGTCTGTAAACAAACCTGTAGGAACACCAGTGGTTAACTGGGGAAGGAGCGGACCGGGTTCCCTGCAAAAACTGTGCAGTCCCCGTTGTCAGCTGGCTTTAACTGGGGTCAGCCAAGCACTGGTTGAGAGTAGCAGAGGAATATTTGACCCTGACTTGAGGCAGAGGAAAAGATTATATAAGAATCCTTCCAACTGAAATATCCTGCGTTTAACACGCTTACCTTAAGCAACAAAGAGATATGGAAATGTTTTCCAGTGTGTTCGAGGAGAAGGATTAAGTAGTTTACAAGGGAACAACAGTGGGATTTAGGCACTGATAAATATAGGAAAGGAATATAAAAATTTAAAACTTCGTAATATACATATAAAAAGGGCAATTTGGCTAAAAACTCTACTCTCAAAAAAGTTGGCAGCTCTGACGAGGATTATGAAGCAGCCCCTTAGAATTTCCTAGTTCTCATTCTGGCACAGTGGAACCTTTGTGATTATACAGACCCAAGGAAAAAAAATTAAAAGCAGATCACTGCGTTTTATCTAAGTGGAAGTAATCAAACACTTTTTGATTCCATCCAGGAGAGGGCAGCCAGCTGGAGACACTGGTCCTTAAATCCTTTGGGAAAGGGAAAGATGTGTGGAAGGCACTACGTAAAGGCGAAGAACAAGAAGGCAGAGAAGCTTTGAGATAATCGAGTTATTTGCCACAGGGATGTGCTGCTTTCTGCACCTAGGGCACCCATATCCTCATCTTTTATTAGCACCAGTAGAAAAACCCTAAATTCCTTCCCCACAGTGCCAAAGTGGCTTCAGTGCTAGGTTGATTCTTGGAGGTGATGTGCGTTTAAAATTGCCTGGAATATCCTTTAGGAAATTGCAGCACAAAATGCTGGATGTGAGTGCTGAAATTGCCTTCCCCATTTGCCAGGATTATGCAGATTGCTTTGTTTTTCTCCAAGAAAAATGCGTCTGCACATGATAGCAGCCACAAGCCCAAGTGTGTCTTCATTTACACGGAGAGAGTTGCTTCAAATGTTGCCTGTAAACCTTGACCTCGGGATTTGGTCAGAGCCTCAGGGTCCGTGGCAGAACTGCCAGGCTGTGCCTGTGCTGAGCATTTGTCTCGCTTCATTAGGATATCCTCAGATTAGGACTTTGTGCTGGAAAATTGGAAAGAGCCTTAGAGCCCATTGTGACTGCAGCAAACAGCATCAGATGAGAGCTATAAAATGATAGGATTTTTCTTTTCCTCACTTAAAAGTTAGTGCACACTTGTGTTGAGCATCTCTAAGTTGATTTCTTGGCAAGAGCTGCCTGTTTTTTCTTAAAACTGTGTCACAAAAGCTCGTTTGGACACAGCAATCAACAACACATTGTGATTGTACTTAATCTGTATCACCAGCACTAATTTCTGTCTTGAAGAAATCCTCCTCTTGTCCCACATTCTCGTCCCTCCTGAGCTCACCCCAGCAGGCTGATGTTAGCAAGCAGCACAGCTGGGATCCTTGGGAAGAAGCAGGAGTCTGTCTGCTTTTTCTGACGTTCCCATGTCACCCAAACAAACACCGATTCAGCTTTTGGAGAAGGTGTGGCAGCGGTGCACGGAGGAATGCTGATCCCAGGGACTGTAGTGCTCGGAGGTGAATCCTTCTCCTGCAGCAGTGGCTGGAGGCACAGATTTAAAGAGGAAAGCCTTGCTCAACCCCTCCATGAGCTGAGGGTTCCCTTGCTTTGGCAGGTCACTGGTGCAAGGTGAGGAATTGGAATGTTAGGCTGAGTAAGGCAAAGATGTGCTCTGGAATCAGAGAGGCAGCTGGATAAAGACTCTTGTGAGCACAGAATGAATGAATCCTGATTCTCTGCTGGGTTGCATCCAGTTATTTCTCTGCTTCTACTACAATTTAAAGTCTCCCATGATCTCTTGGATGAGCTGCTTCTGTGAGAAGCTGTGGCTGCCCCAGCCCTGGAAGTGTCCAAGGCCAGGTTGGACGGGGCTTGGAGCAACCTGGGATAGTGGAAGGTGTCCCTGCCCATGGCAGGGGGGGGAACAAGATGAGCTTTAAAGTCCCTTCCAACCCAAAATATTGCATGAGTCTATGGATTCCTCCTGGAATCAGTGTCCTTTGTGCTGCTGAAAGTCTCAGAGAAGGCATTTGGGAAGAAGTGTCTGGGCTCTTTTTGTTTAGAAGAAACAGCCTTCGAGGAAAAATGTTGCTTTTGATGAATCCTCATTTATTTCTGAAATCTTTGTGGGTTTGGAAGCAACATGGGCGACTACAGCTGCTGTTCATAAAATCTTGGCACTTTAGAGAGGTGTCAGGTCACTGAGAAAGGGACCCACAGAGCATCAAACAGTTTTCAGAGATCCTGTAAAAGTATAAAGGGATGGGAAGAGCTTAACAAGTTTTATTTTCTTCGGAGACACTGACTTACATGTGTGTGTGCATTACATTCAAGACTTCCTTGTAATGCTAAGTCTTTACACGAAAAAAGATGTATCACAAGTAACCCTCTTCCCCTGCCTGTCCTGGGGGTGCTTTGATGTGAGTGTGAGGAAGAGTTTTAAGCATCTCAAATTAAACATTCAGAGTGGAAGATGGTGTCTGTTTTACCTAAAAGAATATTTATCTTTTACACTTTTAAATTTGCAGGAAGCAGAACATCGTTAACTTGTGTAAACTTGTCTGAGAGCTGTTCCCAGGGCTAAAGTGAATGGAAAGAGATCACAGAATCCCAGACTGGTGTGGGTGGAAAGGGACCTCAAAGCTCATCCAGTCCCACCCCTGCCATGGGCAGGGACACCTGCCACTGTCCCAGGCTGCTCCAAGCCCCGTCCAGCCTGGCCTGGAACACTTCCAGGGATCCAGGGGCAGCCACAGCTGCTCTGGGCACCCTGTGCCAGGGCCTCCCCACCCTCACAGGGAAGGATTTTTTCCCAGTATCCCATCCATCCCTGCCCTCTGCCAGTGGGAAGCCATTCCCCCTTGTCTTGTCCCTCCATCCCTTGTCCCCAGTCCCTCTCCCGCTCTCCTGGAGCCCCTTTAGGCCCTGAAAGGGGCTCTCAGGTCTGCCTGGAGCCTCCTCTTCTCCAGGTGCACACCCCCAGCTCTCCCAGCCTGGCTCCAGAGCAGATATTAAACTGCTACGACTCAGCTGGAGGAAGCTCACCCATGTCTGGCTAAGTAGAAGTTAATCAAGAGGTTGGAAGGAATGATCACAATGCAAATTCTCTTCTTGTGTTCACTACAGAAAATGAAGAAGTTGATAGAGGAATCGAGGGCCTGTTTTGCCTTTGTTGGATTCTGCAGCACCACTGTGGGGTGTGTGGGGGGGAAACGTTTCCAGAAAAAAGCAGAAGCTCACTTATGGGTCATGAATAAATGGGTCAGACAAACAAGTTCATTACTGATTTACTGTAGGACTCAGTCTCCTGTAAATATTTTCTTAACTGTCTCTGCCTCATGGCTTCACAGCTGAGTCGATACCACATGGGGAGTGCGGCTTGGGCGCGTCGGAAAATCGATGGGAACACGATGCAATCCAACAGCCTGCAATCCAAACCGGGCAGGGAGACAGCCACTCATCTGTGCTGGATTGCTGAAGTGATTTGCACTAATCCTTTCTTTCTCTTTCGCTTGGTTCTGTAGCGCACAGGAGAAAGAAACCCTTTGACTCTAAATGAAAACATCTCAAAAGCCTGAGCTGACTAAAAGCAAAATGCCTGGTGATGGTTCAAGTGCTGTTACAGACGGGATAGAATTGTAGTGGCAGTGACATACAGACAGAGCTCTGAGAAAAACTTCACATTCTGCTTCAGACTCAGCACAGATTTGGCCTGACAGTTATTTGAAGAGATAACAACTACAATTTTTTTCTGGAATGCGCAGGCTTGCATGCAATACATTCTCTATTTAATATCTATTTTTATTAATGGCTTTAAACTGAGAGTAGGTTTAGATCAGATGTTGGCGTGAAATTCTTCTCTCTGAGGATGGGGAGGCCCTGGCACAGGGTGCCCAGAGAAGCTGTGGCTGCCCCATCCTTGGAAGTGCCCAAGGCCAGGTTGGACGGGGCTTGGAGCAACCTGGGACAGTGGAAGGTGTCCCTGCCCATGGCAGGGGTGGAATGGGATGGGATTTGAGGCTCTTTCCAACCCAAACCCATTAAATGATTCTATGGTTAATGCTCAGCTATTCACTGGCAGAGAGGAGCGAATGAGAGCGTACATGCTATTTAAAATATTAGAGGAACTATGGATTTTGAGAATCAGCACTCAGATGTTTATTCCATGCTCTTCTGTGAGAGGATAAAGATTTTTAAGAAATTCTGCTTAGTAGCTGCAAAGTTTTTTCCCAGGATTGATCTTTTTGCGCTTGGCTGAGCCAGACTTGGGTTGAAGTCTGAATTGTCCTTTGAAACTGTTTTTTGTCAGAGTTTGCTGATGGTGGATTTTGTTTGAGGTCTCTCTCCTTGGAGAGAAGCTGCTCTGATGGATTTTTAGAAGGAGAACACCTGCTCTGCTGCACCTTTCCCATTCATCTCCTTGACAGAGACATTTAAAGAGCCAGTAAAAAACATCCCTCCGCAGTGCTGGGGTTGGGTATTTTTGTCTGGTTCTGTGCTGCCAACACTGTGCCAGCATTAATCTTTCGAACACCCACAGTGTGACAGGGGGATCCTTTTTTGGGGAGTGCCAGCACTGTCAGTGAAGCTCAGCAGCTCAAGGACTCACTACCCCAATGTCAGCATGAAATGGGACTGTTCTGGGGGAGGTCTGCACGTGCCTTCCCTGGACAGCGGGACCATTATTCCAGATGCCCTGAGAATCCCTGGCCTCAGCATCGCTCCTCTCCTGGCTGCAAAGGATTTGGAAGCAGAGCGGAGCGCCAGCTCTGGCCTGGAGTGACTCCTCCCTGCTCTGATTGATGAAATGGGCCTCGTGCTTTCCCTCCTTGCTCCCCACCGCTCTCCCATCCCACTCTGGCAGGAACTGTCCCTGTCCAAGCCCGGCCCCATGGCAGGGGCACAGCCCACGCTGACACAATGACAATAACTTGCCTGTAGGACCGTGCTTCGCTCATGACCTCCGGCAGTTGGCAGCCGCTTAAGGGATTTTCTATCTGCAGGGGATGAGCATTAAAACCTGATCCTTTTTGCCCTGTTAGTGGGCAGATGACATATGATCATAGCACAATTCTTCCTCCTTTCAGGACTGAATCCTCACGTGCAGCAGCACTGGGGCCACAGCTGTGGGATCAGGTTGTTCTCCAGGGATGTCCCGTGGCCCTGAAGAGCAGATTTGTGTGCACAGCACCACAGGAACTGTGGGCACTGGGCTGCAGATTCTCCCACAGAAGTATCTGCTTTTTTCAGTGCCCCAAAACACTCCAGGGTACCCCTTGACCTCCTGCTGTAGAACAGACCCCACGAGAGAACTTGGTGCTCTCAGGGAATGTTGCTTTGTTGCTTAAATCTTGTGGAGGAGGTGGAACAAACACTTTGGCATTTGAGTTGCTGGTATATAATTTTTTAAGGGTAAAATTAGGCTTTTCATTAAAAATCTTTTCCTGCTCTTTGGTCTGAACATGGTCTTTATTTTCTATAAACACTCTGCTTAAACCTTCCTTCTCAGGCACTGGTTTTGCTGCAAGTTTTTAAGAGAATATTTTTGGGAAGGAGACGGAAGTATTAACCAGCAAAATGTCACCAAGCCGTGGGATTGAGGTAAAAAAGGTAATTTGGCAGTTAGCAATTACTCTGTGATAACAGGAATTACCTGGCTGCTTTAAAGTTCATCCAGGATTTGTCCAGGCTCTGCTACCAGGACAGGCTTTACCATAAATCAGCCAATTTCTTCAAACATTTCTGCCCTGTAAAAGTTTTCCAGCTACCTGTGCTTTACCATAAATCAGTGAACAGGAGAGAGGCCACACTTTGGGGAGAGCCCCAGATTGCCCCCCAGTCATTCAAGATTTAATTTCCTTAGGTTGAATTCCAACTTTGAAAAAGAATCCCATCTGCAGGATTCTCCCTGGCCAGCCGTTCTCTGTGTTTCCAAGAAGGAGCACACTTATGAATTGCTGTAAAACATGGCTCTCTGTTCCTAGCACTGTTGCAGGGCAGTAATTAAAACCAGGACTGTTATTCACTCTTTGCATACCAACGCCTGGAAGCATGATCTCTGTGGGAAATGGTTGGTTGGGGTTTCGATTGGATTTATTATTATTATTATTATTGTTGTTGTTGTTGTTGTTGTTATTATTATTATTATTATTGCTGTTGTTGATATTTTATTTGTTATTGCTGTTATTTTTTTGCTATTGTTATTATTTGGGGGTTTTTTTTGTTGCTACTACTGTTATTTCTTTAGGGACAGAAAAAAGTGTTTAGTGACTACAGTGGATTTAAATGAATAAAAAATGCACTTTGTCCCCCAAAGTGACAGCTGGAGGTAAGATTTACTGACAGTCATTGCAGGAGGGATGTTGAAGGCACACCCCTACCCTAATTCCAGTTATATCTGGATGAACCTGTTGTCCATGAACTTGTCTGCCTGAGGCACTGTTTGCTTCCAAACCTTTTCTGGCAGCAATATCCAGAAGTTCTCCACCATCTCTCTAAAGTACTTGTGCGTGTTCCGAGCTGCTCTCGTGTGAGTGCCCCCAGGTTTCGGCCGTGTCAGGGTTCTTGACCAGCACTTCCACCCCCACCTTATCCACCACCTTCATCTTTGTAAACCTTCCCCGTGTCCTGCCCCACTGCCCTCCCCAGCCCGAGGAGCCACAGTCTCACAAGGCAGCTGTTTCATCACTCACTTTAATCTCCTTACACGCCCTCCTGAGAGCCTTTTCTCACTCCCCTGTGCCCTTCCAGAGCCTGGAGCTGCACATGGACTGAGTGGGTGGGTGCAGAGAGGTGCCCCAAGGTTTGTGCAGGTGATTTCTGAGCCTCACATATTTCCTGATACATTTGCAAGCAGTGATGATACCAAATAAAACCATTTTTATGTGCACAGCATCAAGCCATCTGTTGCACTAAATGTCCATTAAAAAACCCAAGGAATCCCTTCTCCATGCGAAGAAATCCTTTTCCATTCTGGAGGAGTGTATTCCAGCTCGTTGGTGCCTGTTTGCAAGTCCCTACAAGCTGATGGCTCCAGCTGCTGTGCTGTCCTTTGTTCTTGTCACAGGCCAATTGTAATTTCAAAATGTTATTTTAATTAAGAAGGAAAATGTGCTTGAAGAGGCCTCCCCTTTGTGGGGACACGCAGGCTTGTTTAACCTGAGCGAGAGAAACAGCCCAGACCTGGACACCAGACCCACACCAATTTAGTGTGAAATGTCTCTTTTCCGCACTGGATTTTATTCGTGGAAGACAGCAGTGCTGTTGCTTTGTGAGGCTGATCCCTTGTTTTTCTGGTGGTTTAAATTCTGCAGATACTGAAAAAGCTTTTCTGCTTTCACAGGAGTGAGGTCAGACCCAGCTGCAGTTTTTCTTCAGGCATGTGGATCATGTCCCAGCCTGGACACAAGTCCAGCCTACCCAGCACCTCTCACCTGGCTCAGAGGAGTTGGTTCTGTCTCTTTTGGAGGGAGCCCATTTTTTTAGGGTGGTCATCCCTAATTAAACCACCTTTCTCTCACCAAGGATCAGAATATCAGGGTTATCTTAGAGCATGAACGTTGTCCTTGCGTTTGTAGGTGTTCTCTCACTGACCCAGGCTCCTGCACTCAGCTGTCATCCTTTCAGCACTACCTGGGCAGGTAGCAGGGATGTAGGAGGGAGTCCTGCTATGAAATTAGGAATATTGACTTTACATCAGTCTTGGAGGGAGACGCATTTGACAATTTGACCCATCCCTGGAAGTGTCCAAGGCCAGGTTGGACAGGGCTTGGAGCATCCTGGTCTAGTGGAAGGTGTGGAACGAGATGAGTTTTAAGGTCCCTTCCAGCCCAAACCATTCCAGGCTTTTACGATTCTGTTGGGGCTGAGACGTTTTAAAGTAGCTGAAAAAAAGTGCCCCGTTGGAGGGACCTGCCCTGACACCAGAAATTCAAAGGATGGACTTGCTCTTCATCATTTCTCTGTCCAGTATCTGCTTATCTTTATTGATAAATGTTAATGAGGCTCTGGGGAAGGTTGAAAAGAAGTGCAAATGATCACATTTAAAGCAAAGCTCTAGGAGTTTTTAATATCGTACTCATCTTCCAGGACCTGAGCGCTGTGTTGTGTAACAATAGAGATAATGAAAGTGTAAAACACTGGGACTCCCTGCCAGTGTTACAACTTGTTTTTCCTACTAAAAAAGGCAGTAAACTGGGAGGGCACATCCACGAGTGAATTGCTTTGCACTTGCCCTGTTTCTTACACTTGTTTTCTACACTTCTTCTGGGCTCTGCTGGAGGCAGAACTCCAGGCCAGAACCACCTTTGGGCTGAGCCAGCGTGGGAGTGAGCCTGTGTGTTCAGCTCTTCTGCAGGAAAAGGCAAAGTTCTCCCTGTGAGAATTATCCTGAGTTGAAAACTGAATGAAAACAAAGCTTTTCAGTTTTGCTGTGAGGAAAACTAGGCATGGAGTGAACCCCTGGTGGGGCTGTCACACTCATACACCAGGTTTTTATTTTAATATTGCAGACTTTGTCTCGTCTTCACCGTGATTTCCACCTCTGGATTGCTGGGTAAATAGTCTGCAGAATAAAATCCCTCAGTTATCAGCAGTGAAGTGAAGCTCTCGAGCAACTCTCTTTTATGTATCCTGGACTTCCTTGCCCTGTGAGCTGATGTGGGACCACAAGGAGGTGAGGGAGACTGGGAAATACAAAGATTTAAGGAGAAATAGTGGCACAGCTGGAGCAGAGATGTGGGACGCTACAGAGATGAGATGAAGTGGTGAGAGGCCAGGTGAGGTGGGGAGGAGGCACAAGGAACCAGCAGGAACGCACTGCACAGATCTGCATAAATAATAGTGTTTCCAGTGGAATAATAGTGTTTCCAATGGGCTCGTAGGAAAAGGGAGAATTTTGGGATAAGGAAAATAGCCTTTTATGGTTTTTGCCAAACTGTTGTAGTGGATCAAGCCTTGCAAACAGGAACAGCTTCGCTTTTCAGGGACACTTCCACACCTCTCTCCCGGGGTGTCCTGAAGAGCCTCTGTGGCATTGTCACTAAACCTGCAATACTGTGACATGAAAGTCCACCTGTGAAAATCAGCCACCCCCCCAAATGCAGGTTTAAGACATGCAGCTGCAGCATGAGTTGAAAGTGCTCTTTGCATGCACAGAGGGAATCCAAACCAATTTGGGTTTGAGGAAAGCAGGGTTTACTCCAGGACACAACGCAGAGTTTGCAGATCATTGGACAGCTCACTCTCGTACAGATCATGCCTTTTTATGGGGACATTCCAGCTCCAAAGAAAGCAAATTCTTCTCAAACACATTGTCTTAGTTAAACTTTTAATATGTTTTGATATTGCCAGCAGCAGCTTTATATAAAGCAGTCGTGTAGCAAACAAAACTCACTCTGTGCTCTTGAGGAATGGAAGCCCACGGATGGAGGGGATGGATTGGCACTGTGGGATTTGCAGTGGTTCATGCCTGGAATCAGTGGGTTAATGACCTCCCAGCACTGCCTCGGGACTGGGAAGTACAGAATGTTCTGGAAGCAGGGGGAGAGGGCAAGGTTTTGGCCAGCTCACCTTGAGCCCAGGTTATGGACAGCAGGAAAAGCCCCACTTAGGCCAAACCAGTTACTGACTGGGGTTCTGATCCCCACACCAGTTACTAATTGGGGTTCTGATCCCCAAACCAGTTATTGCTTCTAACCTGGATATCAATACTATTCCTTCTTTCCTTAGTGCAATGCACAGGCCATATCTTCTTCCCAAACACAAAAAAGATAAGACTGGAGCAGTCATTGCCATAAAAAGGAGTTTGGATGGTGCCAGCTGATCAGCGTTTCTGGAGGCTCTCCCTCGTGTCCGTGTCCCTGAGCTCTGGGAGCCTGGCAGTGCCATTGGTGACACCACAGGGACGTGCAGCTCCTCGTGGGGAGCATCACGCCTGGCTCCTGCCTGACTGTCCACGATCTCTTGAAGGCCTGGCTCTGCAGGAGCTCCTGCCATGCTGCTGTGTTTTGGCACGCTTCTCCTTGCTGTGCTGGGATTCCTTGGAAGCACAGAACCACGTTACATCCTAAAACTGTTCTTCATTATGCAGCAAGGGACAGTCAGTATTTTGGGTTGTCCTCTCCTTACTGTTCTTTTCAGGAAAGCAAAGACAATTTTACGTTGCATTTGTCACTCCATAAGCCTCTCCAAAATCTGGGTCATTCCAAATGCAAGCTGTCACACGCATAAAGTAATTCTGCTTCGGAATTAACCTGGGAATTCTAAGTGTTACTACATTAAGAGCAGAACTCATGCTTGGAAATCTCAGGTCATACATATACTTTATGTTTTCCTGGAAAGAACAACTACTCAAGAGTTCTGGAAGTCCAGGGGAACTTACAGGATGTTCAAAGAGTGCCTCCCTTATTCTTTGGATCTAATCCTGATTTTATACCTGCAGCTCTTTAGTGGAACCTGAGGCATTTTACAACATTGTGGTCATTGGGAAAAGTTGTGTTGTGCGTGTGCTTTTCTTTTTTCCATCCTGGATTTTCTGTTTACACGTGGCCTGTCAGTTCCTCTGCCACTTGATCACAGCACAGTGACCTTTGGGACTGGAACCAGGCTTTGAGACAGCTCTGCTAACGAGGAAGGGGCATCATTCCCTGCAGTTTGCTTGGGATGCCGGGGAATAAGGAGACATTGAAATTACCATCCATAATCTTGGCTGTAAATGATCGAACAAATCATCATCAGTCTTTGTAAATCTTATCTCCAAAGTTCTGAAGGGCATTGTCCAGGTAAAGCAGAAAGAAAGAGGGATCCAGGAGTTGTTCCCAAGGTGGTGGAAAACTCTGTAACTTGTCTGAAGCACAGGGAAGGCAGGGCATGGAAAGACTGCCCGGTGCTGCAGTGGAAGTGAACTGTTCACCTCTATTTTTAAATTACTCCCTTTCTTTTAGAATTACATTCGACACTGTGATGCCTTTGGATGTCTAGCAGTTAAATTATTAGCACTTAGAGCATTGATGAGAGCCAGCAAACCGAGCTGGAGCATGGCTGGCAAAGGAAGTATTTGTGTAAGAGGTGACTGACAGCAACTTGTCCCCGTCTGCTAAGTTTCTTCTGTGACTTCTGTGTCAAAAGTGAGTTCTTCAAAAACCTCCAGCCCCCTTAATTTTTCAACCTGCTTGCTGGGAACAAGAAAATGTCTCTTTCCCAGCATTCTCCTTTTCACATTGGCCTTGTTGCAAGCAAGAGCTGAGTGAAAAGGAGAAAAACCCAAACCAGAACAACAAAAAAAAACCCCAACACAACCTTCATTCCAGAGTCCAATTTGCAATGAGAATCTTTGAGTCTATTTTTGTCCAATTCCATTTGGACAAAATTCAAGAATTTGATTTTTCCCATTGCTTTACTTTGTACTCTGGTTGACTCGGAAAGCACGGGCTGAAAGCAACGCTGAACCACAAAATTCAATTAAAACACAAGGAGTAAGCAGGGAGGAGAAATCAATGGGTGGATTAGTCTATCAGCTGCTGTTCCCATGATCTTCTTATCTTATCCTGTGCTACGAGAAGAACTGTTGGGAAGTGGAGTCGTTCTAAAATCAGCTCAGGCTGCTGTGTCCTCTCAGCACAGAGCAGAAAATTGGATCAATAGCCTGAGCCTATTCCTCTTCGCTTTCCTTCTAAACAGCTGGACTGCCAAATCCACCCAGAGAATGGAGGCTAATCTGGGGTTTAATCCTCTGCTCTCCCACTATGAAGTTAAACAACAGAGCCTGAAACAAGCAGAAATCAGTACAGATTCCAAGCCAGGCTGCTTAGTGTTTACATATATTTATAATTTTTAAATATTTTAAAGTATATTTTCTGCTGTTCTTGCATCTAGCAACTAAATCAGACATTTGGAACAGAAATGTTTATCAATCCTGAAATTACCTGTGGGTCTATCAAAAAAGAAAACCTAAGGCAGCAGGGAAATGTTCTAAAATGACAATATTTAATTTTTAATTTGTTCCTACTTCTATCATATATTTCACTTTTTACATAGAGCATAATAGCAGCACTTCTGAAGTTCTACATCAAGGTCCTTGAGACCACAGGAAGAGAACAGAAAGGAGCAAACACATTCTTGACCTTGTATGAGCTGTTTCAAAAACTGCCAATTATGACCTTTTCCAACCTTAACAATTCTATGATTGGTACCCGGACCTTTATTTAAATAGACAAAGGTAAAGGGCAAAATATACTCTTTTTTATTCTTTCTCTTTTCCTCACTAGCAATATTAGATTGGTTTGCTGGTGGAAAACTGTGTAAGCCTGAATGGAGAGCCCTAACTCATGGAACTCATGGAACATGGGAGGGAAAAGGGATTGTTGGTGGTTTCCTTCAGATAACTCACTGCAAGGGATCTGCCCTGTGCTACACAGCAATACCCCCCACGTGTCTCTGGTGATGAGCAAACTGGAACATTTCACTGCAGGAAAGGCACTTCAGCACATCCATGCAGCTGGAATGACTGTCGGAACACCTGCTTTGGGGTTACACAGGGCCCGTTCTGATCCCTCAGTCCCTACTCAGAACTTGGTCTCATTGAAAATTCAGCATTTTGAGCTGGGTCGGGGTGGCAGATAGCAATGTTCTGGTGTTGACGTGGGAGGGGTGATGGAAATGCAACGGGATGGGCTTTAAGGTCCCTTCCAACCCAAACCACTCCATGGTTCCTCCAGCTCCCAAACCACTCCATGGTTCCTCCAGCTCCCAAACCATTCTATGGTTCCTCCAGCTCCCAAACCATTCCATGGTTCCTCCAGCTCCCAAACCACTCCATGGTTCCTCCAGCTCCCAAACCACTCCATGGTTCCTCCAGCTGTGTCTCTGCCGGAACATTCATCACTGTGGAAAGAGCACGTTTGGAACGTGCTGTTCACGTGGCAGGCACGAGCTTTTGGTGTTGATGTGGGAGTTGATATTTGGGGTGCAGGATGACCTGCGGCCTGTGTAAGGATGGGCTGCATTCCCACTCTCCTGTGTCCTCACAGGGAATCACAGAATCAGAAAGAATCCCAGACTGGGTCAGGCTGGAAGGACCTTAAAGATCATCCAGTTCCCACCCCCTGCCATGGCAGGGACACCTTCCACTATCCCAGGTTGCTCCAAGCCCCACCCTGGCCTTGGACACTTCCAGGGCTGGGGCAGCCACAGCTTCTCTGGGCACCCTGTGCCAGTGGGAGTAACCTCCCTGTCTGCTGCCAGAAATGGAGAATCAACATTACCCTGGGTGGTTTGAATGTTTTCCTGAGCATTCCTCCAAGAATATCTTGTCTCTCTTAAGCACCTCCAAGCACCCATAAACACATCTTCCTTTCTGCACTTCCCTCAGTGTATTTATTTTTCTAGCAGGGAGAGGGAGATGGAAAATCCTCTGAGCAGTAGCCACAGAAGCTGATCCACCACTGAGCAGGCACATGGCCAAGTGGATGCATGGGCATACATGCAGACAGCCCAAAGGACAGATGTATCAAATCAGATTTATGAGGTCAGTTTTCCCAGCCAATAAAGCCCAGATTGCTGTCTGCCTCGTTATAACCTTCCTGTGTTTAAATGGATGTGAAACAGATAATCCAGCCTTTGGCGGGAACAGCGCTGATAAAACACAAACATTATTTCTGTAGCCACATAAGATTATTTTTCCAATTCAGCAGAAAGTATTGGCTTGAAGATTGTTAAAGAGGTCACAGTATTTTTATACTGGTTGTGTGTGAATAAAAATTTTCTCAGTCCAAGAGAAGGACCAGAGGATGTGTATTAATTATTATTATTATACAGTAGAGTACAGCAGGAAGGGACTGTATACCTTGGTGTGATGAGATCTGTCCTGGCAAACCTGTGTAACTGATATCTGCTCCTCAAACCCCAAATCAAATGGTCCTGAACCCTGGGCCAGGCTGGTGTTTCCCTCAGGTTGAAGGTTGTACCTGTCAAAGTGGTTTTTCTGTGAACAGGACAGGATTTTGAGAACATTTCATCCCACCATTTGTAACTATTTTGACCACGTTATTTCCCCAAACCTATAAAATGAAATGCAAATGTCCCATTAGGATGGTGGCGTATCCATTATCTCCAGGATAACTGCCTGAAAAAGTTGCATTTTTCCTTTTATTTTTGGTAAAACAAAGCAATTTTCCATTCTATAGGATCCCTTCTCTCAGCAAACGAACCTAAATTGGTTCAATATTGTTTTTTGAATATCTATTTACTTATCCTATGGGAAAAAATTGTAAATTAAAATATGGACATTACATGCAAGACACTTCAAGAAGATATTGAAATTGTACAGTAAAAATAGCTTTCTGATGGGAATATATTAAATAACATTGAACATAAAGACTCACTGGCAGTGTCATTTGCCAGCTGCAAAAACAGTATTGGGATGGGAAACATGCTAGGAAGAAGCAGGCACTTGGGAAGAATACATTAGTAAAAATGCTATTTTTATTTAAAGTTCTATACAGTCAAAGTTCATCTTCCAATGTTTTCTAAGGATTAGGCTTTCAGTGACATTGAAACTTTTGGCCCAAACATTCCTGGAACCACACTGTCCTCTCTAGAACCGAATGAGGAGAAACTATTACATTATATTAAAACTTATTGTTGTGAACTTCATAAACTGCTTTTTTTCCCCCTCGGATTCTTTGTTTTTCCTCGTAAAACACTGGAATGAAGTGATAATTGGTGCCCCTGGAAAGTGGCTGCTTGTGTTGGTGGTTAAAGCCAATGGGTCCCACTGGGAACTTTTACAGGAAAGAAACAGCGAAGAGAGATAATTCAGATTCTGAGTTTCACAAAGCTGACACTGAAGTGAGCAGCTCCCTCTGGCACCAGCAGAGTCCAAAAGCATCCTTGGGAGAGTTCTCTGATGGGACTTTCCCCGTGTTCTCTGAGAAGAGCTTCCTGGCATTTGGAGTTCTTTTGTACTGCGTAGAGATGTGCTGAGCTGGAGCATTTCTCTTTAGATGAAAAGTGTTTATATCAGGAATTCCAGCTCTGCACTGACTTCTCAGGCTGTGCTCTCCAGCACCCCAAATCTCACCTGGTCTCGTGGGAGGCATCCCTGCCCATGGATGGAACCACTCCATGGTTCCTCCAGACGTTTCTGTGCTGGAACATTTCTCACTGTGGAAAGAGCAGGTGTTTGGAATGTGGTGCAACAGGTCCAGCAAGAGAAGTAAAAACCATTGTCTTAGCAAACTTGAGCTACAGACTGGGGGGTTGGAAATAAATCTTATCATAGAATCACAGAAATTAGGGAATTCCAGGATGGTTTGTGTTGGAAGGGATCTTAAAGCTCATCCAGTGCCACCCCTGCCATGGGCAGGGACACCTTCCACTGTCCCAGGTTGCTCCAAACCCCATCCAACCTGGCCTTGGACACTTCCAGGGCTGAGGCAGCCACAGCTTCTCTGGGCACCCTGTGCCAGGGCCTCACCACCCTCCCAGGGAAGAATTTCTTCCTAATATCCTATCTAAATCTTCCTCTTTTAGTTTAAAACTGTTCCCCCTTGTTCTGTTACTGTCTTACGCAGTTGGGAGAAGAATCAGACACGAGTTCTGTGTGAGAAGGTGGTTGCACCCCAAAGGAGAGAGAGCTTTTGTCCTTTCGCTCTTGGGGTTGCAGTTATTCCGTTAATTTTTGTGATGTAAATGTTAGCACATGGTGAAGATCACTTCAGACATCTGACCTTTTCCACTTTCTTATTCCCCTTCCTCAGCTGAATGGGGGAGGTAGTGATGGAGCTGCCAACAAAGCCTGTGAGGACCAGATAACAATGAGGTGATAGTACACAAATGTCAGCCTTCATCAAATTAATCCCAGGACAGTCACCCGGATGCGTTTACAGCAGATAATCTAAACACAAACACAGCGTTCTAATCTCTGCCCTGGTGACTCACCAACAGATGCCGAACACAGCCCCGTTAACCTCAAGGCAAAGATCAGCATCTGTTCCAGAGCTGTTTGGAAGGTATTGCTTTTATTTTCATCACAATTGCAATCCCGTTTCTCAGTATTCAGCTGGCCCTCGAAATTCTTAGAAGTGAGAAGAGTTAGCAGCGGAAAACCCGCAGGAACTCCAGATGCAGTCAGAGCAATTAAGGAATTCTTCCCCCAGAGGGTGCTGGGCACTGCTCAGGCTCCCCAGGGAATGGGCACGGCCCCGAGGCTGCCAGAGCTCCAGGAGTGTTTGGACAGCGCTGCCAGGGATGCACAGGGTGGGATTTGGGGGTGTCCCGAGTTGGACTCGATGATCCTTGTGGGTCCCTTCCAGCTCAGGATATTCTGTGACTCTTTGAAGTCAAGGATATAATCCTGATGTCCAGCATTCCCCAGTTTTCTTTGGATGTTTTCTCTGAGGAAAAGGAGAAGTCTGTGGTCTAGAGTACACCTGTGGCTCTTCAAAACTGTTTAGACTGACGTGTAAATGCCTGGTTATTATCACAGGTGCTGGAGTCTACTTCTTTTCCATCTTTTTATCGTGGGTGAAGTGGTTCCACGGCCTGCAGCCCTCCAGACACACCAAATGTGGGCTTTTCTTCCTTTTTCTGGAGACTCTGAAGTCTGGCTGCTTGTTGGCACATGGTGCTGAGTGAAGGGAATTCTGCAGGGTCTTCCTGGTAGAGAAACCAAGGCTGATGGCTGCTGGTTAAAGCTTGAACTCAGCAAGGAAAAACCAAGTCAGATCATTTCTGAGGAGTCAATATCCTGAGGAACAGTGACTTTCCTTCTGCAAAATCAAACTGCAGAGTAGCAGATCACCAAGTTCAACTTTAAATAGACTGGTATGTTTGAAATTATGATAATGTGATATTATTTGGTATTATGATATTTTAGCCATCTAGCATTAACAAATAATTCCCTACAGTCATTCTTTGAGAAAGAAAACTGAGATTCACTGACTGCCACTAGGAGATGAGAACAAATTCCATGTAGCTCCTGAAATACTGCCAGATGATCAGTATAATTTTTATTCTCAGATAGTGTCAAGTTTAACCTTTATTTCTCATTTGCTTTCAAACTTTAGACTTTAAATATGCCAGGGTGGTTCATCTGTAGCCTCAAGGAATTAATGTCAGACAATAAGTCCTCCAAAGAGGGGTAAAGAAACCCAAACTTCAGTCCTGGGAGGGGGGAAACGTGACTCCATGAAACAAAAAGGGAGCTGAATGTTCATTCAAATACCGACCAAAACCACGGCAGAAAGTTCTCAGACCAAGGCTCCCAGAGGACAAGGACACAGAACTATAAAATAAATACTGAGGAATCTGGGACATAAAGAAATCCTAGAAAAAAAACCTAATGCTGCCAAAAATATCACCTCCCATCCAGCCCAGATAAAAGGTGACATTTGTACGTGGCCTCTTGCATTCAAAGACTTCTCCAGACAGAGCCAGACTCCAAGTGCAGAAATCAGAGGGCGAAGTTTGGTCACCTAAATTTAAAACAGTGATGTGGAAAAACCTCTGTGTATCTACTGCACTCCCATCAGCTGTCATCCTGCTCTTTTATTTGCAAGTTAATTAATTCCCTGGAGATGCAGCAGACTTGGAAGGGTTTAGCCCCGTGGGACATTGAGCCACGGGCTCTGAATGGAAGGGGCACAATCCCTGCTCTGAGGGCCTCATTCCCTGTGTGTTTTGGTATATTCCATCTCCAGCACATGGTTCAGAATTCCACAGCTGAGATCAACCACGGAAAACTTCAGTGTTTCCATCACTGATTTAAAGTTGTCTGGAAAGATTTAAAGTGACGATATATAGGATTCAGTAAACTATGATTATTTACATCAGCCAAGAGACAAAATGTTCTGGAAATCATTGACAACACTGGTAAATTTTGGTATCACTACTTTTTATTAATCTAGTTGCTTAATGATTTAACTGCCTTATAAAAATATGTGTAAAATTATAGCACAGAATTGAAGTTGACAATTGTTATGTATTCTGTTTTCCTGACAAAATCGAAAAGCGGCGAAGGCAGAGGAGCTCCACAATTCATTGTCCTGTCCTGTTGTTCTCCTCTCTTCCCCTTCCTTTCCCCTTCCCCTCCACCAGAGAACATCAGCTACAGCCCCAGGCTGTGGGGGAATCCCAGTGGTTTTCTCTGAGGAGACCCCATTAGTTTCCACTCACTGACAACTGACAGAATTGTCTGTGAAACCAGTTACCTTCAGGAAAAACTATTCCTGAGTCTCCCTGGCTCTGTCAGGACATTCACTATTTGTTCTACAGTGACAAAGCCATCTACTGCTGAGGTATGGTTTTATTTCTTGTTTTAGGGGACCTTCAAATAAAATTTCACTTGTCCTTGGTGTGATGTCTCCGTGAACTGCTCTTATTCTGGTGACAGGTGAACTGTACCTGCATAGATATAAATATTTAATGCTGTTCTGCAAACTCGAACCACAGACAGCAGTAATGTCCCTCTTGCTAAAGTGGTCAAACAGGAGTTCTGTGAGGAACTGTATAAATTGAAACTACAACAAATCTGGGTTGAGTGAGCACTCCACTCTTATCCTCCTTTCTTGGAATTCCTCGTTTTCAGTAACCCAGCGCTGCCAAGGCTACCACTAACCCACACGGCTTTTAGATACCCCCAGGGATGGTGATTCCACCACTGCCCTGGGCAGCTGTGCCAGGGCTGGGCAGCCCTTGCAGTGCAGAAATATTCCCCAACATCCATCCCGAACCTCCCCTGGCCATTTCCCCTCATCCTGTCCCTGTTCCCTGGGAGCAGAGCCCGACCCCCACCTGGCTGCCCCCTCCTGTCAGGGACTTGTGCAGAGCCACAAGGTCCCCCCTGAGCCTCCTTAAATGCTTCCACTCCTTAAGTGGTTTCACTTAAATGGAACCCAATGCAAACATAAAATTCTCTGCTCTGAAACGATCTCAAAATCATGACAGCGCATTTCAGAAAGGCAATTTCTGTGCTGACACTGCAGGGCTGTTGTGTCCAGGAGAGGAAAGTCCTTATGCAAGGAAATGGATCTTTTAGAAGGTAGGAAGAAAGATGGGATTAAAGAGTTGATTTCCAGGAGGTCCTGGGGTCTGAACCTGGGCTCGTGGTATTCAGAAGTGATTAGGAATGGGAAAACAGCAAGGAGACTCTGTTTTCATGGTGAGCTCTGGTCTCCAAACACCCTGAGGAACCGCAGGATTTTTACATTACATTTTCTGCCAAATGGAATGAAAGGTAAAGGTCAGTGTAGGTCTGTGAAGTGATGCACCAGGATTAAAATTTTTTCTAAAAACCAACAAAAAAGAACAGAAACCCATTCAAAAACCTAATTTTGCACTAAGAGTAATTGGCTCTGAGCTGACTGTTCAGAATCAGGAAAAGCACCTTTGGAGGATTTGTTTTTAATTAGTCTCTGATGTGAGGTGACCTGCAGAATAAATTCTGTCACTGTGAAAATTCCCTGGGCACACGTGTGCAGTTATGCCACTGCTCCAGGGGGAAGGGAGTGGAACTGGGAAAGGTTTAAAGAAGGGTGAGAAGGACAGTGAAGGGGATGCAGTTGTTTTTCGTGCAGAAGTAGAGGAATACTTTAGTCTGGAAAGGAGTAAAATAATGGGGAAAAGGAGTGAAATAATGCGGAAAAAGAGTAAAATAATGTGGAAAATGGGAGGGATTTGATGGAACTGGGTCCTGAGAGCCGTGGCAAAGGTGATGCTGTGTGCTTTTACAGCATGGGAAGCAGGGGGCAACAAAATCCACTCTCAGGAAAGAGGATGGATGAGTGTTCTTCCCGTTGCTGTAGAATGTTGTGAACGTGGGAAATTTCTGCAGATTTGGGGGAAAATGAACACATTCCTGGGAAGGAAACCCAGGGAGGACCAAGGCTGACTTGAGAAACTCCTAAAACACAACTCTCTGGAGGAAGACAGAATACTCTGGAGCCCTTTAATACATGTGTGTCCGAATCTTGTACACTTCCATGTCCTTTAGATGATTGTAGGAGGGAAGATATTTAATTAAACTGTTTGATCTGATCCACTGCTTGTGTGAAGGCATCTCGTGCTAAATATTTGTTACATTTACCCCACTGTGTAATATGGAATTTACTGAAAAAGGAAGCCAAGTTTTGACTTCTGAAGTTTTTACATTGAGCAAGACAGCTGAAAGTGGACATTTTCTTTCCACTCTTTTTTATTTTGCCTCTACAGAGGGTTGAGTGGAGGAGGGAAACCTGCTTTTATGTTGGTTATTTACTGTACATGGCTTTTATACTCTTCAGTTCTGGACAAACACTGCACTTAAAGCAGTTGCCTACCTGACATACCTTAGATCTCAGTGTAAGCACAGAAACCAGTAAAAGGGTGCAGAAAAATAGTGGATAGTTACTGTAATACAAGGATTTATAAAGGGGAGAGGGTAATTTTTACATCCTGTTATGTTTTTGGTGATGGCATTTATGTATTCTGTAATGCATTAAATATATAATACAGTATATTACATATATATTGCAATATATTATAGGTTGTTCTATCGTTATTTATAGATATATATATATATTTCTGGGTGAGGCTGTTAATCTTATGGCTTAGTTTGAGGGATTCCTGCATGGAACAGGGAGTTGGACACGATGATCCTTGTGGGTCTCTTCTAATTTGAGATATTTTATGATTATTTACAGAAGAATAGTATGACTTGTATGGGGTCACAGCCCAGAGGAGACTCATGGTATGGCCTTGCTGAGCTTTCATCAGGCTCTTTGAGCCCAGGCTGTTCCCTCCTGGAGTGAGCTGGGAGCCACTGGGCACTGCGGCTTTTGTCCTGTGTCTTCCCACATTCCTGCAGGAAAATCCTGTAATTTCAGATTTCTGTGCACATAATAGAGCACGAGCCTGGTGAGGAGCGGCTGAGGGAGCTGGGAAAGGGGCTCAGCCTGGAGAAAAGGAGGCTCAGGGGGGACCTTGTGGCTCTGCACAAGTCCCTGACAGGAGGGGGCAGCCGGGGGGGTCGGGCTCTGCTCCCAGGGAACAGGGACAGGAGGAGAGGGAACGGCCTCAGGCTGGGCCAGGGAGGTTTAGGTTGGATATTGGGGAAAATTTCTCCACTGAAAGGGCTGGCAAGTGGACTGGACTGGGCTGCCCAGGGCACCACGCCTGGAAGCGTTTGGAAAGAGCGTGGATGCAGCACTTGGGAACAGGGGCTAGTGGTGGCCTTGGCAGTGCTGCATTAATGGTTGGACTCCACGATCTTAGAGGGCTTTTCCAACCTAAATGATTCCATGATTCCGTGGTTCTGCCATCACTGCCCCCAGCAGCCAGGGAGACAGAGGCTTGTTAAGGCCAACGCCAGCCCGGGCTGGGTGTGGCAGCACCAGCAGAAGAGGTTTTGGAGCGCACAAAAGAGATGCTCACGGCGTGGAGGCTGGAACCCTGCTGAAATAACACCAGCACCTCTGTGTTTGTGGGGCAGCAGTTGCCAAACCTTCCAGGAATTTTGTGCTGAGTGTGTTTTCCCCATCCAAAACACACCTGGAGCTCCCTGGGAGCAGCTGCTCTCCCTCTGGCTGATGCAGGGTCAGGTTCTGCACTATGGTTCTCCCCAGTCCTCACATCTCCCCCGAGCAGGACGGGAGTTGGAAGTGGTCACAAAAACAGGACAAACTGTTTGGTAGGTTTCACTTAAAAACACTAATCATAACCCAACAATTAGTGACCTGAACTTAAAAACATTGGTGTACTGCAGCTGGTTATTTGTAATGTTGGATTTTCAGTTTATTGGAAATACCTGGGGTTTAGTTCGTTGGAATATCTGATTTTTAAGTTATCGGACAATACTCCACATTTATTGATTTCACCTTGCTGTGGTGACTTATGATAAAAAGGACACTATAATAACCAGGGTTTTTTTCTAAGAAACTGTACACAGTTAACATAAACCTTCAAAAAACCTTAAGTAACAGTCATAAATCCAAAAATTTTTGGAAAAACGACTCCATTACTGGAATGCCAGTCAGGTTTGTGTGAGCAGTGGGGATGAGAGGAACTGGACACTTGAAAAGTGCTGCTGTTACTCAGTTCAAACATGATTTTCTTGCTCCATGAATCACAGGCCAGGGCTTGGCTCTGCTCCTGCCCCTCGACAGCTCCTTCCCAGCGCCGCCTGAGCGTGTCTGGGCATTCCCACTGTGCTGTGGGAAACCCTCAGTGAGGGACAGACACTCTCTGAACTCACTCTTCTCTGCTTTCCATCCCCCGTTGCACTGAGGAGTGGTTTGGTGCAAGAGAGTAAGAGTGTCCCTGGAGAAGATTTCTAATTTTGCTCCCTGGGTGAGCCAAAGCTTTTCCAGAGCAGGCTGTGGGCTGATCTGGGTGGAGGAGGGCTGGGAAAGGTCAGGGATCCCATCTTGGCTCTTTTTTCAGCAGCTTTGCTGGTAAAACCCCACAGACGTTCTCGTGGGCTCTCTGCTTACGGCGAGGGACAGATCATTTCCCCCTCTAGATTTATAGGGCTGTTTGAGGTTGTGGCATCCTCAGGACCCAGGAGACAGCCAGGACCTGTGGAAATAGCTGGGAAAACTGCAGCCACACCAAGTGAGGGAATGGTGCCGGGCTGGTCCAAGCAGTGCCAGTCCCAGCTGCTCTCACCAAGCTCCTTGGGCAGAAATCACTCCTGGCTGCTGCAGGCACAACCTTGAACAATCTATACTTGGAAGGCAAAATGCGGGAAATTTCATTCCTCTAGCTCCAAAACATTCCATTTTTGCTATTTGGTTTTTAAAAATAATATTGTGTCCTTTTGGGGCACGCATAAATATAGTGATGCTCCTTCTGTGTCTCATATATTCCGGCAAATAAGCTGTCAGATTGCCCAAGTGGATGGTATATGTGGCAGGAGATTTATGAAACTGTTCCATCGTGCTTCTAAATAAATTAAAAAACGTCATGGGTTTGGGAAATCAAAGCTTTCAGAGCAGTGTTGTGGTTTTTGTTGCTCTAAATTAGTGAGATGAAGCATTTCATTTGAAAAGTTCCCTCCTCTGACAATTGTCGGGGAGTTCACACGAACGGAGCTTTTCATTTTCACAGAGAAAACCTAAATTGTGTAAGTGATGTCATCTATTTTCATACTCTGTTTAGACAGCCTTGCAGACTACAAAGGACATTTTCTGGGACGTGGATGTGAGTTTTCTGAGGGAAAATACCAGATATCGGTGAGGAAATGTCGGGGGTTTGTGCCCCTCTGCCCAGACGCACCCCCAGGGTGTCTGAGAGTGGAGCACCCAGGAACCCCAGGAACCCCTTGTTTGCAATGCAAGGTTAAAGCACACCAAGCTTAACTTCATATTCCAGCGTTTTCTGTGGAAAGTGGAAACAGATGGACCAGACAAAGGCACAGGAATCATGTGTCTAACGCTAACCAGAGGGAAGAAACCGAAGCAGCCATTCCCACACTGGTGTTTGCCTTTGCTTCTCGAAGATGTTCCTGCACTTCAACATTTGTTTAAAAAACTTAACGAGCCCATGGATATCTCCTGGCTGCTGGCCTGACAGGGAATGCCAGAGGGATGGCCCTGCAGAAGGGTGAGGGACTGCTGTGGGATTAGGAAAGGCAGTATAAGGTGATTTCTTATTCTGAAAGAAAATCTTTGCAGCAGGAGAAGGAAGCCCAAGTAACTGACTGTGAGAGTGAGCGAAAGTCTGGTTCATCAGAAAATAATAATAATAATAATAATAATAATAATAATAATAATAATAATAATAATAATAATAATAATAATGTTATTGTTATTATTATTTTGTCCAAGACTTTTCATGCTAGAGAGGAAATTTAGTAGTGCCTTACTTGGTAAGTCCAAGGAAAAGGTGACACTGTTTTGCACAGGTCTCTATTGACACAGAAGTAGGAGCTTTAAAAAGCTCAGAGATGTCAAAAACAGTAATACCAAATTAGAGTAAATAATTAATAAATAGCACCAAATTGTAGTAAATAGAGTAAAAACAATAATACCAAAAAATGTCTGTAGTTGAGAATCAGTGAATGAATTACAGTAACCCTCAAACAGTAAAGCCAAATGACAAAAATTCCAAAACTTTGTTGCTGAAGGAAATACTATTTTGGCACATGCGAGGGATGTATCATAAATCAATGGTTTTGAAAAAGTCCATCTAGAACTGCTGTATTTTACTAAATTATTTGCCTTTACCCATCCTATTGAATTCCATTATTCTGTTAATATCTGAGTTCTGGTTTTGTTTCAGAGGATTTCTTTTGCTTTCACCACCTGCTTCTACTGCTCATCGCTGTGAGCAAGACTTTTCCACATCTAAAATATTTCCTGAGAACAGATCATTCCTTTGCACCAGGTGGGTACTGACACAACAATTGAACAATTTATACTGATTCATTAATTACTAAAATCAATTATAAATTAACCAAAGCTTTCCATCCCTCCTTTTGTCTCTTTTAAAATTTTCTTCTTAACTGTGCCATATCCTACATCCTATTCCTGCTCAGCATTTCCATATATTTGGATTTCATCTGACCAGGAGCTGTTTGATTTGACAGATTCTGTATTTGCAGCATCAAAATATGTTGCTATGGAAAAAGTTACGAGTTCTAATTAAAAATGCAGAGGTCACAAGTTTCCCAGAACCAGCAGGGCATAAGATCCTAGGAGAAAAGAATCACAACATAAAAAATCCAGAGATATGTCACTCTGCAACTTTCCAGATCTGAAAAGGGAACAGCAAGCATTCAGGACAAAACACGAGGCTGAAATTCATTCAGATGCTGAATTCTCCCTCCCCACTGGCACAAGTTGCTTCTGGAATTCCTGCAGAGCACTGAGATTTGAAATGTCATCCTAATACAACTGAAAGTGATGAGAGAGAGAGAAATCAGATGGGCATTAGCAGAGAGAAATCAGACCTGCCAGGTCATCCTTTCAACTCCAGTACCAATATTGAATTAATTTTCATGTCACGGTGCTGAGGTTTTGATGAGCTACCTGTGTCCATCTCATCCTTTGAAAGATCATCATGTTGGAAAACACTCCCAGGCACAGGGTGGGGTTTTGGGGTTGTCCTTTGCAGGGCCCAGAGCTGGACTGGATCATCCATGTGGGTCCCTTCCAGCTCAGGATGTTCTGTGATTCTGTGATTTTAGCTTTGATTTCCCTTCAATACACTGAGTTGTTTAACTGTTTCCCCTCTTATAAACTGTTATTTCTGAACAATTATTGTGGCTTTCCCCTCCTTTTGCTCCAGTTTAGCCAAACTAAGAACCATCAGTACAAGCACAGCCTTGGGTCTGAGCTGCCCCCACCCCTGACAAGGTGAGCCCACAAAATTCCTCAATATATCAATATCTCAATAGATCAATGTCTTCATCAGAGCACAGGGTTTAAGATCAGCTCAGCTGTACCAAACCCCTGCTCTGGTGCTGGCCACTTCTGCAAGATTGTGGTAAATGAAACAGTTAAGCCATCGAATCATAGGAAATCCTAAACTGGAAGGGACTCACAAGGCTCATCAAGGTCCAGTATTTCTCATCAAAATGTATTTAGCTTCTAATCTTTTGACAGTGTTGGAGCTCTCAGAGCTCCCATTGCAGTCATTTTTTATTTTTAAATGACAAATGTTGTGTAAATATCTTCCAGTTTGTGTTCCCTGCCCTGCAGTAGCAGGGCCCAGCAGTTTCTCTCCCTGAACTCTGCAGTACAGGGAAGTGTGGCTGCTGCACACAGAGCCAAGGGATCCCCAGCTCCTCTCTGAGAGCTGCTGAGTTTCTGTCTTGGGGAAAAGGGAAACCTGAGGTCTGATGGCTCCTGCTCCCCGGTTCTGCTTCTAGATACAAAAAAAATAACATTTCCTCACAGATATTTGATATTTTCCCACAGAAAACACAGAGCCACATTCCAGAATATGTACTTTTGTGAGGAGGGGAGGCCCCAGCACAGGGTGCCCAGAGAAGCTGTGGCTGTCCCTGGATCCCTGGCAGTGTCCAAGGCCAGGCTGGACGGGGCTTGGAGCAGCCTGGGACAGTGGGAGGTGTCCCTGCCCATGGCAGGGGTGGGATGGGATGAGTTTTGAGGCCCCTTCCAACCCAACCCAGTCTGGGATTCTGGGACTCTGTAATTCTGGGATTCTATAATTCCATGTTTTGATTGGGCACTTTTGCTCTGGGTTTCAGCTCTCTGCTGAAGATCCTACCAAAGGTGCAGCACAAGATTCACCCCGGCAGTTTAATGCATTTAGAGATCTAGAATTGTTTTCTCCCAGTTCCTGCGAGAATTCCAGAGTCAGTTTATTGCCAGGGTTATTTATAGTTCTCTCTCATGGCTGTGGCCTCAGGCCGCATCCTTAATCTGAGGAGACAGGCAGTCAGTGCAGCACCAGAACATGGAACTGAGTTTGTTGTTGGCACAACTACAGAGACCAGCACTGGATCCTGTATTTCAAAGCCTGTGTGCACCATTTTCCTCTAATTAAAGATGCTATCATTGATAAAACAACAATAGATATCCACCTCACCCTTTTTTTTTTAGGTTTTAAACCACTATATGTAATTAGGATGAGGGCTAAATGCCTTCCTGAGGGCTCACAAATGCTGATCTTTTGTTTTGTGAATGTAGAAATGTTCTGCTGTATTTAATGAGTCTTGTTTATAGTTTTGAAGTCTATAAACTGAGCTAATTACCATGAAAAATTCCAGGCAGCTGCCTTGAAACTGTTTTACCAGTTTTCCCTTTTGCCTTGCTTTGGTTTTTAATAAGGCCAGAAGTTTTCAGATAGTTACAGACGATATTCAGGATTGGGATCCACATTTAATGTTTTTCTATTGAACTGCAGCAAGGTCAGATCTTAAATTCCTTGCTCTAATTCGAAGCCAAAGTAGATGAGAAACTGTGAATTCAGATGGCAGCTCAGACGGCAACTTTGCTTGGAGAAGGGACAAACTTCACCCATTTCTACATTATTCATTTTAGTGTATTAATTGAGCTCATCATTTAAAAACATTTCCAATCTAATATATGATATTATATGATAAAAAAGAGTACAATATAATATATTAGACTGGAGTACTTAATATTTGATATTCAGTATTTAGAGTCAATAATTTAGATTTGTTCTAATTTTAGTATGCAATATACAGTGTCAAATATTTACTATATATGTCATATTTGAGACAGAAAATAGGAAAGTTCCCATTTTTGTGTGCAGACAGCACAGCTCTGTTTTCTGTCATAAAGCAAAAAAACCCCAACATACTACAGTCATTTTATATACTGCTATTTCCATGTTCCCATGTTAATTTGGAGGTATTTTTAGTGCTATCCTGGCTTTCCTATAAATTTATTTTTAAAATGCCAAGCAAGACACTCTGAAAGAGCAAAAGGGAAGCTCTGGACATCTTTCCTTGAGTGGAGTCCCCTGAAAAATTTCTCAGCCCTGCAGATTTCTAAAAGGCAAGAAGCCAGAGTGAAACTGTTGGGAAGAGTGTGGAGCAACAGGAAAGGCTCCGTAAACCGATTTTGTACTAAAAATTTTGATTGAGGGTGTTGCTAAGTGCAAACAGAAATATTTCTCTGTCGGTTGCCAAACAAGCGGAAGACTTTGGGAGTTTCTTTTCACCACTCGGAACTCTGAACAAGGTGGTGGGAGGGGACTCGGTGCAGCCTGGCAGGGCCTGGGTCCCTCACAGGGCTGGGTTTAACCCATTTGGGTTCCTCCAGGGGGGTGTAAAACCAGCCCCAAAGCAGCCCCAAACCAGCCCTAAACCAGTCCTAAACCAGCCCCAAAGCAGCCCCAAATCAGCCCAAAACCAGCTCCAAACCAGCCCCAAACCAGTTGCAAACCAGTCCCAAACC
>VZTD01003341.1:91662-104170 GCA_013397725.1 Rhagologus leucostigma | reverse complement strand
CCAGCCCTAAACCAGCCCCAAAACAGCCCCAAGCCAGGCCCAAAGCAGTCTCAAACCAGCCCCAACCCAGCCCTAAACGAGCCCCAAAACAGCCCCAAACCAGCCCCAGAGCAGCAGCCTCATCACTGGGACCCCCTTTATTCAAGTTCCAGGCCCAGGACAACGTGAGGTGCTGGGCAAGGCCTTCTGCCTTCCGAAAGCCACTGGGATACGAACTGGAAATTAAAATAAAATACAAATTCACGTGGTGAGGATGCCATGGGAAGATTTTCACGGCGACGTTGGGCTGAGGATGTTTCTCGTGCGCCCTGATGATTTCACTTAATGAGGACAATTATGTGAAAAAGTTTTTGTGTGATTATAGGATGAAAAAAATCCGAGGAGTCATTAAAAAAAAACCCATTTCAGAACAAGCCATATAAGGCACAGAGAATTCTGCCCTGCTGACTCGGGCCAGGCTGGGACCAGCACTTAAAGGAAAAGGGGCCCTTGGAACAGCAGCAGCTCCTTCCCTTTGGACATCCCTGACCCGGCTTTGGCACTGATCCTGTCACTGCTTCCTTCCTGAGTATTTTTACTGTGTGTTCTAAGGTCTGTTATGGCTTTTAAGAGGTTTTTGAAGCCCCTGAGGCTGGCAGGTGTTTGTGTGTGTGTGTGTGTATGTATGTGTGTATACACACATACACATATATATTTTATATATATTGTTATTATATATTAAATATATATATTTTTATATTTATTTATTTATTTATTTATATTTATGTATACACACCAGGCTGTCGTCTCCACTTAACCTGCCTGTATGAATGAGATAATATTTAAGCCATATGCTCAAAACCCCTTGCCAGTAGGTGCTGAATGGCTCTGGTTGCCCCTCACGGCTGCACCTGGAAGGAGCAGGCACTGCTCGAGGCTCTGCTCTTGCAAAGGGGGCTGGAAAACTCATTTAAGGCTCAGTCAGGACAGCAGGTTGCTCCAAGTGGTGGGTTTGCACTTAGACAGCCCTGGAAGGGGCATTGATTCCAAGTAGGGGCTTTGAAGGGTTATTGATGGCAAGGATGAGTTTTTTAAAATAAAACTATTTTAAGATAAAACTATTTAGTATTAAAGCTTCCTGGGCTTTATTTTTTACCTTGTTAACATTATGAGGACTTGGGTACAGACTGTGGCCAGTAGATCTCGTGCTCCTCTGCTCAGGAAAGACTCTGGAACGTGGGTTTGTTTGAAGAGTGTTCTTAAAATGCTGCTGTTCTCCCAGAGCCATGCTGGTTTTGGCCTGGAAAGCTGGCTTTGTGGGAGACAGTTGGCCTTCCTGCTGGAATGTGTGTCTGAGAGGCTGAACTGTGGAGAACAGCTGTAAGGGCTCCATCAGTAGCTAGAGAAGGTGGTGGGTGAATTATGAGGAATGTGTGGTGAGGAGAATTCTGGGCTTGGGAGAACCTGGCCGAGCCCAGCTCTGAGTGCAGGGAACAGGGAGCGTGGAAGAGCTGGGATTTGTGGGACTGTGGTCAAAGGAGAGGGGTGTTCAACATCTGTGATGTCCTGGAATCCCAGAATGGTTTGGGTTGGAAAGGGACCTTAAAGCTCATCCAGTGCCACCTCTGCCATGGGCAGGGACACCTTCCACTGTCCCAGGCTGCTCCAAACCCCGTCCAGCCTGGCCTTGGACACTTCCAGGGATCCAGGGGCAGCCACAGCTTCTCTGGGCACCCTGTGCCAGGGCATCATCACCCTCACAGAGAAGAATTCCTTCCCAGCATCCCATCTAGCCCTGCCCTCTGGCAGTGGAAGCCATTCCCTGTGTCCTGTCCCTCCATCCCTTGTCCCCAGTCCCTCTCCAGCTCTCCTGGATCCCCTTTAGGCCCTGGAAGAGGCTCTAAGTTCTCCCTGGAGCCTTCTCCTGTCCAGGCTGGGCACCCCGAGCTGTCCCAGCCTTTCCTCACGGGGAGGTGTCCATCCCTCCGCTGAGCTCTGGCCGGATGAAGGGACACACACACGGCTTTATACCCAGCAGGAAGGTTTCTCCTCTTGCTCTGTTCATTTCCCCTCTTCCAGCCATCCCATGGGTGCTCCTCCAGCCTCTCCATGGCTTTGTCCCTTGCTCAGAGCATGGACCAGCAAATGGAATCGACAGCCAGGGGCAGGAGTTTGTATTGATCCCCACACGGTGACAGATTGTGCCGGGGGCTACTGCCAGTGCAAGGCTGCAAATAAAACCTGGGAATTCCTCATCCACTGTGGATCCTACAGGAATCTCAGTTAAATATGTTGCTATTAAATAAGTCTTTAGCAAGGTTTAAACACAAAAAACCTGCTTATGCAGGGCTGTAGCCAAACCCCATTTTTGGGTATAATCCATGAGTCAATGCACTATTGTCAGTCTATGGATTGGATACGCCTTGCCAAAAATAACTACCAAAGCAGGTCACCGTGAGAGATGAGTTTTTCCAGAGGCTGTGCTGATGCTCTTGTGGTATTCCATGTTCATCGTGTGAATTAATACACTCAAGTTCATCACAATTTGGGGCTAATTAAGCTGTCTTTTCACTGTGCTATTAAATACCTTCCCACCTGAGCCAGCTTGTGCCTTTTCCCCTGAGCTGGTGACCACAGCTTTACGAACACCCACTTTTAACAAGCTGTGCACTTGCTGGGTCCATGGGCTGTGTTTGGATCAGTTGAGTGGAAAAAGCAATTTAGCTTTGTATTTGCTGTCTGCTGCTCTGGCGTGCTGCAGCCAGGCTGACCTCCTCAAAACCCCCAGTTTGTTTAAAGTTGATCAATAATTTGGGATTAACCAGCATGCTGATCTTTGTATTCTGAGCTAGGTACAATTTAAATGTGTGTTTTCCACCAGCTTTGGACAGAACTTGCAATGAAAAGAGCAGTGTTTGCAGTGCAGTGCTCCAGCTTTATTCTGCCAGTGACATTTCCCCTCTGTCATCATTCCCTGTAGGAAATTCTGAATAAATACAAGTTCACAGGTGCAGTTAACCAAGGACACAGACCAGTTTACCAGTGCACACTCCCAGTAACACACACCAAATTCCCCAAATCCCACTGCTATCTGTAAGTCTAGCACTGACTGAAATAAAACCTACATGAAGTAGTTTAGCTGCAGTGTTTCATATAAATATGTCAGAGCCAAATCTCATGCACCAAATGTATTCAGTACCTGTGATCCTGGTTTTCATCAGGGCCAGTTTAGCATAATGTCATAATTTACAGCAAGAGACAAGAGATTTGGGGTTGTTGGGGCTTTTTTGGTTGGTTTTTTTCTATGCAACAGCTCAAAAAACTGCGTGGAGTTACTGGCACAGAAATAATGGGGGAATTTAAACAGCTCCTACAAACATATTGGATTTGAAAATTGAAACCAAAGGGAAGCTTATTTATTATGGTGACTTTGTACAGGAAATTTCTTGTATCTCTTATAAAATTCAGCAAGGTTTATTGCAAGGCTTAGCAATGAGGATCCCTACTCCTGCGCACGTGTGTATTTGGGAATAAGAATTGAAGCTCCTTGCACCACGACCCAGTTGGACAGGAGAGTTCCTGCTCTTGCAGGCTTTAGCAGCACATTTATACCCCGTGCAGGGTTCCCAGTGAGGTAAAATCTCATCACTGTCTCCTTGATCAGTGTAACAAACAGGAATAGCTCATTCCCAGGTGAGAAACACTTTCCACACACAGGAATAGTTTTGGATACAGATCTCCCAAATGGTCATCTCAGTAAGCAATGAGGGAAGAAAACGATTGTGCTGTCTTCATGCCTGAGACTTGGGAAAAGGAACTAAAAGTCACCCCCTTTCAGGCACTTTTACACAGGACATTTTAAAGCCCAGGTTCCATTCGGAAAGGTCTTTGAAATAAAGAGTGAACTCATTGCTCTGTACAGAGGAGCCACCAGCTCCCTGAGGAAAACTGTATCAGTGTGTGTTCTGAAGTGGATTTGTCACAGGTGGAAGGAGACAAAGCACTGAGACCTTTTCGTGCTCTATGAATTCACCTACCCACCGTGTGCGGGATGTTCAGGGGAGGGAAGCACACAGAGCAGCCCCTCTGCCCCAGAAACAGGCAGGTGCCCCAGCACCAGAGGACCATCCTGGGGCTGAGGGTACCTGAGTTCTTCTTTCCAGCTGTTTGCAACAGCAGCATCCAAGGCGAGCAATGCACAGTTCCATCTGCTCAGTTACAGCCACTTTAATTTATCTGTGTGGATGCCAAACTCCTTTTTGAAAGACTAAATGCATTATTTAAACACGCACAGTGCCACTCGCTCCTACAGAGAGAAATAAAGATGCAAATACCCTTTGCAGCCTTTCAAGTTAACTGGAGCTGCTGCAGTGCTGTGTGTGAGTGCCTTGGGCAGCAGGGCATCCCACGGCATTCCCCAGGCTGCCACACAAGGCTGCCTTTTGTCTTGGCTTTGAGTCATCCACTGATTTCCAGCAGGGAATCAGCCTCCTGAAAGCACACAACAGAGTAAATTCTGCGTTCTGGGATATGCAGCTCAACCTGTGCAGAGGGAAAGCCAATAACTTGGGTTAAGCAGTAGGACTGATGTATTGAAGGTGGAATTGATGTTCCTCAGGAATCGCCAGTCTGGGGAGTGGGTCTGACAGAACAACACTCCAGGGAACTTTCTGAGGTGGGTTCTGCCCTCTGAGGGCCCTGTACCAGCTGGTTTTGAGCACACAGAAGTCGTGGACTTAAAAATATTACAAAGGATCACAGAATAGAATCACAGACTGGTTTGGGCTGGAAGAGACCTTAAACACACCAACAACTTCAAGAATGACAGAAAACAACATTCCAAATTGTATCATGCCTTAGATTACAACATTCTATGCTTATGTTTATTGACTGTGTTTGTTTTTACTTAGAAAATAATTTATTTGCTGTGTTGGACTGAGCCAAATGAGCATTAATTTATCTTTTCTCTGTGTAGGAGCTACTTTAATGGCATCTGGTCAACGTGCAGTGAGAAGGCTGCACTGACTGCTGTTCTTATTGGAAGCAATTAATTTAGTAAATTTATTAAATTTTCATTTCTCATAAGTTTTCAGGCAACATTCCCTGTTTGTCCATTTTTCCTCAGATTCTGTGGGTAACTTTAACAAAAAGGGAATTCCCTAAATTTGTTTTGTTTGGCACTTGCTGCCCTTACAGGTCCTGCAAGCAAAGAGCTTTTCAAGGCACAGAACCATTTGCTTTTTGATGTGATCCATTTCCCCACTCTCCAGAATCATGGAATCATGGAATCCTGGAATGGTTTGGATGGGAAGGGACCTTAAAGCTCATCTCATTCCAACCCTGCCATGGCAGGGACACCTTCCACTGTCCCAGGTTGCTCCAAGCCCCATCCAGCCTGGTCTTGGACACTCCCAGACATCCAGGGGCAGCCACAGCTTCTCTGGGCACCCTGTGCCAGGGCCTCCCCACCCTCACAGGGAACAATTCCTTCCCAATATCCCATCCAGCCCTGCCCTGTGGCAGTGGAAGCCATTCCCTGTGTCCTGTCCCTCCATCCCTTGTCCCCAGTCCCTCTCCAGCTCTCCTGGAGCCCCTTTAGGCACTGGAAGGGGCTCTGAGCTCTCCCAACAGCCTCCTCTTCTCCAGGTGAGCACCCCCAGCTCTCCCAGCCTGGCTCCAGAGCAGAGGGGCTCCAGCCCTGGGATGAGTTGATCTCAGTGCTCCAGCAGGGAAGGCTGCTCCTGCTCTGCTCTCAGCCAGGTCTGGAGCTCTGCACGAGAAACTCCTGAGCTCAGACTGAGCTGAACCCCTCCGTGCCGACCTCTGGAACCAAACGGCTCCCGCGAGCCCGGAGCGGGTTTGTGCGACAGACCCTCGAGGGCAGGCAGTGCTCTGGGGATGCCACCGGTGTGCGGTGACCACTGGGATCAGGCTGCTCCAGCCTGGCCGAGCAGAGCCAGCTGCCAACAGGCTCCGTGCCGGCAATCCCACGTGGATAACGTGCTCCGGAGCGCTCCCGTGCCGCCATTCGGTGCTGTCCTCAGGCCTCAAAATGTCATTTCATCTTCCTGCCTCCTTCTCTCCGCCCTCATGAATGAGGCACTCTCCCTGCTTCCCTCAATGAAGGCTTTGTCTTGGTCTTCAACATTCAGCATGTTTTGGATGATCAGAACGAAAAACGCTGAGTTTTCTCCTCAGGCTGCCAGAGCAGGAATATTGCTGACTGGGGATGGAGCTGAGATATGGAAAGCGCTTGGATAAAGCCACCGGATTTTGCCTCCACCTATTTCCCACCAAGAACACTTTACAAATGTTGTTCATAATGATCATTTATAATCTTTATAAAGATTATTCTGATATTCTGTGGAAGACTTGAGGACTTTTCAGTGTCCTTTGGGATGCTCGAGTCTGCTGTATTGCATGCAAAGTGCATTTAACTGCTCAGCTCTGTCCTTGGTGATTCAGAGAAACTCAGGGAAGGAAACACTTACTCCAGGGGCTCCTCAGATGGGATTTTCCTCTAAATTTGTCTCAAAAGCATTTCCTGATAATAAGATAAATAACGTAGGTGACTGTTTCCAGTCCACACTGATGTGCTGAGATGTTTAATTTCCTGTGAATACGAGCCCTAGAGATAATAAACACAGTGATAAGAGGCTTTATTTTTTTTTTAACTTTCAGTCTGGGGGAAAAAAAAGAACCTTTTGATGATAAATAATTAAAACAAAAACTCACTTATAAATTCACTAAAGGAAGGGTCACTGTAAGAAGAAATAAGGGCTGTCTCAGCAATGGTTGTGTGTGTCTGATGTATTTTTATAAGATGAGGGAACTGTTTCTAGCAGAATACAAAGATTCTTTTCCATGGAAAAGAGGAGGGAAGCACTGGAGGCTGCAGAGGCATCCTTAGCACAGCAGGTGTCAGGATCCCTAAACGATGAGAACATGGGAATAAGTGGAAAAACAGTGTTTGGGCAGTGGTTGGCTGGAAGCAGATTATTGGATGGCTGAAATATGGGAGAAAAATCTCAAAAGAGGGAGGACAGGGCACAGGAGGAGCTTTAGACCGGTGGAAACTTCTCCTATTTCCCAATTATCTCCAGCCTAATTGCAGAATGAATCATTTCTTCCACTCCTCTCTCCTGCCCAGATGTTGCTGCAGATGGCACAGTCTCTGCCAAAAGAGAGCTTGGGAATGCTCAGCAGGACTGGGACCAGCTTGGTTTAACTTCCAGTGACACTTTGAAACAAATAAAAGAACGCTAGGCTTCTTTTTTCTTCCCACACCTTCTCCCCTCAGCTGGAATTCAGGGTTCTCCAAAAGAAAAGTGTTCTCACCCATCAGCCCAGCCCCTCACAGTAACTGAACAGGGAAAAAGAATCATCTGCACCACCAGAGATCTAGGAAATATTTTCTAAATTGTATCACAGTAGAACAAAAAGCTTCCTTGAGCTGTAGGGTCTAGGAGAAAGGAGGTTATACATGGCATTAATTTTCTATTCTCTAATTGAAACCATTGTCTGACTTTGCCACAGCCGTGGTTTTCTAATGGTTGGGAGTAATTTGCCCAGATTAATGCTCTCTGTTCAATCCATTTAATGTGACTTAATTTCATAACACTACAGGCTTTATCAGTAGTCAAAGTAACCCCTGCAAAACCCCAGCAGGCAAAAATGCCTGTCGAGTTTAGCTGTTGAGGCTGGATGGTGCTGCTCGGTGAAAAATGAAGGAATTGTTTGGAGGGAAAGGACCATCAGAAAACCACTGGGTCTGCCCGAATTCTTTGTCTTTCATCAGATGTGTTCTTGGGTCACAGCTCGGCTTTATCTTCACGTTTATCACAATGTGGGGTTTGTGTCCGTGGCAATTTGGGAGCTCTGTCGGACTCCCCCAGGCCTGCACTGCACAGATCATAAATCAGTGACCCAGCAAAAATCCTCACCCGTTCTTTATCGGGTTGAATTTGGGATATCACCTACTGCAAAGATAAAGGCTCGGATATTTTCATTTCAGCTTCATTTTGAAAGTGTCAGCTACACACAACCATAAAAGCTGTTGCGTTGGTTGGGCTTTTCCTCCTCTGGTTGTTCTCATCAGCCTTCTCTCCATAGCACTTTAGGAATATTCACTGGGATATCTTTTCTCCCTGAGATGTTGGAGCATCCCAGTTCTGCCCCAGAACACCAGCAAGAGCTCTCAGTCAGTCACCGTCCTGCCTTTGACACCCAATCTGCTCATTCTGAATGCTAAAGTAACCTTTGATTTGGTTTAATATTACCTCACGTGGCATTCAAGACTGTTTTGGCCCCTTTTTTCCTGAGGCTCATCATAGGAAGCACCATCCAATGCCTTAATTCAGGAGAGGAGGTTTTTGGAATCGTGAACATGTTAAACGTGTTAGTAGCGTAAAAGACTTCCAGAAACACCATTTTGCAGCCAGAATCCACGACTCTGCCTTGTCTCCCCCCCAAAAATCACCCCAAAGTGGTTGTAAAGCAACTGCTAGCAGCATTTCCAGGTTTTCACCCAGTTTTAGTGGTCATTGCTTGGGGTTGATGGCTTTGCCAGCAGTTTCTGACTGAGATATTGCTCTGATTGAGGGCCTGTGGTTCAGTGATCACTGTATTCCATGTGGGATTCACAGTCCATGTTCAGCATTTTGGGGGTTGCTAGAGTAAATGATGAACCCCTGAAAGACACAACTCTGGAACTCTAACCCTTAAGAAAGGTTTGTAATCGTCTTCCCTCCCTGCCCGGGGTTCATCTCTCTGTGATCTGATTCAGGGCACGGTTTTGATGGGGTCATTCCACGCACTCAGACTTCCCAGGAAATTGCGAAGTTGTTGGAGAAAGCCATGAGGAAACGCATCCTCCTGGGCAGAGAGTGCTGGGATTATGGGGAATGGTTTTCAACTGAAGGAGTAGTGGTTTAGATGGGATACAGAGAAGGAATCCTTCCCTGTGAGGGTGATGATGCCCTGGCACAGGGTGCCCAGAGAAGCTGTGGCTGCCCCTGCATCCCTGGAAGTGTCCCAAGGCCAGGCTGGACGGGGCTTGGAGCACCCTGGGACAGTGGAAGGTGTCCCTGCCCATGGGAGGGGTGGCACTGGATGAGCTTTGAGGTCCCTTCCTACCCAAACCATTCCAGGATTCCCAGATTTCTGTGGTTCCATACACTGCAGAGCCAGGTAAGAGTGGGAGCACAGGCACACGAGCCTGAAATGGGGCTGGGTAGCACCTCAAGGGTTTGTGGTGGTTGCTCACCCACAGGGACCCACAGAAAGCTTTGAAATTGTAAAAACCTCAATGATTTTGAAGGACAACTTGAGGAATTGGCATCTCAGGCCAGAAGACCCTTTCCTATCTCCCGATATTGCCCTTCCTCCTTCAGCAGCCACATTCCAATAACCCAACACACACTGCAGTTCATTTGATCCCCTTTAGGTCAGAGAGCACAAAGCATTCAAAACCAAACCTTGATGGAGCCTGGGATGAGTTTTTCCTTGGAGAAGGGCTGTGGCAAACACGTTCCTCTTTGCGACCAGGATTTCTCCTGCCCACCCACTGAGAATGACCCGGCCAGAAGGTGCTTGGGAAAGGGAGGCTGAGACCACCCAGCAGTGGCTGCAGCAGCCTCGGGTCAGCCTGGGTGGCCCGTTCAATCCTCCTCAGCTTTTCTTCTGCCCTTTCTGCTCCTTCCCAGTATGGACCAGTGCACGTTTGTGGTCCTGCAGGGAAGGGAGGGCAGGTGGGGCTGGACTGTCCCTGTCTCATCATGGAAGGAGAGGGAAGGAAGAACCTCTGATGGAATATGAGGTGGATTTCTGTGCAGGAGTAGCTTTTTGGAGAGGGTGTGGATGCAGTGGGTTTGAGTTCACTCAGCCCAGCCCACTGGTGATGATTTCCTTATGCTCATTATTTCTCAAGGAGAAGAAAAGGGTTTGTGTTACAAGAAGACCAAAATGTTTATGGTAAATTTCCTGAACACCAAAGATGGTGCAAGCAAGAAACATATTTAAAAAAACCACACCATGTAAAACATCAAAACCCCACCAACCTCAAATCAAACACAAAGGAAGAGATGCAGACCCTCGGCTACAACTGACAGCAAATTCAAAATACATTGTCTGATACAGCCCTGGGATGTCCACCAGAACACTCATCTCTGTTAATGTTAGGAAATCTCTTTTATTTTCTGTTTAGCCTGTGTGTTATTTAGAGCTTATTTAATGTATTTCCTCTCTGCACTAACTTAGGATTTTTATTGCACAGATTTTTCACAAAATCTGGGCAGAACTGCTGTCACAGTAACCCTGTGGGATGGGCAGTGTGGTGGGAGAAATATTTATAGAGAATGAGTGGACAACTCCAAAGTCAGTGCAGTGTGACACAAACCCTCCAAGGTCCTCACTTCTTCCTCCACAACTTCAGGTCAGCTACAAAAGGAAAAGCTGCTTTGTAATGACAAACAACAAGAACCTCCTAACGCTGAGAAGATGTTAGAACTTATTGTGCCTTGTCTCTTCAAGATAAAGGCTGAAGTAACTTGGCTTCCACCTGGAAGTATGTATTTTAAAATTAATTACGTTTTTCAGACTGTATTTTTGATTTAATTAAAGAGATGTCCATCTGGCGCTCGTCCTGCACAGCCTTGGTGCTGATATCCATTAAAAATGGAAAGAAGAGAATCTCTCTGCAGAGGAGATCCCAGATTGGACAACCACCGGGATCTAAGGTGGGACACCTGCTTTAGGATGGAGCCAGGTGTCTTTAGGGTACCCTGAGGAGCTGAGGTGCCGCTGGCAGCCTGCGGAGCAGCACAAAGCTTTTTTGGGGAGATGGGGAACACCTGACACCTGGCTGGGACCTTGCAGCACCTGGGGTCCCTTCCTGCCCTCAGAGCTCTGGCATCCCTCAGCCACAGCTCCACCGCTGCTCTTGGAGACTTGGAATTCCTCTTCCTTTGCTTCCTGACCCGTCCCAGCATCTCCCACTGGATCCCAGACTGGGTGTCCTGAGCCAGCGCTTCCTCCCGGCTTCCCAGCTGATTTCTCAAAGGCATCTCCATGCTCTGGGCATCTTCTCTTGGAATTGCTTAAAAACCACCCCAGGCTTTCCCCTCCTCTTCTGAATTCTCACTCAGGTCCAGCTTTTTCTCTGTGTGTCTGCATAGCCCTGGGAGGGGGAGATGCTGCCTGGGGTCTCCACAGGGCAGCTCCTCGGCCTCACAGATTTCTTCTCCCAGTTCATTTCCCCTCACCCTCCCTTCCTCCTTTTCCCTCTTTTCTTCACTTCCCACCTGCTTTTTTTCCCCTCTTCCCTTCCTCTCCCCACCTGATTTCCTACTTCTGTCCTTGTTCCCTTCCCCATCTCGCCCTCGTTTTTCCTGCCATTCTTTCTTTTTTCTCCTTTCCCCTCACACTTGCCCCCATTTCTCCTTCTCCCTCTTCCTCCCTATCTTAAAAATTCACCTTCCCTTGTCCCATCACTCTTCTTGTTCTCTTTCTCCCTCTCCTTTCCTCCCTTTCTGCCACCCCTCCCTTTAAGTACCAGCTAAGATAAGCACCAACTAAATTCTGCCCCAAAACACCCAAGACATCCCCAAACCCCACCTCAGTGCTGCCAAAACAACTCCGAGACAGCAAGGCCAGGTTGGGTAGGCAGATTTGGTAGTTTTGGAGGGTAAGCCTCTGAGGCCCAATTTGGAAGAGAAGCAACGTGACCCGAATTGTTCATTTCAGTGACATTTTTCCAAGGAAGTGTGTAAACATAGAAGGGGGAGCAAACAGGAAAGGAAAGAGCAAGGAGTGTTTCGAGAGGAGAAACACTAAGTGCCATCAGCATTTACACTGTTAAAAGCTGAAGGAATCACAGAATCCTGGAATGGTGTGTGTGGGAAGGGAGGTTCAAAACCGTCCAGTTCCACCCCTGCCATGGGCAAGGACACCTCCCTCTATCCCAGGTTGCTCCAAGCCGCGTCCAACCTGGCCTTGGACACTTCTGGTTGGGAGCTTCAGTCTTTTATTAACACAGATAACACAGTTCTATTACCACAGTTCTGCACGAGGCCCATCAGGGATCCCCTCGGGGTCAGCACTGCTGATTACTGGGAGTGCCTCTTACCGAAATCTCTCCTGGTTTAGGCACACGCGGGTGACTGGGAAGGAGCCTCTTACTGTGAATTTGTCTGCTCAAGACCATCAACCCTTTTCCCCCCCGTCACAGAGACGCCGTTCGGGCACAGCTCCCGGCGGGTGTGCGAGGTGCGGAAGTGTGGGAAGGTGCAAAACCGGAGTTTTTGGAGAACTCGGAAGCCGAGCGCTGGGACCCCCGGCCCGTGCCCCGCGCGCCCTCCCGCGGCCCGAGCCGGCTCTGCCGCGGCCCCGGAACCGCGCCGTGCTCGGCCGGGCTCCGCCGTGCCCCGGAGGCACAGGAGGGGACGCGGTGACCGCCGCGGGGGTCCCTCGGTGTCCCCCCGGGTCCCTCGGTGTCCCCCCGGGTCCCTCGGTGGCCCCCCGGGTCCCTCGG
>VZTD01003341.1:79057-91627 GCA_013397725.1 Rhagologus leucostigma | reverse complement strand
GTCCCTCGGTGTCCCCCGGGTCCCTCGGTGTCCCCCCGGGTCCCTCGGTGTCCCCCGGAGCGGCCGCGCTCTGCCTCTCCCTGGTGGTTGGCGGCGGTGGCGCAGCTCCGACCTGCGGCCGCCGGCCCGGCTGGGAACGCCGTGCTGACCCTTATTTACCGTCATTTGCGTTTCTTCGCCCTCGTTTGCCCTGGTCCGCGCTTATTTACACTCGCTGGACCTTCTTCACGCTCTTTACTTGGGTGTTTTAGGAGGAACCAGCCCAGGCCCTGCTGCGCTGCAGAGATACGACACCGAGCTCACCGAAGGCAGGCTGGGTGTCCCTCGGTGTCCCTCGGTGTCCCCCGGGGTGGCAGCCGAGGGTAGAGGCAGGAGGAGCAGCGCTCTGCACCTCACGTTCCTCTCCTGNTATTTACCGTCATTTGCGTTTCTTCGCCCTCGTTTGCCCTGGTCCGCGCTTATTTACACTCGCTGGACCTTCTTCACGCTCTTTACTTGGGTGTTTTAGGAGGAACCAGCCCAGGCCCTGCTGCGCTGCAGAGATACGACACCGAGCTCACCGAAGGCAGGCTGGGTGTCCCTCGGTGTCCCTCGGTGTCCCCCGGGGTGGCAGCCGAGGCTAGAGGCAGGAGGAGCAGCGCTCTGCACCTCACGTTCCTCTCCTGATTAAAGCCGGTGCGCTGGGTGGAGGGGGAATGTCCCAAAGGGTTTTACTGGCTTCTGGACAACGAGAATATTTGACAGGGTGCCCAAATCTGCTGGTCTTGGACACACTCAAAGCCTCCCCCCGTGCTGTGGGCGGTGGGGAAGAGCTTGGGGACTCTCCCACAATGTCCCCACAGCCTTGGACTCAGCCAGGCTGCCCCCGAAACGCCACAGTTTAAACAGCACCAGTTTCCTCTGAAAGCACGTTCCCACCAGGATGCCCCAGCAAATCCTGGGTAGAGGCATCAAACGCACCGTGGAGACTCTCTGCAGTTAGAGCTGTGCTTTAAAAAGTGCTCTGCTGCCTTCAGCAAGGAACCTGCCCCGCTCCCCAGGGAGCCAGGGGCACTGGGGGCTTATCCTGGGTTTGCCAGGCCCAGGGATTCTCTGACAACCTGGCTGGGAACCTTCCCAGCTACCCAAAAGCACTGGAGTGCCTTTGGAAATCTTACTCTCCCGCCTTTCCAGTTCTTTTGCAGAAAATCCCGTGCCTGGGAATTCTGCAGGGTTCCCTGGAAGCTGCTCTGGCGCTCAGTTACACATTAAAAACTGTCAACAAACAGTTTTGTGCAGAAGGAAAAAAAACCAAATACCAAAGAAATGCACCAATGAGTGAAATTCTCATTTCTATAATTACAGACAAATCCTTAAGTAATCATTTAAGCCCACGTTGCAGCCATGTGGAAATAACACAGTTGTTCTTCACAAAATTGGTTCAGTGAGGAAATACAAGCAAAGCTTTATGTATTTTACTGAAGCAAATCAACTGCAAGTACAAACAAATACGATAAATACTTCAGTACTTTAAAACGCAGGATAATAAAACAGAGAGGTGTTTTTGGCAGCAGGCAGAAGCGGAGTGTTTGTCCTTGTACTGGATACACCGTCTGGAAACTGGATACATGAAAATTATCTTGTAGAGAGATTGCTGGATCCACAAAACACAGAGAATCATTAAGGTTGGAAAAGCCCTCTGAGATCACTGAGTGCAACCCTTCCCCAGCACTGCCAAGGCCAACACTCACCCACGTCCCCAAGTGCCACATCCCCACGGCTTTTCAATCCCTCCAGGGATGGGGGCTCCACCACTGCCCTGGGAAGCTGCGCCAGGGCTGGACAGCCCTTTCCATGGAGAAATCTTCCCTAACATCCACCCTAAACCTCCCCTGGTGCAACCTGAGGCTGTTTCGTCCTGCCACTCGTTCCCTGGGAGCAGAGCCCGCCGGTGTTCCTGCAGCAGCGGCCCCGAAGTTCTCCAGGTGGATTCCTCCCCTTCCCTTTTGCTGTGGGGGTTTCGTGCCTCACGAGCAGCTCTTTTCCCTCGCGTTTGCTCCAGGACTGAACAAACACCCCAGGGCCCCTCTGTCCTCCCTCTGCCCCGGGCCAGGCCGTGAGGGAGGTGACACACACTGAGCGCTCCAGCGACAGACGCGCGTTCCTGCCGGGCTCCGGCTGTGACCGGGGCTGGAGGAGCCCGCGGTAGGGGCTGTGGGGAGCACCAGGTGGGGGCAGGGAGGCTGAAGCTAACGATCCCTCCCTGTGCAGGGATGGCTGATGATGGAGGGGCCGGTGCGGCCGGTAGCGCGGCCGGTGTGAGTCAAGGCAGCAGCCGAACGGCCGAACGGCGCCGGCCGCCATTACACCGAGGGAGAAGGGATGGGGAAACGGAGGGACGGGAGCTGGGGGCTCACCGGGAGGGCGGAGAGGGCCGGGCGCGGTGTCGGGACCCGATCGCCCGGCGGGTCCCGGGGGTGTCCGGGGAGGGCGGCGGGGCCGAGCGGCGCCACGGGGCACCCACTCGGGGCTCGGCGGCACTTCCGGGTTCCTCGGACAGGACGGTGTCCCCGCAGGGTCAGAAAGCAGCGGAGCCTGGAGTCACGTGCCTACGTTTTCTCCCCCGGAGCATGCCGGGAACTGCAGTCTTTAGTCTCCAGGGTGCCGGGTGGCCAGGCGGGGTTCGCCGTGCATGCCGGGAGGTGTAGTTTTGCTGCCTGGGCAATAACCGCATGCGCACTAGGGCCCTGCTCCGCGCTCTCTGGCGCCGCCCAGCGAGCACAGTGGGTGCTGCACGCGGGGCCCCCCGGCCGCCTCAGCGCCCCCGGCGGCGCCATCTTGGCTCGGGGTGGGGGGGAATCGCCCGGGAAAAAGGGTTAAAATCTGGAGCCGCTCTGCTCTGGAGCCAGGCTGGGAATGTTCAGCCTGGAGAAGGGAAGGCTCCGGGGACACCTGAGAGTGCCTAAAGAGGCTCCAAGAGAGCTGGAGAGGGGCTTGGGACAAGGGCCTGGAGTGACAGGACGAGGGGAATAGCTTCCACTGGCAGAGGGCAGGGCTGGATGGGACATTGGGAAGGAATCGTTCCCTGTGAGGGTGGGGAGGCCCTGGCACAGGGTGCCCAGAGAAGCTGTGGCTGCCCCATCCCTGGAAGTGTCCCCTGGAAGTGTCCAAGGCCGGGTTGGACGGGGCTTGGGGCACCCTGGGACAGTGGAAGGTGTCCCTGCCCATGGCAAGGGTGGCACTGGATTTGCTTGAGGTCTCTTTCCACCCAAACCATTCTGGGATTCAATAAAAGGGATAAAAAACCCGCTCTGATTACACACAAAAGTTCTTTTTATTTATTTATTTTATTTATTATTATACATGGACAAACACCACCTGATGAGGTGTTGGCACTCTGGGGAGAGAAAGCAGCAACCACCGGTCAGTCGGAGCAGGCTCCTGTCCACCCTGTCCCACCGTCCGCAGTGTCTGAGCTGTGCCCAACCCTCCGATCCACCCTCTGCTTGGCAGGAGAGCAGGATGGCAGGACATGTGCCACCTCCTCCAGCCACCCATGGGAATGGAGCCCCTCCACAGCTCCCTGTGAGCCGCTGCCTCCCAAAGCCCACTGGCCCCGCCGTGTGACAGAGCCGGGCCCCCACCTAGAGAGATGCGCCGTCGGAAGAAGAGCTGTCCCCGGATGATGTCCTCGTCCTGCTCGAAGGGGACGTCCCCACAGACCATGTTGTAGAGCAGGACGCCCAGGGACCAGATGGTGGCTGAGTGGCCGTGGTAGCGGTGGAAGCGGATCCACTCCGGTGGGCTGTACACCCGCGTTCCTGCGGGACACGGGAGCTCATCGGGCGGATGCTGCCGCTCCAGACCCTTACCTGGGCATCCCTGGGGGTGCGGTGGCTGCCATGGGGCACATGGCAGGACCCTCTGCCTTCTGTCCTGCCCCTGGGTCTTGGTTACAAACTCTGGGGCGTGTAATGAAGCTCAGAGTGCTGGAAAAGGGCAATGCAACCTGGGGAAGGCCAGGACTTTACATGGAGGAAAAAACCCACCCATGGGTGGGGAAAACCTGTGTTTATCCTCCCCTTCACTGGCCAAAAACCCCAGTCATAAGCCAGGGCAAACAAGGGGAGAGGAGCAGCCCCAGCCCTTTGTGCCTGCAAATGAAACAGGACAGAGCCCAGGTTCTGAACCCACCTCTGCTGCCCTTTCAAGGGCGTTTTTGTCACGCTGGCTCCAACTCCAGCCCCCGCCAGCGCCAGTGTAGGTGACGGAAGCTGTCAGTAGAGCCAGGAGCTCCTGTTTCACAACATCCATCTCTTGCCAAACAGCAGCTTGGCAGTGGATGAAGAATTAATCCCGTCGCCCCCAGCCAAGGGGGAACCTCCAGAGCTTGGTGGCCTCACCTGCACTTTGGTTGTAGAGGGATGCGCCACAACTGAATTCAACCACAGAATTATATAGGTTGGAAAAGACCTCTGAGATCATCCAGTCCAACCTTTGACTGTTCCCCACCTCGACAACTAGACCAGAGCACTGCACTGAGTCCAGTCCTTTCCTGAACGCAAAGTTCACCTTGCCCGCGGCCAGGTCGACCAAGCCCTAGGGGAGAAAAAGCCTTTCAGGACTCGGGAGGGCTGGAAGCACTTTAAAAAAGGAAGAAATATTCAAAATGAGGGGAATTTCTGCAAACCCGCCCGTTCGGGGAGGCTGGGACTGACAGCAGAGGGCGGCACGGGCTCGTCGCGGCGCCGCAGCACCGGCACCGACACCTGCCGGCTTTCCCTGACCCAGCGCTTTTGGCTGTCTCCCTCCCCATCACCTGCTCCCAGGGTACGGGGAGATATTTCGGGGGCAGAGCGAGCCCTGGATCTCTGACAACGAGCCCAGCATCTCCAGCAGCTTTCGATTCTGAACGAGAGTGAAACTCGAGAGAGAAGAATCAGTTCCCTTTCCCATCCCGAAGATGAAGCGGAGAAAGGAAACTTCAGAGCTGGCAAAATTAGCACATTTTAGGGTACCCAGCTGCAGGGAGAGCACTGCCCTCCTGGTCACAGGGGCTGTGTTGGACCAGCAAAGTTTCCAGGAAGGAGCTGGGTGGAGGCGCCGCTCCTCCTACCCGGAGTTCAAAACCTCTGGGATATTTATCATCTATAACACATCCAACAATGTTATCACAAATCCCCTCACCCCGTAAAACGGCTGCGAACTCTGAGAAATGGAAACCATCCCCCGCGGGAGCGGGAGGGAGGGCTGAGCATGGGCAGCCCGTCCATCTGTCCGAGAGTCACTTTTAGCATCCGTGAATCCCTGCAGAGCTCCTTCGGATCCTGCCGTCCCCTCCTTCCAGGCAGGCTGGGCTGGCTTTGCTGTTCCTCCCCAGCCTGAGGGCTGGATCCTTCCTGGAGTTTTCCCTCTCGCTTTTCCAAGGGCAATTCACACGTTATTTCCTCCCGCTTCGTGTACTGGCTTTATCAAGGTGTTGTTTGGAAACACCCTGCTGGAGCAGCAAAGGAGTGACCCCTCCGCCCTGGCGAGAGTAGGGGGCTCATTGTCTGCTCTGCCCACATCCTGCTCCGCTCCCAAAAGGTGAGAAAACCCAGCCGGAGGGTGGGGAAAGGGTGAGATCCAAGTCCTTGGCATTCGCAATTGCACCTTGATTACGTCAGGTGTTGGTTAACGAGGGCAGGAGCCAAACTGGGCCAAATGGAGCCAAATCTGGTCGCTTGGGGGGGGGGGGAAATCTACCCCCACCTGGGCATGTGTGTGCACCCCTGCGAGTGCGTGCACCCTAGAGAGAGCAATCTACTACACGGAGCAGCCTGGCACTGAGATTAGGGCTGCCACGGCACATCCGTGCTGCACGCTTGGCAGTGCACGGCTGGATTCCCTTGGGGCTGGTTCCGATGCTGAGGGCCCCAACCCTGCCTGCCCGTTTCAGGGAGAAAGATGAAGAATTTGGGGTGACCTGAAGTGACTTTTTGCCGCTTCTGTTTTTCTCACAGCTTTCTCAGCGGGTGAGATCTCCATCCCGACACCCGCTCGCCCCTTGCATTCACACACGTGCCTCTGTGGTATTTGAAGGCCACTGAAGTGGCTGCTGCAGTTCGTAACAGGAGCTGTTGTTTCATTTTTTGGGGTTGCTTAACCCCCTCCCAACTGTAATAAACCCAGTGAGCAAGGACACAAAAATATTACCCTGGAGGTAGGGGACCAAAAGTTTGGAAAGGGATGAAAGAAACACTCCCATTACAGCTTTCAAAATATGTTTCTCAAGCTGAGGCTGCTAAATTTGACTCAGCTTTACACGCTAGAAAGGTTTTGTGGTTGGTTTGGGTTTTTTTATGGTGAATAAAATGTTTTTTCCTCTTTAAAACCCCCACCAACTCGCAGGCTGAGTGATGTAGTTTCGATGTGTCATGGAGGCGAGGTTAGTGCAGATCTGCTCTTGGAACAGTCACTGTAAACCCCAAAACATGAGATTCTTGTCTTGAGTGGGGCTGCAGGTGCCTGAAACCAGCACCTGGCCCCCCTCGCTGTCCCAGCACGGTGGGGGGGTGTCGCAGGAGGCCTGGGAAGGGACAAGTTTCACCCCAGGTTCACACTGAGAGGGGGCAGGGCTTTGGTCTCAGCTCCTCCAGGATTCAATCCCCTGCCCGGGGGACGTGGGGACATCGGGAGATTAAAGCTGGGAGCTCCTGCAGCAAATCTCAGCCTGAGGAAAGAGGTCAGGGGAAAGCAGGTGAGCCCAGGCTCCACCACAAAAGATCTCCAGCGAGTTGGGTCACTGTGCCTCAGTTTCCCCACATGGAGACGATGATATTGCCACACGGGCCGCTGGCAAAGCGCTCGGAGACTGACTGCCACAAGGGTTCATTCCCGAGGAGCTGGAGCCGTGGGACACCTGGTTTGCTGATAATTCACCTCGTCCTAAGGCAGGAGTTGAAAATAGCTCCTGTGACTCACTGTGCCAAGAAGGCCAAAGGGTTTCAGACCGCCTTGGGGGCAGCTGGATGTTTTCCTTGGGACAGGGAAGTGGTGAGGTGCCACCTCCGAGTTTCTGGCTCTTCAGGTCCCTGTGGCGAGCCAGGCCCCTGCTCCCCAGGTCACTTTTCTCCTTAGTGCTCATCTGCCTTTCTCCAGCCGTGGCCGAAGTTTGGCTGTTGCTCATCTCCCGTTCCCAGAAAGGGACGTGTAAAACATAAATGTCCCTTTTGCTGTGGCTCCAGGCTCCCCTGGCTCGTCCTTCCTGCATCACCAAGCACCTCAGCTGGGGATGGATGTCTACAGAAAGGCACAGGTGTGATGAGTGCTGGCCCTTTGAAAGACCTCAGTCATCCATGGGATTCCAGTGCTCGCAGAACTGGAGTTCCAACAGCCTGAGATCTCCTCCTGGTCCTGCTTCACTGGGTTTTTTCCGATTTCTGCACTGTAGGTGCTTTGCTTGCTGACACAGGGGAGCAAGAAAAATTTGTGAAAGGGAGGTGGGAGAGCAGTGCTGCCTCTGAGTCACTTCCCAATGGGTAACTCCTGTTTTCATCCTCTCCTGCCATAGCTGATGGCCCCAAAGTGCAGGAAACATCCCCCCAGTGAGGAAAAATGAGGGGTGAAAAGGGCCCTTCTTTCCTCCAGGCCCTGAGTGCAATGGTGATGGGCAGCCTGGAGGGCAGAAGAGGCAACTGATGCTGCATCTCGCCATCTTTTGTCTCCCATCACGTCTCCCATGATCCTTTCCCTGTGGCAGAGACCTGGGACACGAATCCGGTGGCTCTCCTCCTGGTGTTACTGCTCAGGAAGGCTGGCGCACAGGGAATCGAACATGCACTGATCCTTTTCCAAGGAGCCTTGGGACACCAATCTGGTGGCTCTCAGACTCGTGAATATATCACTGCTCAGGAATGTTGGTGCACTGGGGATCGAACACACACCAATCCAACACCCAGCCCTTGGACAGGACAGTCCCCTGGGTCAGCAGGATCCTGCTGGGGACACGCCGGCTCTGTCCCCGTGCTGCAGCACAGGCCTGGGGGTGACAAAATCACCAGCCACAGGCGGAAGCCAAGGACTATCAGCACCCAGCTCCACGAGGGACCTGCTCAGCCTTTCTGCTGTTTTCTAAGAAACACCGCAACAGTCGGCGAGCGCTTACGGGAAGGGTGGGCCGGGCCCAGCCCGCAGGGAGGCCGCGATAGTGTTTTGCTGGTGCCAGGGGCGGAGAGCGGCCACCCGAGGGGCTCGGGGGCTCCACGGGGTAGCAGGAGGTGTGGTGGGGACGTTTGTGTTCGTGTAAGAGCAGCTTCCTGGATTGTCTTGAGGGGAAAAGACAGAGAGGGGGGTAAATACAAACCACATCTCAAAATAGGCCTAAACTTTGACGGCGTTTGGAGCGGCGCTTCCTGCTTCAAGCAGCCCCAAGGAGATGAAAGATGCAGCTGAGTGAAACAGAAAAAAAAAAAAACAAGATAAAAAGAAAAAAGCAAAACAAACAAACCAATTTAACACTTACTTCGCCAAGGCAGAGGCACAGAGGTGATACCAGGTGACTCCACGAGGCTGGGATGTGGCTCCAGGACCCCCCCATTCCCTCCTAGCAGCCCCATGGCTTGGAAAGCAGGACAGGAGAGCCCGGAGTGAGCTGGGGAAAGGGACTGCTCACTGGACACAGGGATTTTAAGGAAAAAGCCCTGGAGCAAGCCAAGGAAAGGAGGGTCCTGTTGTGTCAGATCTGGCCTGGGGACTTGCAAAGTCACCTACAGAAAGGGAAAGCTGCCCCTTCCTTGGAGCAGACAGCCCTGTGCACGCAGCAGCAGCTGCTCCAGGAGGTCACGCAGAAACAGGGCTCCAAAATTCAACACATATAAACTAATTAAGAAAAAAAACCCAAACCAAGATAAGAAAACACACAAACAAACATCCCTGAAGCGCCACAGAGCTGGAAATGAGGTTTGACAGTTTGGAGGGTAAAAAACTCGACCGCTGCTGACTGATAGCGACCGACTTCTTGTAATCTGGAGATCAGCTTCCTCTGCGTTGGCCGAGCTGGAGGTGGGGACAGCCCGCTGGCAGCTTCCTGCACCCACCAGCCCCTGGCATGCAACACCCAACGGAGCCGGAGCAACAGGATCTGCCTTACCAAAATTGAATTTGGCTGACAACATCCGGCGTTTCGTAAGGTTGCTTTGATGTTTGTTTACTCCCCAGCCCCAGCACATGCTCCGCACCAGCCCGCGGATGAATGGGAACGAAAAGGGCTCAGCACCTCTTTGATCTCTCCCAGGAGAGCTGCCAGGAGCAGTCAGCTCTGGAAGCACCCCGTGGAGGGATGGATCCGGCTGTCCCCGTGGTGCTTTTGACTGGCTGGTCCCGGTTAATGCTCGGGTGGGATCTTTGCAGTCAAGTCTGGATGGAGACAAGGTCTCTGGACTGGCCACGGTGTGGTCACCGGTACCCCACAACTCACAGCATATCCTTCATCCCGCCCCGCAATGAAGGAACATCTCCATCGCATCAAGTGTTTTGTTTTTATTTAAAACCGCATAAAAAAAATAAGATTTCTCAATTCCCCTGTACAATATCAACTATTAACAAAACCCGCCGGCTACACACTTGGTTACAGGTACAGACTGGACAGTGCGGACAGCCCGGGCCAGCTCCCCCCTCCCCAGCCCCAAACACGACACCCGTGGAGAAAACCCAAACTCATCTGCAAACTGAGATCAGCACGTGGCAAGGAAAGAACAGCATCCAGAACTATGTACACAGACAGCTGGGGAGAAGCAGCCACCCCACACCTCCACCAGACATCTGACAGAAACACGATGGGCCCGGGGATGGACACAGGACAGGAACAGAGGGAAACCCAAACAGAAAACTGGGGGATCAGCAGCTGTAGAAGCAAGGCATGGGCTGGAAACCCACGTGAATTATAAATAAATAAATAAGTTATCCTAGCGGCTAGAACTCTTCCTTTAAAAAACAAACAAACAACAAATTCATGAAAATAAATTAAAAACAAAAACTGGAAATGAGAAAAAAGGCAAAATGTTATCACTATTCACAACTGTACATCAAGCTTTGCTCCTGTAGAACTATGTACACATTTACAGCTGTTGGTTTGCATTGTTTGTGCATTCGTGAGGGCACAGAGAAGCAAAGAACCCCAGAAAACCCACGTGGGATGGAGGCACAGGAGGCGAGGCATAACCCACTTGGTTCCCAAACATCTTCTGACCCGTTTTCTTTTTCAAAAGGGAAAAGGAACTACAGGCCCAGGCGAGCCTCAGAAAAGCAGCACTAGAGGAAAAGTCAAGTGTTTCCTCCAGCACAGCTCAGATCAAACAGAACAAATTCATGCACGGGGACAGCACTGGGACAGCGAGAAGGGACAGTGAAAAGGGACAGCCACGTGGCCATAGGCCCTGCCCTCCCCACAGTCTTCCTCCATTGAAGCTTTTCTTGCAATCAAGTCTCCAGTCCTCTCACTGTCCCCAATTCAGCAGGTCAAGATGACACTTGAGAGCCTCCAAAACAAGAACCAAAACCTGTCCAAAAAAATTACTGGCAAAATCTCTAAAGAGACAAGGTCATTCAGATGGAGTCCAGGAAAGCTGGCGTGGGTGGTGGCTACCAGAACTTGGAAGACCAGGTCTCCAGCCCAGCTCCAGGACAAGATGTGCGCGTTCCCATCTGAGGATCCCTGCTCAGTGCTATGGTCAAGATGAAAAAGTCTGGTTTTCTTTGCTTCTTATGACCAGGGGCTGCATGGAGCTGTTACTTGTCAGGCTCCTGGATCAAACTGTGCAGGTGGATCTCAGCTGGTTCCAGGTGAATGTCCTGCAGCCAAGAATGGTTGAAAATGTCTTCCAACGATGGCCTGTCCGAGGGGCGCATGGACAAACACCACTTGATGAGGTGTTGGCACTCTGGGGAGAGAAAGCAGCAACCACCGGTCAGTCAGAGCAGGCTCCTGTCCACCCTGTCCCACCGTCCGCAGTGTCTGAGCTGTGCCCAACCCTCCGATCCACCCTCTGCTTGGCAGGAGAGCAGGATGGCAGGACATGTGCCACCTCCTCCAGCCACCCATGGGAATGGAGCCCCTCCACAGCTCCCTGTGAGCCGCTGCCTCCCAAAGCCCACTGGCCCCGCCGTGTGCCAGAGCCGGGTCCCCACCTAGAGAGATGCGCCGTCGGAAGAAGAGCTGTCCCCGGATGATGTCCTCGTCCTGCTCGAAGGGGACGTCCCCACAGACCATGTTGTAGAGCAGGACGCCCAGGGACCAGATGGTGGCTGAGTGGCCGTGGTAGCGGTGGAAGCGGATCCACTCCGGTGGGCTGTACACCCGCGTTCCTGCGGGACACGGGAGCTCATCAGCCCCTCGCCCGAGCATCCCTGGGCGTCGCTGGCACCCGGCGTGACCCGCCCGCCTTCCCGCCAGCACGTGACTCTTGTTTACAAACTTTGGGTTGTAAAAGCAAAGCGCCGGTGCCAGAAGAGGGCAGCAGGGCCCGGGGAAGGCCCGGCCGTTACAGGGGAAAAAAAAAAAAAAAACCCCACCCACGGGTGGGGAAGAACCACGCCTTCACCCCCCGCAATGGCAAAAAAAATAAAATTATAAACCAAGGCAAACAAGGGGAGAGGAGCAGCCCCGGCTCTTCCGCACCTGCAAACCAAACCGGCCGGTGCTCGGGTTTTGCAAACCCCCTCTGCTCCCCCCTCTCCAGGGTGTTTTTGTCACGCTGGCTTCCCCCGCCCCGACCCGAGCCAGGCAGGGTGACGGAGGCTGTCAGCAGGGCCGGGAGCCGGCTCCCGTTTCACAACATCCTCCCCGTGCCAAACAGCAACTTGGCAGCGGCTGCAGAATTCATGCCGTCCCCCCCTCGCCACGGGGAAACCTCCGGAGCCCGGCCCCGGCTGTGGGCTCACCGTCAAACTGCGTGTAGAGCGTGTCCTTGAGGAAGGTGCCGGAGCCGAAGTCGATGAGCTTGAGCTCGCCCGTGGCCAGGTCCAGGAGGATGTTCTCGTCCTTGATGTCGCGGTGCAGGACGCCGCAGTTGTTGCAGTGCCGCACGGCCTCCAGCACCTGGCGGAACAGCCCCCGCGCCATCTCCTCCGGCAGGAACCCCCGCTCCGTGATGAAGTCAAAGAGGTCTTGCGACGGCTCCGGACGCTCCATCACCACCACGAAGCTGTCCGGGAGCTCGAACCAGTCCAGGAGCTGGATGACGCCGTGGAAGCCGGAGCCCACCTTGTTCAGAAGCACGATCTCCAGAGGCACACGGCTGCCGCTGGGCTGCGGGGGGACCACGCTGCCATCAGCGGGGTCGAGCTACCGTCGCCCGCGGCAAGCTCTGATGTCCCCTTGCCCGCAGCCACCGGTCCTGGGCAACCCCCGCCCAGGGGATGGGCCGGGGTCTCCCTGCCCGCTCCCACCGCTCCTGGGCATCCCGGTGTCCTCCTGCCCGCCCCCATCGGTGCTGGGCATTCCCCGGCCCGGGATTCTCCGCGTCCCCCGGTGACCCCACACCCGCTCCCCCCGCGCTGTCCCGGTTTCCACCCTCCCGCGTCTCGGCTCATCCCCGCCCGTCACGCCCCAGG